>CAWUFW010011607.1:0-5000 GCA_963921515.1 Calotriton arnoldi | reverse complement strand
AGGTATTATTCTGTTAGACTTGGCCCTTTCTTCAGGCTCACCCCAAAACATTTTTGTCTTCACTCCTCCTATTTTTGCTGAATTCGTTTGTGTTGGCCTTAGGACTCTGTGCACTTTACCACTGCTAACCAGTGTTAACGTGTGTGTGCGCTCTCTTCCCTAAACATGCTGACATTGGTTTACACCTCTTTGGCATATTTCATTTACTTATAAGTCCCTCGTAGAGAGGTGTATCATATACCCAGAGCCTACCTGTCCCATAGGATATCATTGGGTTGCCCTATTGTATTTAATCAGTGCTAACTTTAATTGGCAATTAAAAATCCTCTTTAATTGGAAAGTCAGATGTTAAATTACAATTTAGAAAACATCATTTTTAGAAAGTTGACATTTTTCTGCCCCTTTGTCATTTGATGTCTGCCGCCTCTCCTAGCTCACATTACTGGGTGTAGTTGGCAGTTAAACTTTGTCAATTCTCCCAGGCAGCCACCCAATAGAGGGATTAGGTGTGCCTGAATGGGTCGTCTGATGCTGGGATAAGTGGGTGGAGCTGGGCATAGCCCTACTTGGAACTGAATTGCCTGTGCTCTACATTCACACAAAGGGCTTTTCACCACTGCATTGACCCTGTAGCCAGTATGGAGGCAGGGCAGGGGACTCCGGAGATTCCAAGCACTTCAAAGAGAAACCTCTAGAAACTGCTCCTTCTCCAAAGAAGGCACCCGGTGTAAAAATAGGACTCTCGGACCCACTCTTCAGGTCACTTTCTAGACTCTCAGAGGATTGCCTGCTGTTGTGGACTGCTGAGTATACCACAAGACAGTTTTGCTTTACCTGGAAGGACTGCTTTGCTGCACGGAGCCTGCCTTGAATCCTAGGAGGCCTGCCCTGCTGTTTGAGCCCTGCTTCATCACTTGAACCTAGGACTACCAGATTGAGTCCAAGGGCTAGTTTGCTGACCTCCTGATCAGAGTCTCAGAGACAAAAAAGACTCCCTCTGTCTTGAACTCACACCTGGACCCAGCCTGGGTGAGTCCTGAACCCCCAGTGGTGCCCCTGCAGCCTGGACCCTTGGTTGTGGAGTTAAAGGAACCCATGTAGTCCAAATCCAAAACTTGAGACATGGAATTTTTTTGGCTAAAATCTGCTCTAAAAATTGAGGGAAGATTGGGACTAACCTGCTTGTCTATCCGCCTAAGCTGCATCACCTGTCTGCCTGATTTCGCAGCTGCTCCCACTATGTTCTGATCCACAGCAACAAATCCAGTTCAGTGGTCCTTTGACAAAGGGGCATCCATCAGCTTGTCACCAATATATTTTCCTGCCTCATCCCACTGGAGTGACTAAGTCAGAATGCAGAAATCTTCACCACTACTTCGTCAAGTGGCTCCCTGATGATGAGGCTTCCTCCTCAGACACTGCCATCTGCCTTGCCCCACTGAACTTTACGTTCTTATTACATTTTTTCCAGAATTTCTTCTAAGTCCTAAGGTAAGGGCCGAACAGTCCCAATCCACTTCTTGATTTTGACCCGCGCACTGTCGCTGTCGCCATATATTTCGACTTTGACCTGGTCTGCATGACTATATGTTTGTGCTTGGCGCGTTGATCGTTTAGGTGGTAGTTTTTACTAAACATTTACAAATGAATAACTCTGCTTCTACTGATTTTTGTTCTTTTGGTGTCAAATAACGTATTGCATTTTTCTCTATTTTTCTGAATTGGTGTGGAATTTTCTTATGTTGTGTTTTCATTTTATTACTGTTTGAGTGCTAAGTAAGTACTTTACACACTGCCTTTAAGTTAAGCCTGAATGCATCTGTGCCAAGCTACCAAAGGGTTCAGCACAGGTTAATTTAGTGAATTGTGTGGTCCACACTGAGAGATTGTGGCTATTGTTTGAACAGGGGTCAGCCCCCTTCAACCAACAACCCAATTTGCCACAATGTGCCACTATCATTTTAGTTCAGCTGTCGATATTTCTGGTGAATTTGCTTATTGTAGGATCTGCTGAATATACCAATAGTGTTGTTCTTTTCTGCTATTTTTATTCTCTATGTATTTATTTCTATCTTTTCTCAGTTGGCTCCATCCTCTGGTCATGCAGTTGGCTTGCCAGGGCTCTGCCTTACATTATTATCATGGTGAGCCTACTGTAAAAGAAGGGTTGCAGGGTTGCCTAATGTAGGTGCTTCAAAGTTTTCTGGGTTATCAGAGTCTAGCCTTCCATAGTGGCTAAACAATGTACTTAGGGCTTGAGGTCTGGTGGTTGGTTTGTTTCTATTCTTGTTGGTCAAAGGTGGGGCGGGAGGTGGTGAGAGAGAGTTATAGTCTTAAGTCTTTTGTCAGCATGTGGGTGTGGGTGTAGTGAAGGGCCTGAGCTTACTGTAGTTATTTTTACATTGGGGATGCTATGATTTATTGTGGAGGACTACCCATTGGACCGTTATGCTTTCTCTTCTGTTTTCTTGTTTATGTTTTCCATGTGATATGCTGCTCCTTCTTTTTAGTGAAGTCTATGATTGTAGGGGAGAGCTGGTTCTCTATTCTTCATGATAGATAGATGACTGATCAATAGTCCATGTGATATTAAAAAAACAGGGCCGTCATTAAACTCGCAATGGTCTGTTGTTTACTCATGGTTTCAGTGAGTGTTTCCTGAACCTGGGGGTCTTCTGCTGCTGGTCCCGCTGGCGCCTTCAATGGTGATCTTGACTTTTTACAGTCAGTGGTGATTTCCTTGAAGTTTTGCAGTAAATTCTTTTCCTTCTCATTTCTTTCCTAGATGGTCTGTGTGACATTCTCCATGATATGTATTCCTTGGTTAAGCATTGTGTTCTATGGTTTATTTTATATGTCATGGGTTTGGCCAGGTTCCCCTTCATGAAATAGTCTTTATTATCAGGATAGGGGCCAGAGTCTCATAGTGAATTTTTGTTTCCATTCTATCCGCATGGCTTGTGGTTACTACGGTGTAAACAATGCATCTAGTCTATAAGGCTTTGTGTCCACTTTTCAGTTCCTTCTGGTGCTACCACATGGAGTTCTTCTCTGGCTCTAAGTGTGCTGTTTCTCCATCACAGGTCCCCCATATCTCTTGTCCCCCACCTCCTTTTCCTGTTCCTTAATATATGTGTTGCTACACAGTGGTGTAACAAAACTTGAGGGAGCCCCCTTAAAAGTGCATGGAGGGAGCTCCCCATGCTGCAGACCCAGTGAGGAGCTCCTAGGCCAGGGGCATGCTGTCCGTGCACAGTGCCGGAGGGGGGCCCTGGAGCTTAGGTGCCCTCCTGCACCGCAAGGGCTACCAGGGCTAATGTTGCTACATGTAGTTGCAGGGCATCTCCTTCATCTCACTCTCTTGTGTTGGGAGCTGCCTCTTTTGCCAGACATCACCTGGTCTAGCTCTTCACCTGTTCCCTTTGAAGAGAGTTGGCCATCTAAGTCCATCCACCGCTCACCTCTCTGATTTCATTTCCTCCAGCGGCCCTCTGTTAGCCCTTTTCCCTTTGTGTGTGTGCCGGATGCTAAGATAGGAGAGGGGATTGCTGTTATTTTTCCTCTATTTCACCAGAACTTCAGTCTTTGTTTACTCCTATTCTGTGCTTCATTTGAGCCGGTGGTTTCTGGTGCTCGGCACCAGCACTTAATTATCATCACTGGCACTTATGATAGCTGCCACATGATGGTGCTGTCTCTATGATTTAAAGATGAGCACAGCAACCGTATTTAATAAATCAATGTACATTAAAAATAACCAATACATGCTGCGAAAAAGCTATTCTTACAGCTTTGAGGGTCTTGTATAGTCAGAATTGTCACACTTGAAGGTGGGTGATGGTTAGTAGTTGTGTGGTACTGTCATTGGCAGCGCTGGTGGGCAATGGGTGGTGCAAGCTGCAGTGGCCTCCTGAGGAGGCCCCTGGCACCTATTTGTTTGTACAAATTAAGCACAACTGATATTTGGGCCTTCAGTTCCTCTTTCCTTGTCCTCTTGGATATGATTAGTGGATCTGTCATGTGGGACATATATCATCAGTTATCAGCCATTTCTCCAAGATCTCCTACTGAGCTTCAGCCCAAGTTGACTTTTGTGGTTCAGGGCCAGTCTCACCCCCACACCTCCTTTCTTTTATTATTAGCACTTGACCGGGTGACCATAGCAATTCAGCACTCACTCTCTATCAAAGGAGTAAATAGAAATGTTGTGATATTTCGTTGAAATTATCTATGGAAAAGAAAAAAAAAGTTATCTATTAATCATCCATACATGGTATGCCACGCACCCATAGAAGAACTGAATTTTAGAACTGATAATGGTGATTGGCTTGTAGAAAACTCAGATTTATTGTAATTTAATTTACTTCAAATGTTTGTTATTAACCATTACAGAAATCTGCTTACACAGTCCAATATTTATAGCAAAATAATATGTTAAGATTGAAAGTTCTACCATTAGAACACCTTATTTTGACCAAATGATTTCTGGAAGGTAGAGCAATAGTGCTTCCTTTTCTTAATAAGATATAATAAGATTTAAACTAAGACTACTAGACTGTTTCTCAAGTTGAGTGTAAATGTCAACTCTATTTAATGCTGGAGAGCAAACATTGCACTACATAGCTTTAAAGTAGTGAGCTCTAGGTCTCAATGGTATAGGGTTGGTGCAGAAGTGACATAAATGTATGAAATTGCAGACATTCTCCAATATCGATTTAAGGATGTTGCTACTATCAAGAGTAAAATTCATAGTAGGAATAAACCAGATAGGTAAGTCTTTCAGTACCTGAACTAAAGGCATGGCTAGTGATGTCCTCAACCAGGCATGGGTGTATTTTGGTGACATCAGAATTCAAACTCCTCTCTAAAAGATCAGAGAAATGGCTACTTGTACATGGATGTATGACAAAACAACACATGCCTTTACTATGCATGACTTTACCTCGCAGTTTTTACCATGCATAGACCTGTTGTATTCCTCTTAGGGTGTCCATAAACTG
>CAWUFW010011602.1:154493-601602 GCA_963921515.1 Calotriton arnoldi | reverse complement strand
AATGACCCAGTGCCGAAGAAATGCATGGCGGCCATCACCTTAGCCGTGGGGGTGACAGCTGTCGGATACACCCTGCGGGGACGGAGATGGGGTTCTAACATGGCACACAGTCGATGCAGGGTTGGCCTGTCCAGCCGAAACTTCCTAATGACCTCTGTATCGTCCATGTCCGCCAGCAATTGATATGGGCGGTCAATGTTCGGTCTCCGCCTAGGGAAAATGGCAGTGGACACATGTCAAAGCAACACGACACATAGCAATTTCGCATACACATCACTGACATGACTGAGCAAGCACATGAGCCACAGCCCAGCTGTCAAGCTGGGACGGCACGGCCACAATACACTTACACAGGTCTCCCAACAATGGCAATGGCTAGTGATACAGACCACTGCCATGTGCATGCACATGGGGATCTAGGCCCCAATGACTTGCGGGGCGTGCTGATGGGGACTGACTGCATATTCGTCAAGCGGCAACGCCACGGCAACATGAATGTCTGCTGAGCATGGAACTGCTTCCGAGGCTGGATGAGTATGGCACACGACGACGACGATGTGGGCACAGGCTGAGCGGCCAAAACAAGTGGGACCTGTGGCACGAGGGGATATGAGACAGTAGTAGGTGTCAGCACTGCACCCTATGTACAGCACTGTACGGATCACACCTCCCGAAACATTGACAGGTGTCCACATTGACAGCCCCATGCCAAGACGGCTGTGTGCTTGCAGTCACACGTCACAGGTGAGAGGTTACATTGCACGTGCCAGGTGGCAGACGTACATAGTGGGAGCTGGCATGTGTGTGCATGTGTCTCCTGTTCAGGATCCACCAGATGGGCGCTGACTCTGTACTGACCATTGGACACAGCATGTTCCGTGGAAGGCTTGTGTGTGTGGGATGGTGGCACTGGATGTGCCTCCGTTGGGTGGGGGGCCATGCACAGGGCGGGTACGTCGATGATTGCGCATTGTTGGTCACGGTGGGTGCACCCACTAAGATGTGTTGCCCTGTGTTCAATTCCTATGTCCGCATGATGATGGACTGTAGATGTGGGCAGACTACACATTGGTCGATGTGCTGTCTATATGCATGTGCCTTCACACCAGGCACAGCTGCCCCTGCACATGTGACCCCTGCTGGACTCGCTGCTGGGTCTGTGGAGCTGATGCACCTTCTGTGCGTGGGGCGGACAGCTCTCCTCACTTCCCTCATTGCGCATGTCATGACTTTGCCGCAGGTGACATGGATCATGGAGGGCCCACATGTACGCGTGGGTAGGCTACACATGATTGTTCACTGGTCGCCACCCCCAGTCAGTGTTTCGAATGGGAAGGTTGTCGTGCTGGTGGTATGTTCGATGTGGCGGATGGGCGGGCCTAGGTGCGGGCTTACATTCCGGACATGGGGGGTAGTTGGATTGGCGACTAGTTGCAGTACACACGGGACACGTCTCTTCCTTTCCACATCTGGGTCATCCCTTGTACTAACTGACAGTGATACAGTCATCTTCGCCCCAGCCCTCATGTCCTCCCCTCGCTCCCCCAATATGCATGTGCACCTGCGAGGCTAGCGCTTGCACAGGCAGCCCCAAGCTCGCACCAGAGAGGGCAAGGAGTGTATGTGTGGGTCCAGTTGCACGAGTGGGCTGTCTCAGGGTATGATGTGTTTCGGGACACCGTCCACCTGTGTGGTGCCCCAAATGGAGACCCGGCCTGCATGGACTATGCATCACAGTCTTCGCCTTCCGGATCCGCCACCTGCGACACCCAGTGGCTGTGGCTGCCCTTGCGGCCAGGCCGCGTCCGTCTGTGACTGATGGCCCACACATTCACTCTTTGGCCTCTCTGGGGAGGGCTCGGGGGTGGTGGCGCACGCGCTTGCACTTATTCGCAATGGCATGTGGCGTGGTTGGTATTATGGGCAATGGATGGGATGGTGCGAGCCACCTCCCGTGACGTCAGTGCTGCTCGTGCTGTGGTGCGTCCCCCCTACACTTCCATTTGACTTGTGCCATGCTAGACGTTGAGGTTCTATTGCCTGCGTGATATGACCAGGAGGAGCGCGAGGAGACCTCTCACACACCATGCTCCACTGCCATCCCGTGCCCTGTATCGCCTGTGCGGATTGACTATGTTGGGGTTACACCTGGTCGACTGGGGCTGTGTGTGCCTTGTCAAGGGGCATGGCGGGCGCACAACAGGATCCAGCTTGTCCACAGAGGGTGGGCTGAGGTGCGCCTGGTACCGCTTTGTACATGTGCCCGGCTGCTGTGCACACACGTGTTCACTCCCCCGACAGGTGTCCTCTCACAATGCCCAGGGAAGCGGTGGTGTACTGTTCATGAGCCCTCCCAACACGGCATGCTCCAACTTGGCATGTGCGCATCTACCCGTCACACCCACCCACCTGAGCACTGCGTCCATACGACTTCACACGACACATGTGTGTCTTCCACAGTTGTGCTACTCATTTGCGTTGACATCCAATACCAGTGGACTACATGGTCATGTCACGACTGCCGTGTACTTCACATACTCTCATCCTCTCTCATTCGTACTTGTGAAATGAGTCAGCGGAGACAGTTTTGGTTTCAAACATTATATTGAGTCTTCTGTCCTCTGTGGTGCAGTATAGTGGACACTACTGGCAGCGGAATACATGTTGAGGATATACTGAGCATGATTGCAAATGGGATAGGGTGTGGGGTTACATGTGATTGGCTGTTGCATGTGGGATGTGGGCTTCAAAGTGACATCTGCTTGGCCAAGGCTGTGCTAATGTACATTTACGTATAGCTGCGGAGCTGCGGACTTTGACACAGACGGTATACATGTAGCCTACCAGACCGCTTGGCATCATGGGCACAGTCCATCTCAGTTCCATGTGACAGGTTTGCTGCGGTTGTTCCTCATGCACGCGTGCATGTGAGATGACATCAGGGCATGTGCTTGCGTGCATGCAGCGGCGTGCCACTTGTTGTTGCACTGTGGTGGTTACTGGACATGTCACAGTCACTGGGGTCGTGTTGTTGTTGTATGCACTTGTCGTCCATGCAAAGGTCCTGGTATGGGATTCCCGGGGCGGGGGTGGGAGGGGTGCAGCACCCACAGACTCCAGGTGACCTATTCATGTCCACTGAGCGGTGTGTGTGTCCATGGGCGCTGGATCCATGTCGTGTCCTGGTTGTTCGTGCAGTTCCGTCCATGTGGGTGCGATACACAGACCCCATGCCACTGCCTCCCACGATGCATGCAGTGTTCCTGGATGTGATGGGGAACAGTGTGCATGTCCCGGTCATATCCGATGTCATGGCGATGTCGTTGATGGTGTGGTTACAGTTGCCGGTCATTTGGTATGGCTGTTGTGGTGGTGACTGGCCAGTCCGTGCGGAAGCTAAGCATGGGTGCGGGGTTGGACATCATAGGTCAATCGGGGAACCTGCGTTGTGGTCCGACGAATTTACAGGTTGTCAGGTATGCGATGCCGTCCAGCAGGGCTTCCATGTCATTGGTGGTGTACATGTTTGCCAGCCAATGTAGCGGATGGTGGCTGTCAAGGTGTTGTTCGTAAGTTGTCCCTTGGAGGACCATGATGGGGCATGCTGGGTGACATTCGATGTAGCTGTTCTCGATGATCCGTCGTGTGGAGGCACAGTGGTCCCATTTCAGTGCGGGTGCGATGTTGGCCACATACGCCATGCCCCCATAGGCAGAGCAGGCCCTGTCGTGTGCGTCCAGAGGGAGGAGTAGTGGAAGCAGGTCCGCCTTCAGACATGCCGGGTTGGAGAGGCATATCTCCACGGGATGCTGGTAGGGACACCTCCGACAGTAGAAGACGGGCATGACGCAGCTGAACAATGTGATGCGGTAAGTCAGTCGGTAACTTACGTTCAGCAGGGACAGGAGATCGCATCCCAATATATGTAACAGGTTGGTTTTGTACAGCTTGAGCTGTTCGGCGTAGTTGGGTAGGTGTGTTGCTGTTGCCATTTCGCAGCGGTGCGTTGTGGTGGCGTGCTCCGGCTGTGTGTGCAGTCTGCAATGTGCACGCTCCGAGGTTGCTGTGAGCTCTGTGTAGTCGTAGGGAGACAGGACTTGTGTTCTGTTGGCTTGTTTGGAGGACACGGGCCCTCATCCCACATGCTTCTCAGACAGTTCAAGGTCAGTGATGTGTGACTCCTTCCAATTAACTTGCATGTGGCCGACATGGGGGAGTGTTTTCTTCTTTCTTCCCCGTCCGTTGTGTGCTTCTGTGATATGCGCTATCTGCCCTGTGGTCGGTCTCCTCGGCATGCCTGTGTTGGTCTATTCTTGGACAATGGCTGTATTCACCGGCTTCTGTCGTAGGGCTGTGGTTTCGGAGTTGGAATGGAAGGTCATTCAGTGCTGTCTGCTCTCCCTTGTGTGGGCGGCAGGCTGCCTTTCCGCTCTGCGTTGGGCCTTGTGTGTGAATGTTATTCTTGGGCCACCTGTTGTCGGTCCCCGGGCTCTTTGGTGTTCCGTTTTATATGTCTTGTTCATATGTGCAGGGTGGTATGGGTGTTTCAGTGTGGTACTGGCGTTCCTCTTCCCGAAGGGGCCCTGCTTCTCCTAGTTGGTGTTGCCGCCGCTGTGTGCTACGCCATGTTTGTTACACTGGGGTGTGTCCTGCTGTTGCGTGACTTCACTGACATGTGTGTGTCGGTTGTGTGGCGTTGGGTGTTGTCCGTGAATTGGGCGTTGGGGACATGTCTGTGGCAGGCCTGTCACGTGTCATGTGCGTTCGGGGTGGGGCTGATGTGTGTGCTGCTTGGTTGTGTCCCTGTGTCTGTGTGCGACGCATGCATGGCGCTGCGGTTGCCCTCTGCATTGTGCGCATGTGTGGCGGCGTCATCGCCGCTTTGGGGCCGTGACGGGGTGGTTGGTTCCTAGTCCCAGGTGGTGTGTACACATGTGTTACGCAATGTTACTAATTGGCCTGTGTGTCATATGTGGATGCAATGGTGGATGTGTAGTGTACACGCGCTGGTGGGGGGTTGTCCGCTTTTTCCGCCCTTGCACTGTGTGCGCTGTTTGCGTGCACTTGTTGTGTGTGTGCCTACCTGCGTCTCCGCAGTACGTTGCGTCCTTGGTGGTGCATCAGCAGGAGCATGGGGAGGGCCTGCAGTGCTGGATTCATGCTCGGGGGAGCCGCTTCTTCGTTGTCCGTGCTCGGCGTCCGTGTTCCGCTTCGGTTTGTCGTACGGTATCTCTTGGCCGTGGGAGCCGTTTGTTTGCGGCATCGTAATTTATACGCCGGGCGGGACGTGTTTCGTCGGACGGTGTGTGTCAGTTGGGCTGCGCCGCTACGTGTGCGGACGCACTTTGATGGCGGACGGTGTTGCTGGCTTGCCGGCGGTGTTTGGCCTACTTTTCGCATCGTAATTGGGCGGGCGTGTGGACTGCTGCGTGCCGGCGGTAACTGGTGGTTTTTGCATCCGCCAGCACGGCGGTTGTGCTTCCGCCCGCCATCGTAATGAGCCCCTAAGTAAGTATATATATTATATTTTAGACATATATATGTTTAATTTATTTTTACATTATATGTATTACTTATAATTTTAAACATTTTCTAATAATTTTAACTATGGTTTTTTTAATTATATGTATTATTTACTTTATTTTACATTATTTTTTTAACATTAAAAAAAACCGATATTTTTAACAACGATATTTTTAACAACGATATTTTTTGTTTGATATTTTTGCACTCACCATTATGTAGATAGGACTTCGATATTCTGGACATCGATATTTTTGCGACGATATTTTTGTACCTCGATATTCTGTCAGTGATCCCCTGACAGTTATTGTTAAACTAATATAAAATCATTGTAGCTCCTTACAAGTATTACCGGGCCAAGCATATCTTATATATATAATCACATAACTAAAAAATGTAATGACTTTTTGTTTTTTATACAAAACTGTATAACCTATTTCAAGTTTTATAAATTTGAATGTAATGGTTTTAAGGATTGTTTTTATGCAAACAATTTACATTTTTTTTTTCATCATGATCTAGTCATCATTTTACAACAATTTTAAATAGATGTACATATGTTGAATATTAATGTTAAATGGGTGTGCTTTTTCATAACAAAAGTGTTGCATAGATAATGTGAATGTCGTTTATGATCTTGACAATCGAAATAAAGATTATGAACTGAACTGAACTGAAATTGCTCTGGACAATGTTTTTGACATCTCAAGATTCTTGACACAACAATATAATACATACAAAATAACACAGACTATATTATATACAATTATATTTTCTAAAGTTATATGTTTTACAATGATATTAAAAACAACACTTAAAACAATATTCTTACCTTTGATATTCCTCTTGACAATGTTTTTGACATCCGGATATTCTTGACACAATATTTTTTTATCACAATATTTTTTATTCGATATTTTGTCCAAACACCCAATGGGTGTGCATTACTATTCTTGGTTGAGTAAATATTATGCCTAGTTTTGCACCAGCTTTAGTCACTCTGCTGAGACTGGTAAACCACTTTCTTCAGGAAAATTTGCCACCAATTTCATTTTCCCAGTCTGTTTTAGTTCTATCTAGTCAACTCAGCCAACTTAAATAGTCGATTGAAATGAAGTTGTAGAAATTATAAGTGCAGACTGTTCAAGTGAGATCAAATACAGAGTAAGCTTTAAGGCTTTTGAATTGGTTGAACTATCTGTCGAAAACAATGGACAGCAATCAAATTTAGTTCCACAATTCCAAATTCGAACACCTGTGTGTTTTTTGTTACTATTTTGCATACTCAGGGGCCGATTCCGATCCGGGTCGGACAGCCCTCCGAGAGCTGTCCGTAGTGTTTTCATCTGACCTACTTGTTCCGGGGGCCGGTCCGTCCGGACGAGGAAGTACGATGCGCAAATGTGCCCAAATCCCGAACGACACGTACGCACCGAAACAAGCAACATTTTACGTACGAGCCGGAACCTGAAACGCAGAAATGGAGTCGTCCGGAAGCATTTAAACAGCACTTTCCGGCCGGGCAAGTACGATGCGTACTTCCTACGCGCCGAACTGGTCGCCACTCACAGCACGTCTCAGCATCCGGAACTGCAGTATCTCCGCGTCGAATCGTGCAACAACACGATCCACGGCTACGGGACGAACAAACCATGTATTCGATCGCGCATGTCATCCCTGTACTGTACGTCTATGACCGAAACAACAACAGGAATCGACGCGTACCCCGCAGACGGTAAGTTCGACACCCATAGGGCGTAGATAGCTATAATTGCCAGCAGTCTCAACCTACAGGGTGGTGGATGTCTATCACTAGCAGCATTACCTAACCCATAGGGTGTGGGTGGCTATCACTACCAGCAGTCCTATACCATAGGGGGGTGGATGCCTATCACTACCAGCAGTCCCATACCATAGGGGGTGTATGCCTATCACTATCAGCATCATTAACCCATAGGGGGGTGTATGCCTATCACTACCAGCAGTCTCAAACTATAGGGGGGTGTATGCCTATCACTACCAGCAGTCTCAAACTATAGGGGGGTGGATGCCTATCACTACCAGCAGTCACATACCATAGGGGGGTGTACGCCTATCACCACCAGCATCATTAACCCATAGGGGGGTGTATACCTATCACTAACAGCAGTCTCAAACTATAGGGGGGTGGATGCCTATCACTACCAGCAGTCCCATACTATAGGGAGGTGGATGCCTATCACTATCAGCATCATCAACCCATAGGGGGGTGTATGCCTATCACTACCAGCAGTCTCAAACTATAGGGGGGTCTACGCCTATCACGACCAGCAGTCCCATACTATAGGGAGGTGGATGCCTATCACTACCAGCATCATCAACCCATAGGGGGGTGTATGCCTATCACTACCAGCAGTCTCAAACTATAAGGGGTGTATGCCTATCACTACCAGCAGTCTCAAACTATAGGAGGGTGGATGCCTATCACTACAAGCATTGCACACCCCATAGGGGGGTGGATGCCTATCACTACCAGCAGTCTCAAACTATAGGGGGGTGGATGCCTATCACTACCAGCAGTCCCATACTATAGGGAGGTGGATGCCTATCACTACCAGCATCATCAACCCATAGGGGGGTGTATGCCTATCACTACCAGCAGTCTCAAACTATAGGGGGGTGGATGCCTATCACTACCCGCAGTCTCATACCATAGGGGGGTGGATGCCTATCACTACCAGCATCATTAACCCATAGGGGGGTGTATGCCTATCACTACCAGCAGTCTCAAACTATAGGGGGGTGGATGCCTATCACTACCAGCAGTCCCATACTATAGGGAGGTGGGTGCCTATCACTACCAGCATCATTAACCCATAGGGGGGTGTATGCCTCTCACTACCAGCAGTCTCAAACTATAGGGGGGTGTATGCCTATCACTACCAGCAGTCCCATACTATAGGGAGGTGTATGCCTATCACTACCAGCATCATTAACCCATAGGGGGTGTATGCCTATCACTACCAGCAGTCTCAAACTATAGGGGGGTGTATGCGTAACACTACCAGCAGTCTCAAACTATAGGAGGGTGGATGCCTATCACTACAAGCATTGCACACCCCATAGGGGGGTGGATGTCTATCACTACCAGCAGTCCCAAACTATAGGGGGTTGTATGCCTATCACTACCAGCAGTCTCAAACTATAGGAGGGTGGATGCCTATCACTACAAGCATTGCACACCCCATAGGGGGGTGGAGGCCTATCACTACCAGCAGTCTCAAACTATAGGGGGGTGGATGCCTATCACTACCAGCAGTCCCATACTATAGGGAGGTGGATGCCTATCACTACCAGCATCATCAACCCATAGGGGGTGTATGCCTATCACTACCAGCAGTCTAAAACTATAGGGGGGTGGATGCCTATCACTACCAGCATCATTAACCCATAGGGGGGTGTATGCCTATCACTACCAGCAGTCTCAAACTATAGGGGGGTGTATGCCTATCACTACCCGCAGTCTCATACCATAGGGGGGTGTATGCCTATCACTACCAGCAGTCTCATACCATAGGGGGTGGATGCCTATCACTACCAGCATCATTAACCCATAGGGTGGTGTATGCCTATCACTACCAGCAGTCTCAAACTATAGGGGGGTGGATGCCTATCACTACCAGCAGTCCCATACTATAGGGAGGTGGATGCCTATCACTACCAGCATCATTAACCCATAGGGGGGTGTATGCCTATCACTACCAGCAGTCTCAAACTATAGGGGGGTGTATGCCTATCTCTACCAGCAGTCCCATACTATAGGGAGGTGTATGCCTATCACTACCAGCATCATTAACCCATACGGGGGTGTATGCCTATCATTACCAGCAGTCTCAAACTATAGGGGGGTGGATGCCTATCACTACCAGTAGTCCCATACTATAGGGAGGTGGATGCCTATCACTACCAGCATCATTAACCCATAGGGGGGTGTATGCCTATCACTACCAGCAGTCTCAAACTATAGGGGGGTGTATGCCTATCACTACCAGTAGTCCCTACGCATATGGTGGGGGATGGCTAACACTACCAGTTGTCCCCACCCATAGGGGATGTATGTCCACCACTCCCAGCATTGTCCAGCCCATAGGGGGCTTGATGGCTAGCACTGCCAGCAGTCCCACTCATAGGGGGGGGTTACCAACACTACCAGCAGTCCCTACTTCTAGGGGATGATGGCTAACACCACTAGCATTCCCACCCATAGGGGTTGTAGGCCAAACACACACCCCCTACCATCATGGAAAGATTGTGTATTGTGTGGGAACTGCCTGCAACAGTGACGCTGAAAGGGAACACATACTGTAACTCCCATCACAGTTGTGACCAGAAGGTGAATGGGGGGCCCAAACACCAAGCATGTTGAGTAAAAGTGTGTCAATGTGGTTTAACCCCCATGCACTCCAGTGACCAAAATGTGAGTCTGTGGCCCAAAACACCAGCCTAACATGAACATTGTGGGAATGATGTTTAATCCCCCCCACTCCAGTGACCAAAAGCTCAGTATGGGCTCCAAAACTCCATCAAATCAGGATCATTGTCACAATGGGCTTAAACCCCACCTCACTACAGTGAGCAATCGGTTATTGCGGACACAAATTCCCCCACAACTGAAAACCACCATGTATGATTCCTGGTCGTAACACCACAAGCAATGTAGTGGCAAAGTAGTGGTTGGGTTGCAAACAAACATCGATCGGTTGAGTGTAAGATTTGTGACGACTAAACATCCTCTGCCATGTGCAGAGAAGCCTTGCACATGGGGGTTGACAATGGCTCCAATGGCCAATTACACTATGTAAGTAGTGACCATCATAATGCATTCACACATATGCACAACAACAGACACACATACTAAGGATTCCTATGTAGACTTCAGCTTTTTGGTCATCAAGACCCATACCATGGCAGCAATGGGACACACAAACCATGATGAATGTGCAGACTGATGAGGTAGGAGTCCCAGGGACAGCATGAAAAAATATACACCCAACTCCCTGCTAATGGACCACAAAAGTTATACCAATGCATGTGTGCAGATGCACAAATACAACCAGTCAGCCTCACACTGTATATCAAACACAACTTGTGTGTGTGTCTCTCCGTGTACCCAGGCTAGTACGATACACATGATGTGGGACTGATCTCCAATGAGACATATGTGCACACAGTGCAACCCAGAAGTTTGACAGGAATTGGGTACCTCTGTGGGCAATCAGGCATTGTCAGATGAGTGGGTTCACAACAGACTCATGTGACATAAGCTGCCTGGAACAGCAACCAACACAGCAAGAGACAGACCCACTCCATCAGTACCCACAAGGACCCTACATTGTGGTGACAGTAGCCTGTATGATAATCCCTCTGTGATGACTGATTTCGATGTAACCCATACTGTGGAGCACAGTCACATGTGCGCACCTTGTCATGTCGTGACAGACCAACTCACATCACACACACACAGAAAACTCCCTGGCCATGGCCTGTAATTTAAGGTCATTATGTAGGCAGGGGCCTAGACATGAGAGAACTCACATATGCCCACTCTCAACACCACACACCTTGATCTGCAACAATGTGCATCAGCTAAGCCCACATGGACTGGTGATATTGCACATGCACCCATGACAATCCCAGGGGTGGAGGGAGGATCCAAGGTGTACAAACACATCACACATGGCCAGTCAACAACCCTTGTGAATGTTTTCCACACTGCATAGTATATTACATGTGCATGACGTGCAAGTTTTCAGACACATCGGGATCCCTGTCACAGTCCCAGACCAATGAAGAGCCCTAGGAGACCCACAAAGAACCCATATTGACATCATACGACATTGAAGGCTAGGATCTGATGACTGTGAGCAGTCACACACACATACAAGTGACCCTGTCACATAAAGACACCACATAGTGAAAACAATCTGATGTGTGAAACACAAATGTGCTGTTGTGAATCCTGAATATGTCCCATGTGTGTATGCCCACATTCCATTCCCTTACATCAAGATGACCCACGGATTACACCCGAATGACCAGTAGTCCACCATGCACCTACATCCCAGAAAACATAATCCAAAGGCGTTGGATAAACACAGGACAAATCAGCAAGCATCACAAACAGGAACATCTGCAGGGAATATAGGCTGTGTAGAAACAGGGAAGGTTACCCACAGAGACCTGCTCACATAACACACCACATGGGCACAGTCAATGTCACGGAATAGCACACTGCCATGAGGTGACTCCACTCATGTGTAAGGTCAGCTTTGTCAAACGTTGTCTGTGAAGGGCTAAGTCATGTCAGCATTAAACTTGGTCACTGAGACACCAATTACGACAGCCTGAAAGCTCTGGTCACATCAGCCTGTGCACAGGAGTGACTCTTAAGTCATCTGCACAACATCAGAACACATGTCTAGCATGTTGCACTGAAGACACACATCACTTGTCCAGCATTGAAGTGACAATCTGCATGTCCAGTGTAGATGGTCCCACAGTCTGCAAAAAAGTACAATGGGCACGAATCTCAGCCCAACATATGTTCAACAGTGGAAGCCAAAGACGTGAAGTTGTGAAAAGAAGGTGACACTCATTTTGCCAAGTACTTGGGATTATGACTACCTCAATCCTCAGCAAAGGATGACATGGCTACATACTGTAATAGGACACATATACCATGGACCACATGCAGTTGATCCCATCACCAAATCACTTATTTCCAATTAAAAATCTAGCAACAGCAACTGAATGACACTCATCAGCAACATCATGTACATTAAATGCAAAACTTGAGAAAAAAAGAACTTTAGCTTTATTCAGCTTCCGAAAAATGATCAGTTGCATCCGATGAACAATCCAAAGGCCAATGGCCAGTCCATTGCAAATCTTTGTTTTCGTGTGACATAGGACTACTCGTCACACAATGCTTGCCTGCACTGCTACAGCCAGGGGACATCTCCCCTTGGGCATACATAGGGGCAGTCCAGGCACCACAGGGACAGGATCAGGGCATAGCAGTAGGGGGCAGGGTGGGTGTGGTGGGTGCAGGAGTGTCAGTGGCCACTGCAGTGGATGTGTCTAATACAGTGGGCGCCATCGCCACTGCAGTGCCCATGGAAGGGGTCTCCACTGCAGTGTCAATGTCCAAAGGTGTTGTCTGTGGCTCAGATGAAGTGTGAGCGTCAGATGGGGGGGAAACGGTCTCCACAGCAGTCGTAGTAACAGGATGATGGGGTGAGGTTGGGGTGGAAGTGCATGTGGAAGGGGGGAGGGCCTAATCAACTTGGGGATGGTGTACCTGTGTGTGGGTGAACCGGGGGCAGGGTGTGGTGTGTGAACCCAAGGAGTTGTGGCCTGGGTGCTGGATGACAGAGACCGTGTGGTGGGAGTGCGGGATTGTGCTGGGGTCTTGCTCTTCCTGGTCCTGGGTGATTTGCGGGTGGGGGCCTCAGTGTCCCTGCTCTTGGGGGAGGGTGTGCGGGGGTGGGTGGGTCTACCCTCTGGCTGTGTTGGCTTCCTCTTCCCCTTGTGAGTTGGACCTGATGTATCTATGGGGAAGAGGCCAAGCTCACAGAGGAAGAGCTTCTGGGAAGGGGGAGTTGCAGGTGAGTCAAGGGAAGGGGTTTTGGAGGGAGAGGTATCTAAGGACTGCAGAGTGGTTGTGGATGCCTGTCTGTGTGTCTGTACCCTAACCCCTGTGTGTGTGCCATCAGTCCCCTGAGTGTGCGTGCTTGTGCGTTTCTGCTTTGGCTGACCTTGCCGTGTGCTGCTTGTGTCTGTTGTTGTGCGTGCAGGTGTCTGTGTGAGTGTGCGTTGGTCTGGTAGGGTAGTGGTGAGTGTGGATGGGGCAGAGGTAGGTGGGGTGACGGACTGTTGGAGGAGGGACACTGCTGCCGTCAATGAGGAGGCCATGGACTGACTGATCCGGTGTTGGGCAGACATGGTTGCTGAGATGCCCTCCATGAATGACACCAATTGGGTCAATAGATCAGTGTGAGCATGGAGGACACTCAGCATCGATGTCTGATCCACATGGATTTGCTTCAGCAAGTCCACAGACTCCACACTCAGGGCAGCAGGGGAGACAGGGGCAGGGGGTGCGGTGCCTGGACTGAAGGAGACATGCTCCCTAACACGGGAGGCTCCACGGACATCAGGGATGGGGGCAACTGGGAGGGTGGAGATGGTGGTGGTGGCGGGGACAGACTCGTAATCTGTGGTCTGTGGTGTTGTCACACCCGCCTCCACAAGGGAGTCCTCACTGGAGCTGGAGCGATCTTCAGCTGAGGTACTGGCTGCTGACTGGCCCTCAGTGTGGCTCCCCTCACCCTCCGTGCCACTGGGTCCCTCCGAATCCTCCACATTGGAACCAGCCTGGCTCTGCGCCTCCTCTCGGTCCGTGGAGCTGTCCCCTGCAGTATCTGCTGATGATGCTGTGAACAAGGAGGAGAAACATATACACATCAGTCACCTGTATTCACTGGACACATGATCTTAAATGCAACACATCACTGTGCAAGCCCTGGCATCATTTAAAAGCCACATCTAAATTGAATACACAATAGTGAACCTGGCACTTATCAGTCTGCCGGTAAACGATGCTTCGCGTACACATTCTGGCACTGGACCCATCACTCCATAGTCTGTATGATGTCAGTCATCACATGGGCAGCCATTCTCTGATTACCCAGTTGTCTGATCTGCAATGATGGTTACTGTCATGTGTCATTACACACATGTCTCATCTCAGGACACTGACTCTGCATTTGGGACAGCATTTGTGATGGTCTAACTCATTGTTGATATGATGAACATACTTCCATTCCCAGACACCATGATGGCCTCATGTCTTGAAATGCAAAGCTACAACAGTGTGGCTGCAGGACAACAGCCACGTTACCAAACTGCATGCTCCAGATTTCATTGTGAAACACAAGGCCACAGGCCTGTCTGGCCAATCAGTCAGTACTGACTCCTGTCCCAGGGGCAGTGCATGCAGACTCCACAGTCAGCACCGTGCCACACTCATGTTTGCACTGTGATTGGAACTTCGGTAGTCGTCATGTGTACATGATCACCACAGGCTACACCCATGTAAGAGAATCTGATGATGCCACGTAATAAAAATGACATATTACTGTTTGTGAGTCAACAACTCGGTCTACCTGTACACATAAGGGCCTCACAGGAACATAGTAAGGCTGCTTACACATATCTGTTCAATCCACCATCATACACAGTCGAGTGTCTACACACATATGTTTTGTCCGGTGTGCAGATCCACTAGCCCCATGTCAGATGTCTGTCCATGAGAAACATATAGCAGACTTCTGGAATACAAAAAACTATGCCAGTCCACCATGACACAGAGTCAGACACATGATAAATACGTTCACAATGGGCAAAGTGTCGGATTACAACAAAGATTAGGAGGCCAGAGTGTCTCAGATGACCGGAGTAGGCATACCTGTCCATGGGCCATGTGATACATGGGATCACCAGGAGCACTATGCAGGTGACTATGCATTTCTTACACTCATACACATCGTTTGTCTGAGGCCTCAACATTGGTCATGGCTGCTGCATGTGTGTGTAGTCAATACCTCACAGTCCTATGATGACCCGCAACAGCAATCTGTGCATATATGTGGACCAGACACAGAGCACAGGTCAGTTATCAGTCAATGTGCTGATACATGTCACACAATAGCCTCACACATGATGCTAAATTTAATGCACCTGTTGCAGATGTGGCTCTCAGCATTCCCTTGGACAACAGAAAATACACACAACCCAAGTGACACATGTCAAAGAGGGGAAGGGACACACCTGGTCATCAGATGAGAATAGTGCATCACCAAATTCAGCCACATGGTACTTGTCTGAGCAGACAGACAAACAGTGGGAGTGTAACAAGGCTGAAGGAGTGCAAACTGCAGGTCATACACAATACACCAAAATACCATGAACTTACCCCCTCCTTGCTGCTGTCTGCCCTTCAACTGCCCATCTAGGTCTGGGAAGACCACCGCCAAAATCCGGAGCATGTGGGGGGTCAGGGTCCGGCGTCCGCCCCGTCTGCGTGGAGGCGACAGCTTCAGCTGGACTCTGGCAATCCTCCTGGTCCAGCCACAAAGGTCCTGCCACCTCTTCTGGCAGGGGCGGACGCGGCGTCTGAAGACCCCCACCGATCTTACTGCCCGGACGATGGGCTGCCAAATTTCATTTTTCTCATGGGCAGTAACCTGTGAGGATGACAAAGTGAGACACCATTACTACACATGCACCATGTTTCAATCACATCAGTCGGACATACATGTTGAAATTAGCAGTGCATATGATGTATACAGGTAGTGCAACTATGGTCATGGGCAGTTGTCCTGTGTGCAAGGCTGCATTCACAACATGATACAGTGCCTTGAAAATCAAAGCTTGCAAAAAGTACACTGATTCATCACTGTACAAGTACAGTACATGCATCTACACACTCTGAGACTTAAACTTACTGAGTGTGCATGCTTGCCCTTTGTGATCACAATGCTAGTAGTCCCAGTCAGTTAACATGTACAATTGAATAGGCAGTGGACTCTACACTCACCTGCTCCCCTGCTTTCCCATACAGCTTGCAGTACTGTGGAAGGAGGCCGTCCAGCAGGGCCTGGTTCTCCTCCTCTGTGAATGATGGTGCTCTCTCCACAGAACGTGCCATTGCAGGACACAGGGGATGCAGAGACAGCAGCAGTGGTGTTCTGAGTTCCAATCCTGTAGCATGTAGTGCAGGCAAGTGAAGTCTCTGGGGAACAGAAAGCCTTATATCTGTGCTGCTGAGGCAGAATCTGTTTGATGCGGACAAAGAGATAGGTCAGAGTCGTTCGCATTTTCCGAAATTGCCCAATCAATGCCATTGAACGCATCGGACACGGCTTCCGCGTTGTTCAAATATTCTGCAGCATCACACCATTAACTTTGAACCATTGTTGCAGAGAGCCAACGGAATCTGTGTGCACACGAGTCGTAAACATAGCAAACACGTGTTCGTCTCCATGACAGTCAATAGCCAATGGGTGCGTACGCCTTGGTCCCTAGGTGTCCGACGCGTCTTTTGAAAACCCACCCCCATATGTCACCATTACATTCAGGGTCCAAGGCGTGCGCACGCCTTGGTCCCTAGGTGTCCGACGCGTCTTTTGAAAACCCACCCGCGTATGTCACCATTACATTCAGGGTCCAAGGCGTGCGCACGCCTTGGTCCCTAGGTGTCCGACCCGTCTTTTGAAAACCCACCCGCGTATGTCACCATTACATTCAGGGTCCAAGGCGTGCGCACGCCTTGGTCCCTAGGTGTCCGACGCGTCTTTTGAAAGCCCACCCGCGTATGTCACCATTACATTCAGGGTCCAAGGCGTGCGCACGCCTTGGTCCCTAGGTGTCCGACGCGTCTTTGGAAACCCACCCGCGTATGTCACCATTACATTCAGGGTCCAAGGCGTGCGCACGCCTTGGTCCCTAGGTGTCCGACGCGTCTTTTGAAAAACTCACCGCGTATGTCACCATTACATTCAGGGTCCAAGGCGTGCGCACGTCTTGGTCCCTAGGTGTCCGACGCGTCTTTTGAAAACCCACCCGCGTATGTCACCATTCCAGTCAATGGCCAGAGGATGCCACCAAAAGATTTCTGACAGGGACTCAGGTGCTCTACAACACACTGACAGCCTGTCACACAGTACATGTAAGCACATTTCATGCTTCATTACATGTGTGGGTACATGTCCACACATTTCATATTGGATGTTGCACATTGTGTCACACACTACCAGGATGTGACATGTTACATGGTGACAAAAAGACATTCTGTCTGATGCACCTCACTACTGTCAGTTAGAACTCTGCTGATCAACACACGTGGCCTGGGCACAGTGACAGGGGCACATAGTCTCATGACATGTTACATACACCCTAAATTGCACATGATATGTACTGTGTGTTACAGGGTGTTCCTGAGATGGCACTCTGGGGTACATCATGATGATTTGCGTATTGTGCTACGCACATGGACCTAATTGTATCTGGGAGATTTGAATCCTCTCCAACATCCATCAGATTTGGGCATGTGAGTTGCTGTTGTGTCTGTGTGTCACAGACATCCATGTCTGCCCTACAAACAAGCCTGTTAGCACATCATGGGTGTTCAATAGTTGTGTTGGTACATGTACATCAGATGTTACATAATGACTGAGTCCATGTGGCAATACATGATCCCTGTGTGTGTGACTTACAAACACCTGTCACCTTGACAACACATCTATCCTCACTAGTCACTGAGGTGTGTGTTTGGTATGTGACATTTGTTCAGATGTACTGTGACAGATTGACAACAGCATAGCATAGCACTTGTTGTATCACCATATGGAGCAGAAATGTTATGTGAGGGGCACATGGCTGGCATATGTGTCCATGATGAATAGCACACACCTTACTCAGCTGTGTCTTGATATGATGTAGCATGTGCCATTTTGCATGGTCATTACCACATATGTAGGGGAACTGACAATCTTTCTTTGATTCCCTATATACTGCAGGAGGGCAAATGTCCACGGGCCCTTCCCAGACCTTGCAACCATGCATGAACATGACTGCATCCGACGTTACCGCTTCACAGGACCACTGATTGAGGATTTGGCAGAGCAGTTGGCCCCACATTTACAACCTGCACGGGCGTATCCTACTGCGCTGACCCCCAAGGTGAAGGTGATGGCAGCCCTACATTTCTTTGCTACGGGAACCTTCCAATACACTGTGGCTGGTGCTGGTGGGATGTCACAGACCATGTTCAGCCGTGTGCTACGTGATGTTTTGGAGGCAATGTTGTGTCATCTGGACAGATACATCAAATTTCCAAATCCACAACAAATGCCTGGCATAAAGGCTGACTTCTATGTACTGGGAAGGATGCCACATGTTATAGGCTCAATAGATGGTACACATGTGGCTTTGGTACCACCACACGCACATGAGCAGACATACAGAAACAGGAAACATTTCCACTCCATTAATGCCCTGGTGGTATGTCTTCCGGATATGACAATATCACATGTCTGTGCCCGTTTCCCTGGTTCTGCACACGACACCTACATCATGAGGAATAGCAGGATCCCACAGATGATGTCACAGCTGCAGAACCAGCGTGCCTGGCTTGTCGGTGTGTAATCTCTATTTACCTTGTGATTTTTTTGTTATTTTGAAATTTAACCCCTTCGATGCTTATGACGAGCTGCACTCGTCATGGCACACAGTGGTCGTGTGCTCATGACGAGTCCAGCTCGTCATAAGACCCACCCACGGGGGAAGCGCTGGCGCTCCCCCCGTGGGAATGCGATCATTGTGTTTTTTTTGGGGAAGGCAGGGGAAGTGCTTCCCCTGCCTCCCCCGCCCCCATCAATGACGTCAGCGCGCGAGGCGCGCTGACGTCATTGAGGGTTTCCTTTCTTCTCCGACGCGCTGAAAGCCATTTGCTTCCAGCGCGTCGGGGAAATCAGGTGAGTTTTGGCTCCGGGGGGGGGGGGTTTGAAACAAAAGAGGCATCGAGGGAAAGGAAAGGGTTTTCCTTTCCCCCAATGCCTCTTTTGTGCATTCCTGCTGCACGATCATGCGATCGTGCAGCAGGAATGCCCACTAGACACCAGGGAATTCTTTTTTTTTTTTTTTTTTTAAATCTAAATGAAAATACTGTTTGGGGAAGCGGCCCCTTGGGCAAGGGTCGCTCCCCTTTTGGGGGCCATATGTTTTTGTGCTCTGCCCCCTGGGGGGAGTTTTCGTATTGTACCCAGGGAGAAACGGTGGGGAGTGGCCCCTTGGGCAAGGGTCACTCCCCTTTGGGGGCTTTGTTTGTGGCCGATCGGACAAATGATAGTGCCCTTTATTTTATTTATTTATTTTAATTAATGCCTGCGTGGACTTTACCCGAAGGTGTCAGAGCGCTTCACAGTAGGACAGTAACATTACATGAGGAGAAGGTTACAAGTGAGCATAATACAAAAGGAAACGTTACATTACATGAGGAAAAAGTGACAATTGTGCAAATAACAAAACAACCAAGATACAAAAAGAGGTATGCGTTACAAGAGGAAAAAGTGACACGTGTGCATACATGATACAAAATACAAATAGAGGTATAATACTTCAATAAGTGGCAGTCACTCAGAACACACTGGGAAGGCACTTCTATGGGCATGGAGTACAGAATTTCCTATAGTGGAAGAACTTCTTTGAGGAAGTAGAGAGGGCGTGAATTAAACAGGAGACTTAAAATGAAGGGTACACAAACATAAAATCCAACACAGCACGCAAGGGTGAGGAATGTACAGGAAAAAGTACAAATTTACAATGAAGAGCGAACTTCCTAGAGGGGGCTGAGAGTGAAAGTATTAGTTCTGAAAGTGTCTTTGGAAGAGAAGAGATTTGAGGTCAGCTTTGAAGATCCGGGTAGAGGAGGTGGCACGGAGCAATAGGGGAAGCGAGTTCCAGATTCTCACCGCATTTCCTGAGAAGGATTGCGCCATCGATCTTTCCCTTTTTGAAGACGGGGGGCTCAAGCAGAAGCTTTTCCGCATTGCGAGAAGGGCGAGAGCCACCGGACAATTTCAATTTATTTGCCAGGTAACGAGGGGAGGAGGTGTGTAAGGCTTTGTGTGTGATGCAGGCAGTTTTGTAAATAGATCTTGCCTCGATCGGAAGCCATCGAAGAGAGGACAGGATAGGAGTGACGTGGTCGCTTCGTTTAGACCCTGAAATGAAGCGAGCTGCTGAATGGAGGATGGATTTGAGAGGGGAGAGGTGGGATTTGGGTAGGCCCCTCAGAAGAGAATTGCAATAATCCAGTCTTGAGAGAACCAGAGATTGTACCAAGGTTTTAAGTCTTTCTCCGGGAAGAACCGACGGATCCCCCGTAGAAGGCGCAACTGGTAACGTGCGTTCTTAGCAATAGAGTTGATGTGGGAGATTAGGTTGAGTCTTTTGTCAAGAATGACACCTAGGGATTTAGCGCTGTCGACAATGATGGGTTTGTTGTTGAGTAGGTTCAGCTGATCCATCCAAGATTGAACAGGAGGAGGTGAGAGAGAGGTAGAGAGGAGGAGGAATTCAGTTTTGGCGGGATTCAGAATGAGTTGGTGATCTAACATCCAGTTGTGAATAGAGTTGAGAGTAGAGTTGAGTAGTGAGAGATCGTGTGCAGAAGATACCTTAAGGTATCTTCCCACTAGTCCACCAGGCATTTATTTGTAGAGAGTGACCCCTTGGGCAAGGGTCACTCTCCTTTGGGGGCAATATTTGTGGCTGTGTCTGGCCCCCAGGAGGGAAGATCGCCATGTTTTTTTTTAAAATTGGGCCCACTAGATCACCAGGGATTTGTTTGAGGGGAGTGGCCCCTTGGGCAAGGGTTGCTCCCCTTTGGGGAGCATTAATTTGGCCGTTTCTGCCATCCTGAGGAGCAGATTGGCTGATTTGTTTTTTTGTAGGTCCACTAGGCCACCAGGGTTTTTTCATGTTGGGGAGCAGCCCCTTGGGCAAGGGTCGCTCCCCTTTATGGAAGGATGATTGTGGTCATTTCTGCCCTCTTTGGGTGGCAGAATAGCAGTATGTTTTTAGGCCCATCCGCCCCCAAGGAGGGCAGAAGCCAGTAGTCACCAGGGTTTTTTTAATTTTTGTGTTGGGGAGTGGCCAAAATGGCAAGGGTTGCTCCCCTTTTACGGGGTGAATATTGTATTTATACTCTTTGGCCCACCTACCCCTTAGCTTGGCTGGTGGATTGTGTGTGGACTGGTGCATTATTTGCATTTTATGATTGTAATGTTTTTTTTCTCCTTTTTATTCTAGTGTAAAGCTTTTGATTCCTGTTTGCGGTTTCGGCAGTGGTTGTTCTGCAGTTTTGCGTAATTGCATTTATTTGGGAAGAAAAATATTTTTGTTGTGTGTACTCCAAATGAGTATTATTGTCATGCAAGAATGAATTTTTTGTAAGTGGTGTCATAATGGCAGCATATTTGTTAGTGTTCAGAGCATGAAATTCTTTGCGATGTTTTGCATTGTCTTATGTGTAATTTTTTTTTCTTCTTTTTTAGTGGGATATTGTTGATCTTCACTGTGACTGTGCAGAGTAGGTGGTGGTGAGTCTAGCTGCTTCTGTCACGTGAGTGGTATAGTGTTGGAGTATATAGGTCTTTGTGATAAAGCTACATTTTGTTTATTTCTTTTTTTACAAAGGGTTTGTTGTTGTTGACTTGTTTGACAAGTAACCTTTATTAGTAAGCATTATAGCTAGCCGTAGAATGACTGCTCAGCAGGTGGTTGGTTTGCTTCTTGAATCTTCCTCTGAGCAGGATTATGAGACTGACAGTGCGTCTGAGGGAGAGGAGGGAGGGGAAGATTCAGGCAGTGAGTTTTCTCTCCACATGGAATCATCGGATGATGAAGGTACTCTCAGTGCAGATGAAGGTACTCTCGGTGTGGATGAATCTACTCTCAGTGCGGATGAAGTGCCTGTTTTAGAGGAGGATACTACTGTGCCGATGGTGCAAGAGGCATCTGGATTGCAGCGTGGGGCTGCAAGGCTTCCTACTGGAAGTGCTGGACTCTGGGTTGATCCAAACATGGTGCAGCCGGTGTTGCCTGCCTTTAGTGGTTATGCAGGGTGTAGAGTGGATTGTGAACATTATTTGCCTATACAGTATTTTCAGTTGTTTATGGATGATGTATTTTTGGGTGAGATTGTTGAGCAGACTAATTTGTATGCTGAACAGTTTTTGAGGGACAACAGTGCCAGACTTAGGCCCCATTCTAGAGCTACCCGGTGGAGTCCCACAAATCTGGAAGAGATGAAGAAGTTTTTGGGTTTGACTTTTTTGATGGGTTTGATAAGGAAGCCGTCCATGGCTTCATATTGGTCTACCAGTCCCTTGATGGCAACGGCCATATTTCCTGCAGTTATGACTCGTGATCGGTATTTACTTTTGCTTCGGATGCTGCATTTTGTTGATAATGGTTTGGCGTTGCCACGAGATCACCCTGAATGTGACCGTCTTTTTAAGATTCGGCCTGTTCTTGATCACTTTGTAGATCGATTTTCAGAGATCTATACTCCAGGGAAAGAAATATCTATTGATGAGTCTTTGGTCCTGTTCAAAGGCCGTTTGGTTTTTAGGCAGAACATTCCTAGCAAGAAGGGCACGCTATGGAATTAAGCTGTATATGTTGTCTGAGAGTAGGACAGGATATGTTTTTAATTTGCGTGTGTACACTGGTAGGGATTCCACTATTGACCTCCCTGGTTGTCCGTCCACTTTTGGAGTTTCAGAGAAAATTGTGTGGGATCTTGCTAGAGGACTGTTTAACAGAGGCCACCATTTGTACCTTGATAACTTCTACACTGCTGTGCAATTGTTTAAGGAATTGTTCAAAGTGGACACTTTTGCTTGTGGCACAATCCGCTCTAACCGTAAAGGTTATCCAAAAGAGCTTGTTTGCAAAAAACTTCAGAGGGGACAGTGCAGTTCCTTGTGTAGTGATGAACTACTAGCTGTGAAATTTGTGGACAGGAGGGATGTGTACATGCTGACTACCATCCATGATGAGAGTACTTCACCTGTGGCTGTTTGGGGTCAGATTGCTGAAGTGCGCAAACCTGTGTGCATTTTAGACTACAATAAGCACATGGGTGGTGTTGATAGAGTAGATCAGAGGTTGGAACCTTACACTGCTATTCGTAAGGCTTACATTTGGTTTAATAAGTTGGCCATCCATCTCTTCAATTTAGCAACTTTCAATGCTTTTGTTGTGTTCAAGGAGTGTTCTCCTGCGTCAAAGTTGACTTTTGTTCAGTTTCAGGAGTCTGTCATAGGCAGCCTTGTTGTTGTGGAACAGGCAAGTGTTCCTAGAGTTGGAGTGGTGGAGGATGTGGCTCGATTGAAAGATCGCCACTTTCCTGATCACATTCCTCCTACACCCTCCAAAGACTTTCCCACTAGGAGATGTAGAGTCTGTTGGCGAAGAGGTACGCGGAAGGAGACTCGTATGTACTGCCCTGAGTGTCCTTCTAACCCTGGGCTGTGTGTGCCTGCTTGTTATAGAGCGTACCACAAGCAAAAGAATTATTGGGAGCAACCATGAGGGGTAACGTGAACTGCCGGGTCTGTAATGTTTAAGAATTGTTGTTCTGTTTCAAGGTTGGCATTAGTGCAATGTATTTAGTTTCTGATTTTGTGTTAGTAGATTTGTATCTATTTGCAATTTGTTTGTGTTTTCTTTTTTGTATAAAAAAATCCTAAATGTGATGGTGGTGTGTGTAGGCTGGTGCTTGGCTGGCAGTGTGCGTGGAGTGGCGCTTGGCTGGCAGTGTGCGTGGAGTGGCGCTTGGCTGGCGGTGTGCGTGGAGTGGCGCTTGGCTGGCGGTGTGCGTGGAGTGGCGCTTGGCTGGCGGTGTGCGTGGAGTGGCGCTTGGCTGGCGGTGTGCGTGGAGTGGCGCTTGGCTGGCGGTGTGCATGGAGTGGCGCTTGGCTGGTGGTGTGCGTGGACTGGCGCTCGGCTGGCGGTGTGTGAGTAGTGACTTGCTGCTGGTCACTACACACACTGCTAGCCGAGCAACACTCCACGCAATCCATCAGCTTGTGTGGTTGCTGTGTTAGGAATGTGGGCGTGTGAAAGTGATGGGCCCTTGAATGGCGCTGTCTGCTGGTGTGAGTGTTGTAATGTGATGGGCCCGCGGCTGGTGGTGTGAATGGTTTTGTATGTGTCACACGTATGAAAGGTGTATGAATGGCCTGTAAAGAGGTTGGTGCCTTGTCGTGGCTTTACAGCTCACGAGCTGTGAGTCAATGGTTCAGTTTCTCGTCCTTTCAATTATTAACAGTGCATTTCATTTTTGTGAAATCACTTGTTAATACAATTGTATATACTGAACCATCACTCACCCTCGTGCCAAATCCAACCAGTATGTGTGTGTGCTTGAGGATTAGATGGCTGTGCAGTAATATTTTTTTTTGTCTTTCTCAAGCAGGGTGTACCTTGTCCCTTTTTGTGAATGTTGTAATGTGTTTGTTTCGTGGCTGGTGGTGTGAATGACCTTGTGTGTATCACGTATGAAAGGTGTGTGAATGGCCTGTAAAGCGGTTGGGGCCTTGACGTGGCTTTACAGCTCACGAGCTGCAAGTCACTGGTTCAGTTTTTTGTCCTTTCAATTATTGACAGTGCATTTCATTTTTGTGAAATCTCTTGTTAATAAAATTGTATATACTGAACCATCACTTGCCCTCGTGCCAAATCCAACCAGTATGTGTGTGTGCTTGAGGAATAGATGGCTGTGCAGTAATCTTTGTCTTTTTAGTCTGTCTGCCAAGGTGTACATTCCGTCTAAGAATAACCTACCAACTGTAGATATTGTCGTAAACGAAACACCCATGGGAGTACATGGTGATATCTCTCTTGTGGATCACAACAAGTTATGTTACCCACATTGCCCTGCAAACCTCAAAATGTCTGTCACATTTTCCTTGCAATATTGTGCCAAAATGTTCACGCTGCAGAAATAAACACATTATCTCAAAACGACCTGGTTTTGCAAGGGGGGTCACCTGGGTTTTTGGCCCGGGGCTCGGCGGCCACATAGGGAAACCTACCAAACCCACACATTTCTGTAAAGTAGACACCCGGGGGATTCCAGGGAGGTATGGCTTGCGTGGATCCCCCATCGTTTTCTTACCCAGAATCCCTTGCAAAACTCAATTTTAGCTGAAAAAATCACTTTTTTCACACATTTGTGTGTGGGAAAGTGTGGCATCACCGGGCTCACACAAATTTCCTATCACCCAGCGTTCCCCCAGGTCTCCCGATAAAAATGGTGCCTCACTTGTGTGGGAGGCCCAAGTACCCGCGACAGGCAAGGGCCCAAAACGTAGTGAGGCGACATCAAAATTGCCTATCTCAAACCCACCTGGTTTTGCAAGGGGGTCACCTGGGTTTTGGCCCGTGCTCGGTGGCCATCTAGGAAACCTACCAAACCCACACATTTCTGAAAACTAGACACCCGGGGCTTCCAAGGAGGTATGGCTTGCATGGATCCCCCAATGTTTCCTTACCCAGAATCCCTTGCAAACCTCACTTTTAGCTGAAAAAATCACTTTTTTCACACATTTTTGTGTGGGAAAGTGTGGCATCACCAGGCTCACACAAATTTCCTACCACCCAGCGTTCCCCCAGGTCTCCCGATAACAATGGTGCCTCACTTGTGTGGGAGGCCCAAGTACCAGCGACAGGCAAGGGCCCAAAACATAGTGAGGCGACATCAAAATTGCCTATCTCAAAACCACCTGGTTTTGCAAGGGAGTCACCTGGGTTTTGGCCCCGTGCTCGGCGGCCATCTAGGGAAACCAACCAAACCCACACATTTCTGAAAACTAGACACCCGGGGGCTTCCAAGGAGGTATGGCTTGCGTGGATCCCCCAACGTTTCCTTACCCAGAATCCCATGCAAACCTCAATTTTAGCTGAAAAAATCACTTTTTTCACACATTTTTGTGTGGGAAAGTGTGGCATCACCGGGCTCACACAAATTTCCTACCACCCAGCGTTCCCCCAGGTCTCCCGATAAAAATGGTGCCTCACTCGTGTGGGAGGCCCAAGTACCCGCGACATGCAAGGACACAAAACGTTTTGAGGCAACATCAACATTGCCTATCAAAAAAAATTTTGGGCCCTTGACTGTTGCGGTTACTTGGGCCTCCCACACGAGTGAGGCATCATTTTTATCGAGAGACCCGGGGGATCGCTGGGTGGTAGGAAATTTGTGTGAGCCCGGTGATGCCACACTTTCCCACACAACAATGTGTGAAAAAAGTGATTTTTTCAGCTAAAATTGAGGTTTGCAAGGGATTCTGGGTAAGGAAACGTTGGGGGATCCACGCAAGCCATACCTCCTTGGAAGCCCCCGGGTGTCTAGTTTTCAGAAATGTGTGGGTTTGGTAGGTTTCCTAGATGGCCGCCGAGCACGGGGCCAAAACCCAGGTGACTCCTTGCAAAACCAGGTGGTTTTGAGATAGGCAATTTTGATGTTGCCTCACTACGTTTTGGGCCCTTGCCTGTCGCGGGTACTTGGGCCTCCCACACGAGTGAGGCACCATTTTTATCGGGAGACCTGGGGAACTCTGGGTGGTAGGAAATTTGTGTGAGCCCGGTGATGCCACACTTTCCCACACAAAAATGTGTGAAAAAGTGATTTTTTCAGCTAAAAGTGAGGTTTGCAAGGGATTCTGGATAAGGAAACGTTGGGGGATCCACGCAAGCCATACCTCCTTGGAAGCCCCCGGGTGTCTAGTTTTCAGAAATGTGTGGGTTTGGTAGGTTTCCTAGATGGCCGCCGAGCACGGGCCAAAACCCAGGTGACTCCTTGCAAAACCAGGTGGTTTTGAGATAGGCAATTTTGATGTCGCCTCACTACGTTTTGGGCCCTTGCCTGTCGCGGGTACTTGGGCCTCCCACACGAGTGAGGCCCCATTTTTATCGGGAGACCTGGGGGAATGCTGGGTGGTAGGAAATTTGTGTGAGCCCGGTGATGCCACACTTTCCCACACAAAAATGTCTGAAAAAAGTGATTTTTTCAGCTAAAATTGAAGTTTGTAGGGGATTCTGGGTAAGGAAACGTTGGGGGATCCACGCAAGCCATACCTCCCTGGAATCCCCCGGGTGTCTACTTTTCAGAAATGTGTGTGTTTGGTAGGTTTCCCTAGGTGCCGGCAGAGGTAGGGTTCACAAACTACAGCTAGGCACTTTGCAAAAAAAGGGTCATTTTTCACTGCGAAATTGAGGTGTGACCACGTTGCGTTTTGCGCCGTTTCCTGTCGCGGGCACTAGGCCGACCCACACAAGTGAGGTACCATTTTTCTCGTAAGACTTTGGGGGAACGCGGGGTGGGTGGAAATTTGTGGATCCACGCAGATTCCAGAACTTTCCACCACAGAAATGTGGGGAAAATGTGTTTTTTTGACAATTTTTTAGGTTTGCAAGGGATTCTGCGTAACAGAACCTGGTGGGAGGCAGTCAAGTCACCCCATCCTGGATTCCCCTGGGTGTCTAGTTTTCAAAAATGTATAGGTTTGCTAGGTTTCCCTAGGTGCCGGCAGAGGTAGGGTTCAAAAACTACAGCTAGGCACTTTGCCAAAAACGGGTCATTTTTCACTGCAAAATTGAGGTGTGACCACGTTGCGTTTTGTGCCGTTTCCTGTTGCGGGCACTAGGCCGACCCACACACATGAGGTACCATTTTTCTCGGAAGACTTTGGGGAACGCGGGGTGGGTGGAAATTTGTGGATCCACGCAGATTCCAGAACTTTCCACCACAGAAATGTGGGGGAAATGTGGTTTTTTTGATAATTTTTTAGGTTTGCAAGGGATTCTGGGTAACAGAACCTGGTGGGAGGCAGTCAAGTCATCCCATCCTGGATTCCCCTGGGTGTCTAGTTTTCAAAAATGTATAGGTTTGCTAGGTTTCCCTAGGTGCCGGCAGAGCTAGGGTTCAAAAACTACAGCTAGGCACTTTGCCAAAAAAGGGTCATTTTTCACAGCGAAATTGAGGTGTGACCACGTTGCGTTTTGCGCCGTTTCCTGTCGCAGGCACTAGGCCGACCCACACAAGTGAGGTACCATTTTTCTCGTAAGACTTTGGGGAACGCGGGGTGGGCGGAAATTTGTGGATCCCCGCAGATTCCAGAACTTTCCACCACAGAAATGTGGGGAAAATGTGGTTTCTTTGACAATTTTTTAGGTTTGCAAGGGATTCTGGGTAACAGAACCTGGTGGGAGGCAGTCAAGTCACCCCATCCTGGATTCCCCTGGGTGTCTAGTTTTCAAAAATGTATAGGTTTGCTAGGTTTCCCTAGGTGCCGGCAGAGGTAGGGTTCAAAAACTACAGCTAGGCACTTTGCAAAAAAAGGGTCATTTTTCACTGCGAAATTGAGGTGTGACCACGTTGCGTTTTGCGCCGTTTCCTGTCGCGGGCACTAGGCCGACCCACCCAAGTAAGGTACCATTTTTCTCTGAAGCCTTTGGGGAACGCGGTGTGGGTGGAAATTTGTGGATCCACGCAGATTACAGAACTTTCCACCACAGAAATGTGGGAAAAATGTGTTTTTTTGGATAATGTTTTAGGTTTGCAAGGGATTCTGGGTAACAGAACCTGGTGGGAGGCAGTCAAGTCACCCCATCCTGGATTCCCCTGGGTGTCTAGTTTTAAAAAATGTATAGGTTTGCTAGGTTTCCCTAGGTGCCGGCAGAGGTAGGGTTCATAAACTACAGCTAGGCACTTTGCAAAAAAAGGGTCATTTTTCACTGCGAAATTGAGGTGTGACCACGTTGCGTTTTGCACCGTTTCCTGTCACGGGCACTAGGCCGACCCACCCAAGTGAGGTACCATTTTTCTATGAAGACTTTGGGGAACGCGGGGTGGGTGGAAATTTGTGGATCCACGAAGATTCCAGAACTTTCCACCACAGAAATGTGGGGAAAATGTGGTTTTTTTGACAATTGTTTAGGTTTGCAAGGGATTCTGGGTAACAGAACCTGGTGGGAGGCAGTCAAGTCACCCCATCCTGGATTCCCCTGGGTATCTAGTTTTCAAAAATGTATAGGTTTGCTACGTTTCCCTAGGTGCCGGCAGAGCTAGGGTTAAAAACTACACGTAGGCACTTTGCCAAAAAAGGGTCATTTTTCACTGCGAAATTGAAGTGTGACCACGTTGCGTTTTGCGTAGTTTCCTGTCGCAGGCACTAGGCCGACCCACACAAGTGAGGTACCATTTTTCTCGTAAGACTTTGGGGAATGCCGGGTGGGTGGAAATTTCTGGATCCACGCAGATTCCAGAACTTTCCACCACAAAAATGTGGGGAAAATGTGTTTTTTTTTACAATTTTTTAGGTTTGCGAGGGATTCTGGGTAACAGAATCTGGTGGGAGGCAGTCAAGTCACCCCATCCTGGATTCCCCTGGGTGTCTAGTTTTCAAAAATGTATAGGTTTGCTAGTTTTCCCTAGGTGCCGGCAGAGCTAGGGTTCAAAAACTACAGCTAGGCACTTTGCCAAAAAAGGGTCATTTTTCACTGCGAAATTGAGGTGTGACCACGTTGCGTTTTGCGCCGTTTCCTGTCGCAGGAACTAGGCCTACCCACACAAGTGAGGTACCATTTTTCTCGAAAGACTTTGGGGAATGAGGGGTGGGTGGAAATTTGTGGATCCACGCAGATTCCAGAACTTTCCACCACAGAAATGTGGGGAAAATGTGGATTTTTTGACAATTTTTTAGGTTTTTGAGGGATTCTGGGTAACAGAATCTGGTGGGATGCAGTCAAGTCACCCCATCCTGGATTCCCCTGGGTGTCTAGATTTAAAAAATGTATAGGTTTGCTAGGTTTCCCTAGGTTCCGGCAGAGCTAGGGTTCAAAAACTACAGCTAGGCACTTTGCCAAAAAAGGGTCATTTTTCACTGCGAAATTGAGGTGTGACCACGTTGCGTTTTGCACCGTTTCCTGTCACGGGCACTAGGCCGACCCACCCAAGTGAGGTACCATTTTTCTATGAAGACTTTGGGGAACGCGGGGTGGGTGGAAATTTGTGGATCCACGAAGATTCCAGAACTTTCCACCACAGAAATGTGGGGAAAATGTGGTTTTTTTGACAATTGTTTAGGTTTGCAAGGGATTCTGGGTAACAGAACCTGGTGGGAGGCAGTCAAGTCACCCCATCCTGGATTCCCCTGGGTATCTAGTTTTCAAAAATGTATAGGTTTGCTACGTTTCCCTAGGTGCCGGCAGAGCTAGGGTTAAAAAACTACACGTAGGCACTTTGCCAAAAAAGGGTCATTTTTCACTGCGAAATTGAAGTGTGACCACGTTGCGTTTTGCGTAGTTTCCTGTCGCAGGCACTAGGCCGACCCACACAAGTGAGGTACCATTTTTCTCGTAAGACTTTGGGGAATGCCGGGTGGGTGGAAATTTCTGGATCCACGCAGATTCCAGAACTTTCCACCACAAAAATGTGGGGAAAATGTGTTTTTTTGACAATTTTTAGGTTTGCGAGGGATTCTGGGTAACAGAATCTGGTGGGAGGCAGTCAAGTCACCCCATCCTGGATTCCCCTGGGTGTCTAGTTTTCAAAAATGTATAGGTTTGCTAGTTTTCCCTAGGTGCCGGCAGAGCTAGGGTTCAAAAACTACAGCTAGGCACTTTGCCAAAAAGGGTCATTTTTCACTGCGAAAGTGAGGTGTGACCACGTTGCGTTTTGCGCCGTTTCCTGTCGCAGGAACTAGGCCTACCCACACAAGTGAGGTACCATTTTTCTCGAAAGACTTTGGGGAATGAGGGGTGGGTGGAAATTTGTGGATCCACGCAGATTCCAGAACTTTCCACCACAGAAATGTGGGGAAAATGTGGATTTTTTGACAATTTTTTAGGTTTTTGAGGGATTCTGGGTAACAGAATCTGGTGGGATGCAGTCAAGTCACCCCATCCTGGATTCCCCTGGGTGTCTAGATTTAAAAAATGTATAGGTTTGCTAGGTTTCCCTAGGTTCCGGCAGAGCTAGGGTTCAAAAACTACAGCTAGGCACTTTGCCAAAAAAGGGTAATTTTTCACTGCGAAATTGAGGTGTGACCACGTTGTGTTTTGCGCCGTTTCCTGTCGCAGGCACTAGTCCTACCCACACAAGTGAGGTACCATTTTTCTCGTAAGACTTTGGGGAATGCGGGGTGGGTAGAAATTTGTGGATCCACGCAGATTCCAGAACTTTCCACCACAGAAATGTGGGGAAAATGTGTTTTTTTTGACAATTTTTTAGGTTTGCGAGGGATTCTGGGTAACAGAATCTGGTGGGAGGCAGTCAAGTCACCCCATCCTGAATTCCCCTGGGTGTCTAGTTTTCAAAAATGTATAGGTTTGCTAGGTTTCCCTAAGTGCCCGCAGAGCTAGGGTTCAAAAACTACAGCTAGGCACTTTGCAAAAAAAGGGTAATTTTTAATTGTGAAAATGTGGTACGTCCACGTTGCATTTTGAGCCATTTCCTGTTGTGGGCACAAGGCCAAACCACACAAGTGAGGTACCATTTTTATCGGGAGACTTAGGGTAACACAGAATTGTAGAGCAACTGTTATTACCTATTGACTTTCGATGCATTTCTGCCTTCCAAATGATAGACAATGTCTAAAAAATAAGTCATTTTGAAAAATGACCTATAATTCTCATGCTAGTATGGGGACTCCCAATTTCGGAAATGTGCAAATATCTACTGTTTCTAAAATCTACATTTTGTTCCCATTTCATAAATACATAGGTGTCTTTCATAACAATTTTTCCATGTATACATTTTCCCAAAATAATTGCTATATACCCGGTACATAATAAAAAACCATTGCAAGATGCTGCTCAGTTATTGGCTCTGGGTTCGTCGGGTTCTTGGTGAACCTACAAGTCCTATATATCCCCACAACCAGAAAGGTTCAGCGGATATAACGGTATATTGCTTTCAAATAGCGGTCAAAATTAGAAGAAGTTACAGGTGAAAAAGTTGACACAAATGGCTGTTTTTTAACTAATTTTCAATTTTTCCTTTATTTAACTGTTAGTTTCTATAAGGAAAACTTTAAGGATCTACACAAATGTCCCCTAGCTGAATTCAGAATTTTGTCTACTTTTCAGAAATGTATGGCTTTCCAGGATCCATTATTGGTTTCATACACATTTCTTCCATTAACTGGAAGGAGGTTGAAAGCACAAAAAATAGCAAAAATAGGCTATGTCCCAGAAAAATGCCAAAACTGTGTAAAAAAGTTGGTTTTCTGACAAAAGTCTGCTTGTCCCTGAAAGCTGGGAAGATGGTGATTTCAGCACCACAACCCCTTTTTGATGCCATTTGCAGGGAAAAAACAAGACGCTTTCATCTGTAGCCCTTTTTTCGCATTTTTCCCCAAAAAAACAAAATTTTGCTGTATTTTGGCTAATTTCTGGGTCCCCTCCAGGGGAATCCACAAACCCTGGGTACCTTTACAATGCCCATGATGTTAGAAAAAAAGGACGCAAATTTGGCGTGCATACCTTATGTGGTCAAAATGTTACAGGGGCCTAAGCGCGCACTACCCCAAATAGCCAAAAAAAGGCTTAGCACAGGGGGGGAAAAGGCTTAGCAGCGAAGGGGTTAACGCTCTTTCCTGACCCATGACATGTTTGTTTATTTGTATGTAGGTGACTCTGGATACCCCAACATGCCGTGGTTGCTGACACCTCTTAGAAACCCAGTCACACCAGCGCAGCTACGTTACAATGAAGCACATGGGCGGACCAGGCGAGTGATAGAGCGGACATTTGGACTCCTGAAAAGCAGATTCCGCTGCCTGGACAAGACAGGAGGGGCCCTCCAATATGCACCTGAAAAGGTGTGCAAGATATTTATTGTGTGTTGCATGCTACACAACATGGCAGTGAGGGAGGAGGTGCCTCTCATCGAAGATGATGACGACCATCAACCGCCAGCAGGGGAGGATCCAGGCCTGGGTCATGTAGCGAGTGACGATGAGGGTGAGGGGGATGTCCGGACTCAGCTCATCACCAACTTTTTCTCATAATTGTGAATATGCAGTGATGAGTTGTCTGCGTTTTTACCTTGCCTGATATGTGTTTTTGGGGTGCAATGTGGGTACATATGTGTGGCTGGATGCTACTTGACATGATCGTTGCATTAATGTGTCCTTTGAGTTAGTATGTTCTCACAAACAGTGTTGACATGATTCATAGGTTTTTTCACAAATCTTAGGAATTGTGTATGTAATGTGTATTGTAGATGTATGCAGTCATTTTGTGATAACAATACTGTTGTATGTCTGTCCTTCACAGGGTCCTTTGGCTGTTGTCTGGTGACATGTGACCTCCAAAAATACACAATCCAGTTACAGAGTGCAACCTTTCATGGAACCCGGATGCATCATCCCACACAAGCCAGTCCTGGCATGTCTGGCCCTCTGGGTTACTTTGTGCTCACTGTCATGTGAGGATACCTTGCATCTGTCAGTCAGTTCACTTGTTGTGTATGTGTAATAAAGGTGTGCACCACTTTGTAATGTGCTTCCTCTGTATCCACACATCTGACAATCTTTGGCATACTATGCCTGTGGCCTGATTGCCACAGCCTCTGTATTTCTGTGTATTTTCAGTTCACAATGTTGGAGGCAATGAGTATGATGGGCATAGTGAATTAGTGTTGTGTTGACCTAGTAGTGTCTATCTCTCATATGTCTCACATCAACATGAGTCACAGAACTATGTTGACATTGCTGTAGTAGTTTCCATGCACAGTCTTTCTTTAGCATTGCGTCATCTCTATGTGACAAACCCAGTTTAATTTACAACAGAGGCAAGTATTGTGTGTTTAACAATTTATTTACATACATGTATGTGAATGGTATACGTGGTAGAAAGTGCTGTACAGTGCAATAGAAATCCAAAGTTCACAGAGGAGTTGGTAGTGTTGGTAGATGAATTTTCCAGAGTGAAGTCCACAGTCATTTGATTCATTGATCCAACTTAGCCCCTCCATCACATGTGGGAGAGTTGGGTGACAGTCAACAAGGTGAACGGTTTGCACACAATGGGTGATATCAGGAGCTGGTGTTCACTTCCTGGGGGATGTGCATGGCCAGCTGGCTCTCACTTGTCCTTCTTTGGACGATCCCTCTTCTTCTTTTTAGGGGGACCCTCAGGTGCAGGCTGCGGCGGTTCTGTGGACTCTCCGCCAGAGTCCTCATCCCTCCCTGTGGCAGTTGCAGATGTTGTGGCAACAGATGTAGTGGGCACACAGGGAGGTGTGGACATGTTGGTTGCAATCTGGTGGAGGCATGTCAGTATGTCCCTATGCACCGCGGTGACGTCATCCAATTTGTCAATTTTGGACTCCATGCGGGACATGTGTGTCTCCACCCGGGACATGTGGGAGTCCAATCTGGCATGATGTTCAGCCTGCTGTTATTTGATGTCCCTGAGGATCCCCACTACCTGGCCAAAGTCTCCGGTGCTTTCCTGATAGGCTTGTATGAGGCGTCCCAACTGTGGATCATCTTGCGGTGCAGCACCATGTTCAGGCCATGGCCTCAACCTGCCCCCACTCCCACCAGCCCTACCCACACGAACATGACCTGCCGTTGCAGGCACAGACGACACTGGGCCTCCTTCTGTGTTGTCCCTGGTGGTATTGCCCACCACCTCCAGGGTGCCCTGTGTTGCTGTGCCCTCGGTGTTATATTGAGTTGGTGTGTCCGTGTTGGTAGGGGTCATCTGGGTGTTCGCAGATGTAGCAGGAGTGGTGGCAGGGGGTGCTGATGTTACAACTGCTTGTGCTGCACGCTGATCCACACCGGAGGGACCAGGTCGTTCGTCGTCATCCGAAGAGGACTGAGAGGCATCCACACCAGATGGCTCATTGTCAACCAGAGTCTGGGACTGGGATTCTTCTTCTTCTGTACGTGCAGTTTCCACATCTTCCCCTGTGGGTGGAAGAGACACACAATGTATGTTGTGGTTCAGCACACATCAATGTATCACACACATTAAAGTTGCTTCTGTGCTTCATGATGGGTGTATGTGCATTGCATTGTCCTCAATTGTCACAGACAGATGCCAATGTTGGTTTTTAACATTGTCATTAACACCTGATGGGTTTTTGTGTGCACGTAGAGCTGTGTGCATGAACAGCTCATGTATTGGTTACTTGAGTTACATGGAGAATGCGACGCAAGTGCACTCCCGTGCCTGACACAGGTGTGTAGTTTGTTGTTGTTGGGAGGGGTGTGTGTGATAGGGCCTGCTGGTAGATGTAGTCTGAGGTGACACTCCTCCTCCCCCTGGAGCAGATAGACCACCATGGCCCATGCTTCCATGACAGTGAGTCAAAGTTAATGTTGAAGTTGTCTGACAGTGGTGTTCTGTTGTTTGTTGGAGCCCAAGTCCCAGCAGGGCCTTGTGCTCCCCACAGCAGAGCCCAGTGTCAGCCATCTTGGCAGTACTTTTCCACTCCCTGTGAGGTGAGCATGGTGCATGGGGGTATTCCTGGGCCATGTGGGATGAGGACTATTGGCTGTGACTACAACTACCATCATGCTTTTGGCTACACCCACCTTCTCAGCCAACCAAACCTTCCTTCCTGGGACTCTGCTTCCCTGGGAGTGGGTGATGCAGTGCTGGCAAGATGGCTGACGGTGGTGTCCTGTTGTTTGTTGGAGCCCAAGTCCCAACAGGGCCTTGTGCTCCCCACAGCAGAGCCCAGTGTCAGCCATCTTGGCAGTACTTTTCCACTCCCTGTGAGGTGAGCATGGTGCATGGGGGTATTCCTGGGACATGTGGGATGAGGACTATTGGCTGTGACTACAACTCCCATCATGCTTTTGGCTACACCCACCTTCCCAGCATACCCGACCTTCCTTCCTGTGACTCAGCTTCCCTGTGAGGTGGTGTAACAGTGCTGGCAAGATGGCTGACAGTGGTGTCCTGGTGTTTGTTGGAGCACAACCCCCACCAGGGCCTTGTGGTCCCCATAGCAGGGCCCAGTGTCAGCCATATTGTCAGTACTTTTCCACTCCCTGTGAGGTGAACATGGTTCAGGGTGGGCTTGATGGGCTATGTGGGAGGGGGACTTTTGGCTATGCCTGCAAATCCCATCATGCTTTTGGCTACACCCACCTTCCCAGCATACCCGACCTTCCTTCCTGTGACTCGGCTTCCCTGTGAAGTGGTGTAACAGTGCTGCTAAGATGGCTGACAGTGGTGTCCTGGTGTTTGTTGGAGCACAACCCCCACCAGGCCCTTGTGCTCCCCATAGCAGGCCCCAGTGTCAGCCATATTGTCAGTACTTTTCCACTCCCTGTGAGGTGAACATGGTTCAGGGTGGGCTTGATGGACCATGTGGGAGGGGGTCTGGTGTCTGTGACTACAACTCCCATCAAGCTTTTGGCTACACCCACCCTCCCAGCATACCCAACCTTCCTTCCTGTGACTCAGCTTCCCTTTGAGGTGGTGTAACAGTGCTATCAAGATGGCTGACAGTGGTTTCCTGGTGTATGTTGGAGCACAACCCCCACCAGGCCCTTGTGCTCCCCATAGCAGGGCCCAGTGTCAGCCATATTGTCAGTACTTTTCCACTCCCTGTGAGGTGAACATGGTTCAGGGTGGGCTTGATGGACCATGTGGGAGGGGGTCTGGTGTCTGTGACTACAACTCCCATCAAGCTTTTGGCTACACCCACCCTCCCAGCATACCCAACCTTCCTTCCTGTGAATCAGCTTCCCTGTGAGGTAGTGTGACAGGTTTGGCAAGATGGCTGACAGTGTTTGTTGGTGTTTAGTACCAATGCCTTGCTGTATTTGTTGTTAGGTTTTTACATGTTATGACCTAGTTCTATATTACTCTGAGATAGCAGCTATTGCGTTTGTGTAACTGGCATACACATCACAGAATAACTTTTTTCAGGCTTAATTTGGCTTTGCTAACGCTACTTGTTTTCAATGTCCCCTTGGCAGTGATGTGTGTGTGTTGCCACACAATATTGACTAGATTGGTTGTGTACTCACCAGGCTCTGGTATTCCTGTCAATCCATGGATGCCCTCCGGTGGGAGTACGGCCCGCACTTTCTCCTCCCAGGACGTGTAAATCCATATATTTGTAAAGCGCGAACTAGTCACCCTTACGGGTCTCAAGGCGCTGGGGGCCATCGTGGAAATTAAGTGAGCTATTGCCCAGAGTCACATGGTGCTGAGCTGAGCTGCCGCCGGAGCCGGGGATCGAACCGTGAGCCCTGTGCTCCGAAGTCAGCTGCCCTGGCCACTGCACCACACCTCTCCACCATGGATGCCCTCCGGTGGGAGTATGGTCCGCACTTTCTCCTCCCAGGACGTGAAGTATGTTGGTTTTACAGGAGGGCCACCGCCAGTATGCTGGCTCAAGGCATGCTCTCCGGCTATGAGCTTCTTGACCCTCCTTCGCACATCCTAGTACCTGTTCTGGATGTCATCCTTTGTGCGCAGGCAAGGTGCTTCTGCGTTCACCTTGTCGACGATCCTCTCCCACATCTTTGTTTTCTGTGACATGGGGGTCTGTTGGACCAAGGTTCCAAATAAATGTGGCTCTACTCGGAGTATTTCATCAACCAAGACTACCAACTCACTATCTGTGAACTTTGGATTCTTCTTTGGGGGCATGGTGCTGGGTGGTTGTGGAGATTGATGTGTGTGTGAGGGTGTAAGTGAGGGTGAGTAGGTGTCAGTTTCTCTTGCATGTTGTGAGTGTGTTTAGGAGGTGATAATGGTGTGGATGTTGTGTGGTGAGTGAGTTGTGGGTGTGGCTCAGAGTGCAGTGTAGTTGTCTTCTCTGCTGTCATGTGTTTGAAAATAGAAAAGGGTCATGGTAGTGGATTTGGGCCTTTATGTAGGTGGAGTTGTGGGTGTGTCTTTGTTCATGTTTTTTTTTCTTATTTCTTTATTGATTTGGACATTGTTTGTTTGATTTTTTTCTCAGGATTTAAACGTAGGTTTTGTTGTGCATGATGGAGACGTTCAGTTGACTGGGAAGGACGCTGACAGGGGCAATTGGGAGGTACTCTGAGTCTGTCTCACTCACAATGTGCTCTGTTGCAGCGTTTGCATACGCGTCGGTCGCCATGGGCTGTTTTCAATGGTGGTCACTGTTTCCCGTACGTCTCGTTCTTCCGGATTGTGCTCCGTGCGAGTCGTTTTCCTTTTGCACGCATTGCATCGTACTCGTACGGTCGTATGGTGCGTGTACGTGTCGGTCGGGTCCAGTCCGGGTCCGTGTCGGTCGATACGTTTCGCGTTCCCTTTACGGGCGAGTCACTCTTTACCGTGCGGCTCAGGCGTGCGGATTGCGCTCCATGAGACTCGTTTGGAAATCACACACATAGCATCGTACTCGTATAGTCGTACGGAGCGTGTACGTGTCGGTCGGACTCCAGTCCCGGTCCGTGTCGGTCGGTACGGTTTCCAACCAAGATCGGAATCGGCCCCTCAGTAATAAAACTGTGTTTCACTGGCAAAGGGGGCTTGTAGACAAAACATCTCCAAAATTGAAAAAGTAAGAAGTTATTCAACAGTTATAGGTTTAAATATATTAACTTTGAAAAATCACCAGGACATGCTGGACTTACATCCCATTTTATAAGTACTTTACTGCAGGCATCTCTCAATATTTATGTGGTAAACATATTGCTTTCCCAAAACTTTGAAGAAGTCTCAAGTGAACACTCATACCCTTTGCTGTAATTATAAACCAAACTCCTCGATAAAACTGAATGCCTAGATGTGTGCTAAAATCTGGGACTATATGGTGATCTGTTCAAAATAGATCCAGACCTCAAAGATCAGCCGGGTCATAGGCACTCCCCACATGATCCCCAACGTGCCAGTATTTTGTCACAGCTTTCAGGCATTCTGAGAATTGCCTCAAGTCTGGCAATATCAGCATCTTGCCATGGGTGTCTCTGTAAGACAATTATGACCTTCAGTATGCCAGGGCCAAAGACAAACTCAGAAGCATCAAATCACATTCTCACTCACACTTACATTCACTCACTCACACTCACTCTCTCACACTAAATCATTTATTCTCACTCACTCGCTCTTACAACCTCTTGTCCTCATTTGTATTCATTCTCACTCACTCAATTGCTTTCACTCCTAATCTTTCTCACTCATACTTACTGACACTCAATCTCATGCATTCTCACTCACTGCCTGTCATTGACTTTCACTCATTGGCACTCACACACACATGCTTACACACACAGACTTACATGCACACACATAAACAGGCACTCTAACATAAACATGCAGTCACCCGCAAGCATGCACACAACATATACTTAAAGTCATTTTTACTTACCACAGCTGCCACCAAAGGTCCAGCAAAATTTTTTACTGCATTAATAGTGTAGTATTCACCATGAGCATAATGAAAAATGGTCAGACAACAAGGAATGTGGCTCAGCCCCAGTGTTCTTGGCACTGATTTTGCCACATCTGGGGCCAGATATTGCAAAGGAAGTGCTAAGGACTGCAAGGTGCAAGCCAGGGCGTCACAGTCCCTGAATGACGTCCATGGTAAGTTAAACTACCATTTTTTTAAAGTTTAAGGACACTGTCACCATCCACAAAATGTAGATTTACAAGTGAAAAAAAATGGTATTCTTATGTAGATTTTGGGTGAATAAACCTTTAACCAGGGTAGGAGACTGGGTCTTCCCTGGATAGAAGGTACTGAAAGTATTGGACCACCCACACACATACTTATTTATGGATATTTGCAAGCTTTTTCTAACCTCGTTCCCAACATGAAAACAGTCATATTTAAACCAGCCAGTAATGGGAAGGCCCCAGAAATTGATGTAGGTGTTGGAGAATGGGTTTCAGAATGAGGAAAATTTATTTTCCGCAAAGAGAAAAACTAAAATTAGCAATTGCACACATTCAAGACATTTTTGCATCTAAATTGTACACTTTGTACGATTATGCATATGGAAATGCCTTTGCAAGAGCGCGAATACGCATATACCTTGCAGGAGTTCTCTTGAGGAGCTTTGAGCATTCTAAAGGTGGTTAGAAAAAATATGTCACATGCGAATTATTTCCACTTTCCTTTCCTCCCATCATAGATGTGATTCTTCTCAGATGCTGCACTTTTTCGTACATGCATCTTTTAAGCACTGCATGGGATGATGCATTTTACTGCCAGAGTAAGCCCGATCCTTTTCTGTGCAAGGTAAGATGGTCCTCAGACAAAAATATCTCCGGTGTTTTGTTGTAGAAAATGTTTTACAGATTATCTCCAAACCTCTCTTGAAGTGCCTCAGTACTATGACTGCAACAAATGGAAGGGAGATTTGGCAATGTAGGCTTATTGGGCATACGACCACTATATTACATGTCATATATCGTTGGAAAAAATTGCCTTCTTCACATCCATCCTAACCATTACATCGCAAGGCATAGTTAGTTAAGTAGATGAGTTAAAAATAGTACACGTAACCTTACTTTGATGTAGTCTATGTACAGCCACATTTTTGCGAATTAACTTTATAGTGCTACCCTGACGAGGCATTGATAGTATCAGTCTCGATATAGCCCCTCATTATCAGTGACCCATTAAAATCATCATTATTTTCCACCCCAGAATTACTATTACCATTAATGGGGTCTCAATAATTCCGTGGTTACGGCAATGAATGTAAATTACAAGTTTTTGGGGGAGTAAAATGTAGGAACGGGTCTTCCCGCACCGATTCCTCCATGTTGACCTAGTAGAGTCACAAAGACAGAGGGCCTTATTATGAGTGCGGCAGTCCTGGGACCGCTGTAATCACGGTGGCAGTTTGACCGCCACCACCCCGGCAGTCTGACCACTGTACTACAATGGTGGCAGTGGGATGCCACAAAACCGCCGCCTCTGCTGGGATCCATGGTTCCCACAGTGGTGACGATGTGGAAAGGGGCAGAAAATGCTGGCGGTGCCAATGCCGGCACCATTGAGCAGGTTACGACCTGCATTTCCATTGCCCATTTCATGGCGGGGACCTCACCATGAAAAGGGTGGTGAAAATGCAGGTGGGGGGGCCCTCACAGGGACCTGGGCGATTCTGCTAATGTGTGTGTGTGCGGGGGGCACATGTTGTGTCCTTTTGAATTGCACCTACGTGCATGCACTGTGTGGCATACATTACATGGTGCTGTCACAGCAGAGGTATGCTGTTTAGGCTCTCTTATGAGCCTAACATACTCGCTGCCATGACATCGCTGCCGCACCGCCCGCCCACCCTGGATTAAACTCATAATATGGCAGGTGGGTTCACATGGGCTTGGTGGTCTTCCACAGACCGCCAAACTCACAATAAGGCCCAGAGTTATTTACTAACAAGAAAAAAAAATTATGATTCTCATACGCCAGATATTGTCCCTTACCAAGCATATGGGAATATATGGTCCATCCATAATGAGGGCCATAGTGTCATACATTCACTTAGGGTGAGCGGTACTGTAGAACATGACTTGTTACACTGGCTTTAACTTGCTTCATTAGCTCAAAAACAGCCAATAAATGGATTTATTACTCGCTAGGTTTATTTTAGAATTATTTTGCAACCTTGATTAAATTAAAGTTGAGACAAATAGGGAAATTACATAAAGCGGATGTGATCTCTGACCTCCCCCGATTCGAATTATAAGCATGGAGCGCCACTGACTGAAGCCGAAGTAGTTCTGTGCTTAGACAGTGTTTCGAAAACCTATTGGGCCCTGATCCAAAAGTATGCAGAAAAATTTCCTGTAACCTACAATCCGTGTAACTATGTGCATAATTTTTGCCATGTGTGCACTGATTTTTTTTCTTTATACAGTAGAATTTCTTTTTCTTTTGTTGGCAGACCTGTTTTGCTCTCTTTTGCTGTGTTGTGTAGGGCCAGATGTACTATTTATTGCTTGCAAAATACTAGTTGCAATTTGGGACCAACATTTTTGCAACCAGTAAATCATTTTCCAAATAAACTTATGTACAAAATAGGTCGGTTTGGAAAATTCAGAGGTATCTCGTTAATATTCCTTAGGTTTCTCGTAAATTGCGATTCGCTCAAATTGGAGGCTATTACAGGGATGGTGGCCAGCTGGGATGAGCCGACCACAATGTCTGTGACTGACTTTCATTATTGTATTTTTTTTTTAAATACAGCCCATTTTCCTTGAAGGAAACCGGTCTGCAATTTATAAACAAAAGTTTGCTTTTTCTTTTTGTTTGTTGAGTGTTGGCAGTAGTCCTATGGGCCACTGCCTACACCCCAAGAAATTTGTTTTTACATTCACAAAGGGGAAGGGGTTCCAAAGGGACCTCTACAATTTTGCAAATGGGTTAACATCCAAACATGAGGGTAGGTAAAATATCAATGATAGACAGCTGCTATTTTGGTCCTAAACCATTGACAGATATGGATACAAATAGATGTTTGGAAGGGATTCCTACACAAATCCCCTTCCAGATAGTGATCCCTTATCCATTTGTAATCCCCTTTAAGGAGTCAGAAAAAGTTACAGACCATTAAAATGGGTTTAGTATGTTGTGAAAAGCATTTTGGAGGTCACCAACTACAAATCCGAGCTTTTGCAACCACAAAAATTCTTTCTACATCTTGTTCATAGTTTTTAGATACTTATCTAATGTGGTCAATCAGACCCTATAGTAACAGGCTAACCTATTTGCTTCATTCTTCAGGCAGAGGTACAGAGGTACAGAGTTCCATAGAAGCATAGATAGCCACACAAACCATGCAAGAAGGATGAGGTTAGTATAGTATACTATAGTACTAGGGATAATGAAAGCAAATACAAATACAAGGTCCTGCCAATCGCCCAAATGATGCACAAAATGGAAAACTATTTCCTGACTGAGGAAGGGTTATTGCCAGCAGTCACATACTGTACTCCAGAGTGGCACAATGCTTAACTGTAAACCTCAACTGGCCCTATTCTCAAGGTCATTTAAATGGACTCTTTTAGATGCAACTATCTCATAACAAGAAGTACTTAAGAACACTACAATGCATGGTCTTCAGAAGAGAATGTTATACTATACAGGTGAACTACTAACTGGATTGAAGATGCCTTAAATGTAACCAAGCTCAAGGCAAAACCAACTTTATTGCTCAGGCTGCTAACCTAAAGCCATTTTGATGTCAACAAAGTATGTGGCACTAACATAATTTGTTTCAAAGGATGAGACAATGGTTCTCTTAGCTTCCACAAAGGAGCTCATTGCCCTTTAAATGAAAAGCCAAATACCTCTGACTCCTCACAATGGCCCAAGACCTTGCTTCTTCCTTTGTGTGCAAAATTGCCAATCTGAGAGCAGGAAATCTGGGACATGCAGCCTCATCACAGCTCCTACTACAAATGAAGACCAAAATCCCTGCCCATACTTTGTTTATTCATGTTGACAATTATATTTTTTAATCCTGCTTGCTTTCATACTAAAAATACTTTAGTTTATTCTAACAACTTTTTGAAGTATACTAAAAGCTAATCAGTCCAAAAAGGAACAAGCATTGGTAATGCATCTGTTTCGCCTATGTAATGAACAAAGAACTGTTTTCATCATCCGGGAGAAGGAAAGAGCTCCCTGACAGATAACACGGGAGTAGAGAGGATGCGGTACAGTGGCCAGAGCTGCTGACTCGAGAGCTGGGGATCCCGGTTCGAGTCTCCGCGGTGCAGCGCAACATCCTGTGATTCTATGCAAATCACTTAATCTCTCTGGGTGATGAATTGTTATATAAATATGCTGCAATAGTAAAAGGCAAAACTTTATGAAAATATGGTTCCACCAAAGTGGATGTTAACAGTATTTTGGCTGAGGGAAACTGATAAGAGAAGGAGACGGGGAACAAGCAGTGATAAATACAGGAAAATATGCTACAGCCAATAGAAATGGAGGAAAGGTAAGTGGCATGCACAGGAACCAATGAGAAGCCAGGAAAGAGAGGAGACAGGATGTAAGTCCCTTTTAAGTTTATATTAAAAACAATAGATTTCTCAAGCACAGTGCAAACACTGTGCAGGCGAAACCTAAAAATGATTACTTGCATTACACAAGCAACAATACAGGCTAGAACATGTCTTCAACAATAATCTGCATCATCACTGAAAAGGCCAGCAAGTTTCACATGAATCACATCTAGACACCTTTTTTCTGTATATGTTAGAGTAAAGCAGATTAATCTGAATGCATCTTATCTTTGTGGAGAAAATGCCTGAAATGTCAACACTTGATCCATTTGTAAAATATACTGAATAAAAGCAACTAGGGTCAAATGTCAAAGTGATGAAGAGGGTTGAATGGGACAGTTCAGGGAAAGAGCACAAGCATGTTGGATGGAATGGCAGATGGTTGGTTGGATGCAAGATGGAAGTCATCATCTTTGGGAACAACACCTTGCCTTGGAACAACTCATGGTTGTCCGTGGAGCTTTGCACCTCCAACCCGACAGACCACACCCGCAACCTCAACATCATCCTGTACAACAAGCTATCCATGAAGCAACAAGTCAATGCAGTTTCATCCGCCTGTTTCCACACCCTTTGCATGCTCGGCAAGCTCTTCTGGTGGCTCCCGATAAGCACCAAAAGGACCGTCACACAGGTCTTAATCGCCAGCAGACTGGACCACGGAAACACGCTCTATGTAGGAACCATCGTGGGCCTCCTGAAGAGACTCCAAACAATACAGAACTCAGCGGCAATACTCATAATCGACCTCACTAGAAGGACCCACATCACACCCCATCTCAAGAAACTACACTGCCTCCCAATTCAGTAGAGATGCCAGTTCAAACTGCTGACCCACGCCTACAAGGCCCTACACAGCGAATGACCAGCATACATTGACAAACGTCTAACCTTCCACTAACTGTTCAGACACCTCCGATCACCCTCCCTCTCCATCGCAGACACCCCATGTATCCATCAAACCAACAGCGGAGGATGATCCTTCTTGCACCTGGCAGCCAGGGCTTGGAACAACCCCCCCCCCCCCTCCCTGCACCTCAGGACTGCACCGTCGCTCCAACAATTCAGAAGAGATCTAAAGACCTGGCTGTTTGAGTAATCATCCTATAGTTGCAGCAAACAGCTCCAGCAGCTTGAGACCCTCACGGGTGATGTGCCATGCTCTATAAATAATTGATTGACTGAATGCGTGATGTCATAAAAACACAGAGTCTTTGCGTGGCACTACAGACCATCGCTCTGTACTGATGCTAATCAATATTCTTGCATATATTTTTTGTCAAATATTGCTCAGAGTGGGCCCAATTCATAAAGGTAATTTATAGGTGTGTTTCTGGCTGACAATACCTAATTTATGGCTGTCAGTAATTCACAAAAGGATTCATCACAAGTGTAAATGAATTTACTATGGTGCATTTTTTCTGCCATGAGTGTGGAAAAATGGGCAATAGTAAATCGTATGCAAGGGTTGGAAGTGGTGTTACTAAGTGTGGTTTGCCTTGTAAGCTTGTCAACACCCACAGATATGTACATTTGTGGGCATTCACAAACTCAAATACACAATTTTCCTCCTGTGCCCTAGCTGGAACCTTCCTCCAGGCAAGGGCTGGAGTAATTCCCATACCATGATGGAAACAGGATTAAGAAATAATGAAAAGGAGCATATAATCAAATATAGTACATTTATAGATTATAAACAATATCAAATTCATGCGATTTGAAACAAAATTAAAGTGCGGGGAGTCTTGAAATTTCTTTTCTTCATATAATCTTTATTTTCATTTCCAATCAGAAGCATAAAGCCCAGCCAACGCGTTTCGTCCAATAGATGGACTTCATCAAGGATGTGAATCAGATCACGAAGATCAGCAAAGCAATCTACGAATGTGAAATCTTGAAAGCCAAGAATCTTGTGACGTCTTGTTAGTAATATATATCCAAGTTGGGAACAGCTCATGTAAATCACCAAACAAGTTTAGTGATCTATATAAATATGCATCGATATTCCAATCGCACCAATGTCTTCTGGATTTTCTAAGGATTATTGCCTTCTATCCATGCCGGTATCATATGAAGTCGTGCCCAAAGTACCGTCCGTCTGACATTTGGAGGATGTGTAGGAGAAATGATTTCTGCACAGGAATGCATGTTTTCCCCCAGAAAAAAAATTGCATTTGGGCAGCAGTCTCCATTTCCCCTGTGCTGAAATCTACGCTATGTAAATTTCCGCATAGGGAGAATATGTGCCCATAGGAGATGCCACATGAAATTGTCAGTAGTACGTCTGGAAATCTGAGCCTGGCACAATTTTCCAGGTATATTTTGCGGAATCTTTGTGAATTGAAAGAAAAAACAGGTGAAGATGTAAATTTCCAGCCGTACTTTAATGTTTTTTCATTGACTGGGCCTAGGGCTCTATGTGTGCACGCCTTATAGAAAGGCCAGACTACCCATTCAAAAACACTGCCTAGTGTACAGAGCATTGTACAATTACAATATCTCCCTGTTTTACCCACCATCTCAGAAAGGATTGAGGAAACTATAGTCACACACTTGCCAAATGATACGAACCAAAGCCTCCTTCATCACAACCAGAATGGGTTCTGCATGCACCCTCTCATGGAAACTGCCTTAATTGAGGATAGGGACAATATTTATCAGACACCTTGAAGCTTTGACTCTTGGTACTACTAAACAGGTCATATGTCTTTGACATTGTGGTTCATTCATCTGCACTCACTGCACTTATGATAAAATATTGATTTCCTCAAGTTTCATAATTTCTAAAAGATAGTGCTTATTAAGTGGCCAAAGCCAATATGAGGAGTTAGGTTTATATACGAGCTTTGAGCACAGCTTGGTGTTGGGTACTGACATCTATGAATCTTATAAAATACACTAAACTCCAGTAAAATATACTAAGCCAGCCTAAACTAAACTAAGCAGAGCGGCATCCCCGTGGGGAGTAAGCGGGGTAGGGGAGGTTGGTCATACTACTACCGGATAATTTACTTGTCCGTTGTTACTGTCTTAGATATTCTGGTTGCAGCAACACTCTGCCCGATGTTTCTTGCCAGAAAATCTGGCCAGTAAAATTGCACAATAGTTGGGCTGCAACGCAAGTGCAGCCTTGCGCTGACCCTTTGCCCGAGCCTGGTCCCTTTCAACCTTATTGAGGAGCATGCAGTGCTCCCCTTGCCAGCCCATTTCCTTCCCTGTTCCCCATTACCTTCCTTCTTAGAGCAGGCGAGAAATAGAAGAGTTAATCTGCATAGAATAGGGAATTGTTTGGCCCAGAGAAACTGGGTCTGGATGGTTATTCCTTGTTCCATGGGGATTAACAAGTAATTGTGCAGTACTGGCGAGACGTGCCCGCATTGGATTGGTGTTGGCTGTTGTGGAATTTCCGCCCTGCCAGTAATGTGCTACTCAGAATCGGGCCCAATATATGTGCTTTGCTGGACAATGAGCTATGACCATCTTCTATGAAGTTCATTCTTGGCTTCTGTGACTTCAAAGAAAATAAAGTATACGTCTATCTTACCATTTTGTTAATAATTTAATGCGTAAGTTGTCTCTTTTCTAATGTGCCTATTTTGCGTTGTCATCTGAAGCACAATTAGGAATTTATGTTTGGCGTGCCTTTATGCATTTTTTTCTTTATGTCAATTTATTTATTTATTTGAAAAGTTTTATAAAGCGCGAACAAGACCCAACCGGGTATCAGAGCGCTGTACAAAGAGGAAAGCTGACGTATACGTACAGAAACAATATAAATACACTTACAAAAAAGGCAATATAGGGCAAACATTGTCATCATAGACTGACTACAAAGACAAACAAAGTAAGTTTAAACCCCCAGTAGAAATGATTGTCAAGCATAAGTTTCAAACATAAAGTGAAAGTAAATTGTTGAGCATACAATAACACACCCAAGCACACCCCATAAGGCAACATGAGAGGGACCTGAGTCATAAAATAAATGAGGACGCTAGAGGAAGAGTAGGTAGAAAATGAACAAACAATAAACAGCCCACCCAGATGAGGCAGAACAGTTTCAACATCGCCTTACTATAAAGACAGATGAGATACGTTTTAAACCCCAAGTGAGAATGAATTGTCAAGCACGAGTTACAAACATAAAGTGAAAGTACATTGTCAAGCATAAATTTCAACACAACAAAGTAAAAATGCTTGTCAAGAATGCAGGTAATTGACTAGCAAATGACATGGAGGCTATTGTTGATGCAGTTCTTCCAATAGTAGCCATTTGACCTGTTTTTTGAATGAGGCAGTCGAAGGATTGGCTCTGATCTCTGTTGAAAGGTGTAGGAAGGTGGAATCTGACTATATGGTTGCCCCCACTTTTTTTATGGTGTTTTGCTGGTTTATGACTTAGTTGGACTGGGATCCTGCTATTCAGGGCCCCAGTCTATCTGCTTTCTCTGTAAAAGGTTTCCATGTGCCTTAGGCACATCTCTGACTGGAATCTGGAGTGCCCTTATAAGTCCCTAGTATATGGTATACTATGGACCAAGGGCATAGGTACCTCAGAGGCCTACCAGGGGCTGCAGCATGTATTATGCCACCCCTGGAAGGCCATCCAAACTGACACCACAGGTCTGCTACTGCAGCCTGGGTAAGGTGGTGCATGCACCCCTTACTGTGATGTAGGTTACCTATATCACTAAATACATACACACATATAAACCTATAAGTCACTCCTATGGCAGGCCTTATCAATCCTGAAGGCAGAGTGCGTGGTTCCTATGTGAGAGGGTGCCCCTGCATGAGCAGGGCCCCTCTGCAGCGTTCGGAGACCCTTCTCTGATGCTGTTTGTAGTGCAGCCTGACCATATACTCTTAAGCGCACTATAACCTCGCGTTAAATGCTAACTTTGGAATGGCTGCACCGAAACATGTTGTGTTTGGTGTCAAACATCTTGGAATCCAACCCCCTGCCAATTCTGGTGGCGGGGGTAGCACCCTTCTAGAGGGAGAGACATGTTAACCCTGGCTTGGCCGGTAACTTCTTTCTAAAGCCCTGGCATCACAAAATGGATGCTGCTGCCACAGACACAAGTCTGGCCTCCTGCTGCTGACCGAAACTCCGGCAGGGGAGGCCTGGACAATAGGTTTCCTGTCCCAGGGAGGTGTGACCACCTCCCCAGACAGGATAGTGTGTATTGGGGCTGGGCGGGAGCACTTTGGGTGCTTTGAAGTCCTGCACTGGGGGCACACTTGGTGTCCCTGTGCATACCCCAGTTCAAACCGGATCAGGGGCTTGCAGCCCCTGCTTTGGCGCGAACTGGACAAAGGAAAGGGGTGTAGCCACCCCTCTGCCCTGACCCACCCATAGGTGGGGCCACAGAGTAGTCCAACCCCTAAACTTAGTATAAGTATAGGAACCCAGTCCTTAGGACTTTAGATTATCCTTGGACGAAACTCTGACACTGAATCCTGGACCTTCGACGCTCTACTAAAGACTAGAGGACAGAAGAATCTCCCTTGGGGTCAAGGAGTGACTCCCCTGCTTGGCAGGCACCACAGAAGCAATTGTCTGGTCTGCATCGCCTAAGCTCCCGTCCGACGCCGAAGTCTTTGCATCACCAGAGGTGGATTTCCAGGCTTCCCCGAGGCTGCCCTGAGTCCCCAGCAAAGCTGAGGCCCGTAGCTGTCGTGGGTAACGTGGGTAACGTGGAACCGTGACCCCTGGACACCGCATGCATTTGCTAGTGCATCCTCTTCTGGGTCTCCCACGAAGTCGTGCTTTGGACTTCGAGTAGCCCTAGCCTCCAGCACCAACTGCACCGAAGATCACTGGCCTCCACTCCACGAGTGTCCTGTGAACCAGCTCCACGTGCGACGTCTCGAGGCTCCTTTGCGGTCGCTAGCCCGTTATCTAGTAGCCCCTCACGAAGGCCAATCCTTTTCTTCTTGGGCTCCCTGGTTGCTCCAGGCTTGCCCTCACTTACCCTTGCTGGGTGAGTTCCTCAGACCTTGCTGGTCTGCATCATCGTCATTCTTTACTTTCATCGAGACTTGCCGTTGCCAAGGCTTGTTGGGTCCAATCCGGTCGCCGACACCTCAGCACTCGACAGACATCATGTACCAGCCCGAATCCTGCTCCTGGTCTCCGACAACGGCTCCTGGACCTCGTGGCTGAAGAGTCAAGACAACCGTCAACCTACCTGAAGCACTCGACATCGGTGGGCATCCGCTCATCGCCTTCCTGGTCACTGGCTAGTGACCCAGACTCTGTCCCCTCTGCTTTCAGGTTCTTCAGATCTCCGATCCACTCTTGGATCCACCCGGACACTTTCCACTTGGTCGCCAGCAGCACTTTGCAGCAGATCGCCATTCAAATCGACGACGAAACCCGACCCCGAAAGGCACCTATGCACCCGGCTTCCCTGGGTGAGGTAACACGAGTACTCCGGTGCTCCCGTGGGTAGAGACTCTAGAACGACCTAGTTCTCAAAGGGTTTGCTCCAAGTCCTCCTTTAAGTGTCCCTTTTCTTTAATTTCCTGATCGCGACTTTCTCCATAGAAGTTAACGGCGTATCGCGGTTGTGTATTTACACTGCACGCGTCCCTCGTGGGTCCCCTGTGTCACTACCTTGGGTGGTTCCTTGTGGTCCAAGCACTTCTAGAGGCTCTAGGCCTAGTGTCTAGTTCAGTCGTGGTTCTTATACCACTTTATTGGTATATGGTTTGGTACGCCCCTAGGGCCCAAACGTGTATTTGTGCTATTACTGTGTTTAAATAACTTATAACTTGTGTACTTGAACTCTAGCCTCATAAAGAGACTAGAGGGGTGTGTTTAGCAATAAATACATATATTTTGAATATATACCTGGTGTGGTGCTCTTTCATTTGGTCACTCAAGAGATTATAGACTGGTAAAACAAGCTGCTTTACATTCCTTCAAGACTTAGCCTGAAGGCTGCTCTCCATAGCTACCACTAGGATAGCTTTCAATAAGGTTGTCTTTAACCTATCTCCAATAAGGGGTTGTTTGGACTGGTGCAAGGTGCCCACTATAATTAGTGGACAGCATATGCCAGGCCAACTTCTCACATTGGTGTGCAGCGTGTGGGATTCCAGCTTGCTATTGTTTTACCAGATAATCTCAATTGAATTGATCAACTGAAAACCACTAAAGGTACCTAAGGTACATATAATTTAAGCTTAGAATACAGTAAGTTCTACTGAACTTAGAGTTGTGTGTTAAGGGATAGCACACCCTTTCTACAACTCAAGAGAGTTTAGTAGGCCACACTAGAGTAGGTAGTGCATACACCACACCTCACTAGTGATGTCTTCAAAGCCAGGACCCAGTGAGTCCTTGCCAGAAGCCCATGGGCTTCTCCCCTCCAAGTATGATACACTCCCATTCTTGGAATTGAGAGCATTATGTAACTTGAGGAAATTGAAGACAGGACAAAGTCCCACCACCCAACATCTTAGAGAGATGTTGGAGGCTTATGATCTCAGCAGGCCCTTAGGGACTGAAGGGGTAGGAGCAGAGGGTAGGGCAGAAGATGAGGATGGGGCCAGGGGTAGCAACACCCCCAGCCCCCTCTGGAACTGACCAGGAGGGTGACAATGACCCTGACCTGGATAACCCAATTCCTCCTGTGGATGAGGAGGAGGCTCAGGATGACCTCCACTTTGTCCCCCAGGAAGGATTGTGAGTGTGCCCAGAAGGTCTAGGTCTCCTTCTCAGGAGTCTAACCACTCTGGCACCTCAATAGGGACCTCTGTCTCCTCTCATAGGAGGGAATCCTCTCATGAGAGGAGAAAGAGGCTGATTCAATATGAGGAAGCTCAGCTTGAACTCAGAAAACAGCAACTGGCTATAGACAGGGAGTCCCTAGATCTCTACAAAGAGAGAAAAAGTTGGGACTAGAGTCCCATGGTGGCAGCAATATCCCTAAAGATAGGGAAAGGTCTTATGACCATAGAAACCTAAACAAGATTGTCCCTCCCTACCAGAGTGGGGATGACATCCACAAATGGATAACTGCACTGGAGAGGGCCTGTAAAGTTCAGAGGGTCCCCCAGAAGCAGTGGGCAGCAATCTTGTGGCTCTCCTTTGCAGACAAAGGTAGAGACAAGCTCCTCACTGTAAGAGAAGAGGATGCTGACAATTACACAGTCTTGAAGAGTGCTCTGATAGATGGGTTTGGCCTAACCACTGAACAGTATAGGTTGAAGTTCAGAGACACCCATAAAGCTCAGACTCAAGACTGGGTTGATTTTGTAGATTGTGCTACTAAGGCTCTGGAAGGTTGGATACATGGCAACAAAGTGCAGGACTTTTTAGGATTGTACAATTTGATTATGAGGGAGCAGATCCTTAATAATTGTCAAAACCAGCTTTTGCACCAGTATCTGGTGGACTCTGATCTGACCTCTCCCCAAGAATTGGGAAAGAAGGCAGACAAATGGGTCAGAACCAGAGTAAAAACTAAAAATCAGGGTGGTGACCAGAAGAAAGATTCTACTAAGTCCCAAGAGAAAGGTGGGGATAAATCTAAGGATAAGTCCCCTACAGGGCCCCAAAATTCCTCTTCTGGGGGTGGGTCCCAAACTCCTTCTTCTCCTGAAAAGAAACCATATTGCCATGTCTGTAAAAAGCCTGGGCACTGGAAAACTGATCCCAGTTGCCCCAGGATTGGCAATAAAGAAAATGTTCCTCCCACAACTACTACCACCCCTCCTGGTACTACCAGTAGTAATCCTCCAGTTGGGAGTAGTGCACCCAAAAGTTAGGTGCTTTTGCAAGAGGAACAGAGGTGGGCCCTAGTTTAGACAGGGACCCCTCAACAGACTCCTCTGACTCTGATGGTGGTATAGGATTTGCCACCTTTACCATGGGTCCCACAGCATTGGGCAGGTACAGATTGGAGCCAATAATTAATGGTCAGAAAGCTGTGGCATTTAGGGACACAGGGGCTAGTGTCACCATGGTGGCAGGGAAACTAGTCCCCCTCACCAGCTTTTACCTGAGTTTAAATACCAGGTGACCAACATTGATGGTGTCAGAACAGATCACCCCATGGCCATAGTCAATCTCAGCTGGGAGGGGTCACAGGCCCAAAAAGAGTGGCAGTGTCCCCAACCCTACCTGTAGATTGCCTGATGGGCAATGATCTGGAAATTTCAGCCTGGGCTGAAGTTGAACACCAAACCCATCTCAGGATGCTGGGCGTCCCTGTAAAGGTTAGTGGGGCTGTGATGGCCACAGCCCCAGCCCAAGATTTTGGAGAGATGGAGCCTGGAAGAATGGCCCACTCTCCCCAAAAGAGAGCACAAGGGTTGAAGAAAAGTCTTCTTCCCTCCAGACAGTAGGTAAGGGTCAGCCTCCTCAGGGAACTGACCCTACCCCTAGTGAAGGAACTGCCCCAGAGGTAGTCAGGCCTGGCCTGGCCACACCCCTGATGGCAGAGGACCCTTCCAAGGTGGTACCCAGTCTGGAGCAGGTAACCTGCCCTCTCTACCCTGCCTCAGCCAGCCCAGGGCTGCAGAGGTCAGGGAGGTCAGTGGACCCCCAGGGCCCCCTGTCCAGAGGAACCCCCATCAGCAGATTAGGGGCACCCAGTCTAGTAGCCCTAGCCAGGTGAAAATTCCTCTACACACTGAGGGATCCCCCATACCTTTATGTAGGGACCTCCCCAGAAGGACTCTGGTAGGCAAGGGCAAACCTGGGACCAGAAGGTTCCAAACCTGCCATGTCCCTCCAGTAGTCCATCCAAAGGGACCCAACCCCCAGCTGTAGGCAGCCAAAGGTTGACCCTTAGAGCAAAGTGCAACTCAGTCATGGAAAGACAGGCATACATGGTGACCAGTGATCTGAGGAAGCTGAGACCAACATTCCTAGGGCCTCACTTCCCTACTCAGACACCTCACCAGCCTTGTACTTTACCTAAGCACACCACAGGTAGTGATTCCCCATGGTGGAGACCCTCTCATACCCTTAGGGTGAGGGATTGCTTAGTGGACCATAAGACAGGGGGCAACCATGCTAGTGCAGGTGCTTCCTTATATGGCCACTTAGTCAATGAAGGCTCAACTGGCCAAGGTTAGCCTTATCTCCTTTCGTTTGGGGGGTTATGTAGGAAGGTGGAATCTGACTATATGGTTGCCCCCACTTTTTTTATGGTGTTTTGCTGGTTTATGACTTAGTTGGACTGGGATCCTGCTATTCAGGGCCCCAGTCTATCTGCTTTCTCTGTAAAAGGTTTCCATGTGCCTTAGGCACATCTCTGATTGGAATCTGGAGTGCCCTTATAAGTCCCTAGTATATGGTATACTATGTACCAAGGGCATAGGTACCTCAGAGGCCTACCAGGGGCTGCAGCATGTATTATGCCACCCCTGGAAGGCCATCCAAACTGACACCACAGGTCTGCTACTGCAGCCTGGGTAGGTGGTGCATGCACCTTACTGTGATATAGGTTACCTATATCACTAAATACATACACACATATAAACCTATAAGTCACTCCTATGGCAGGCCTTATCAATCCTGAAGGCAGAGTGCGTGGTTCCTATGTGAGAGGGTGCCCCTGCATGAGCAGGGCCCCTCTGCAGCGTTCGGAGACCCTTCTCTGATGCTGTTTGTAGTGCAGCCTGACCATATACTCTTAAGCGCATTATAACCTCGCGTTAAATGCTAACTTTGGAATGGCTGCACCGAAACATGTCGTGTTTGGTGTCAAACATCTTGGAATACTACCCCCCCGCCAATTCTGGCGGCGGGGGTAGCATTCCACCCTTCTAGAGGAGAGACATGTTAACCCTGGCTTGGCCGGTAACTTCTTTCTAAAGCCCTGGCATCACAAAATGGATGCTGCTGCCACAGACACAAGTCTGGCCTCCTGCTGCTGACCGAAACTCCGGCAGGGGAGGCCTGGACAATAGGTTTCCTGTCCCAGGGAGGTGTGACCACCTCCCCAGACAGGATAGTGTGTATTGGGGCTGGGCGGGAGCACTTTTGGGTGCTTTGAAGTCCTGCACTGGGGGCACACTTGGTGTCCCTGTGCATACCCCAGTTCAAACCGGATCAGGGCTTGCAGCCCCTGCTTTGGCGTGAACTGGACAAAGGGAAAGGGGTGTAGCCACCCCTCTGCCCTGACCCACCCATAGGTGGGGCCACAGAGTAGTCCAACCCTAAACTTAGTATAAGTATAGGAACCCAGTCCTTAGGACTTTAGATTATCCCTGGACGAAACTCTGACACAGAATCCTGGACCTTCGACGCTCTACTAAAGACTAGAGGACAGAAGAATCTCCCTTGGGGTCAAGGAGTGACTCCCCTGCTTGGCAGGCACCACAGAAGCAATTGTCCGGTCTGCATCGCCTAAGCTCCCGTCCGACGCCAAAGTCTTTGCATCACCAGAGGTGGATTTCCAGACTTCCCCGAGGCTGCCCTGAGTCCCCAGCAAAGCTGAGGCCTGTAGCTGTCGTGGGTAACGTGGAACCGTGACCCCTGGACATCGCACGCATTTGCTAGTACATCCTCTTCTGGGTCTCCCACGAAGTCGTGCTTTGGGCTCCAAGTAGCCCTAGCCTCCAGCACCAACTGCGCTGAAGATCACTGGCCTCCACTCCACGAGTGTCCTGTGAGCCAGCTCCACGTGCGACGTCTCGAGGCTCCTTCGTGGTCGCTAGCCCGTTGGCTAGTAGCCCCTCACGAAGGCCAATCCTTTTCTTCTTGGGCTCCCTGGTTGCTCCAGGCTTTTCCTCACTTACCCTTGCTGAGTGAGTTCCTCAGACCTTGCTGGTCTGCATCATCGTCATTCTTTACTTTCATCGAGACTTGCCGTTGCCAAGGCTTGTTGGGTCCAATCCGGTCGCCGACACCTCAGCACTCGACAGACATCATGTACCAGCCCGAATCCTGCTCCTGGTTGCCGACAACCCCTCTTGGACCTCGTGGCTGAAGAGTCAAGACAACCGTCAACCTGCCTGAAGCACTCGACATCGGTGGGCATCCGCTCATCGCCTTCCTGGTCACTGGCTAGTGACCCAGACTCTGTCCCCTCCACTCTTGGATCCACCCGGACACTTTCCACTTGGTCGCCAGCAGCACTTTGCAGCAGATCGCCATTCAAATCGACGACGAAACCCGACCCCGAAAGGCACCTATGCACCCGGCTTCCCTGGGTGAGGTAACACGAGTACTCCGGTGCTCCCGTGGGTAGAGACTCTAGAACGACCTAGTTCTCAAAGGGTTTGCTCCAAGTCCTCCTTTAAGTGTCCCTTTTCTTTAATTTCCTGATCGCGACTTTCTCCATAGAAGTTAACGGCGTATCGCGGTTGTGTATTTACACTGCACGCGTCCCCCGTGGGTCCCCTGTGTCACTACCTTGGGTGGTTCCTTGTGGTCCAAGCACTTCTAGAGGCTCTAGGCCTAGTGTCTAGTTCAGTCGTGGTTCTTATACCACTTTATTGGTATATGGTTTGGTACGCCCCTAGGGCCCAAACGTGTATTTGTGCTATTACTGTGTTTAAATAACTTATAACTTGTGTACTTCGAACTCTAGCCTCATAAAGAGACTAGAGGGGTGTGTTTAGCAATAAATACATATATTTTGAATATATACCTGGTGTGGTGCTCTTTCATTTGGTCACTCAAGAGATTATAGACTGGTAAAACACGCTGCTTTACATTCCTTCAAGACTTAGCCTGAAGGCTGCTCTCCATAGCTACCACTAGGATAGCTTTCAATAAGGTTGTCTTTAACCTATCTCCAATAAGGGGTTGTTTGGACTGGTGCAAGGTGCCCACTATAATTAGTGGACAGCATATGCCAGGCCAACTTCTCACAGAAGGGCATTCCAAATTCTTGGAGCCAGTCCTGAGAAGGTACGATTGTAAGTTCTTTTTTATTGAATTTCGGAGGTTTCAGTAGAAGGGTATTGGAGCTTCTTAGGTTTCTTCTGGATCCGGAGAGCTCAAGTTTTTTGCCAGGTAAACGGGGCTATTGGAGTGTATAGCTTTATGTGTCAGGCAGGCTATTTTGAAGCGGATCCTAGCTTCAATGGGGAGCCAGTTAAGCTGGATTAGGTCAGGTGTGATATGATCGTGCTTTCTTGAACCTGTGATTAGTCTGGCAGAGGCGTTCAGAGTAGCTCTTAGCGGTGCTAACCTAGATTTAGGAAGACCAGCTAGGGTCACCAAGCCATATTCAACTCGTGATATAACTAAGGATTGGACTGCTGATTGCATGTCTTCTGGAGGTAGGAACGGTTTGATTTTCCTAAGAGTGTTGAGCTGATGGTTGGCACTCTTAATGGTTGCACTGATGTGACCTTGCATGTTTAGAAATTTGTCTAGGGTGACCCCTAAAGAGCAGGCGGAGTCCACCAAATGCGGGGTGCAGTTGAGTGCTGAGATTTTTTGATCCAGTTTTGCGTGGGGGCCTCGTGGTTGCGTGGGGAAATCAGGAGAAATTCAGTTTTGAGAGAGTTAAGTAATAGGTGGTTATGTGTTAGCCATTGTTGAGTTTTTGAAGCGCACCGTTAAGAGTTTTAATGTCATCTGGAGAGGAGATCTTCAAATACAGTTGAGTGTCATCCGCGTACATGTGGTACTGAATGTTTGAGTCATTTAGAATGGCAGTTAGAGGTTCCATGCATAGGTTGAAGAGCGTGGGCGAAAGTGCAGAACCTTGAGGCACCCCAATAGAAACTGAAGTGCTGGCCGCCAAAGATTGGTTGACTTTGATTCTTTGTGTTCGATTATGCAGGAAAGAGGAGAACCAATTTAGGACAGGGCCCGATAGCCCCATCCTGTATTGAAGAAGGTTAATCAGGTTATCATGTTTGATAGTGTCAAAAGCAGAGGACAAGTCCAGAAGGATTAGAAGACAAGGTGTATCTTGGTCCAGAGCTTTCAATGCGTCATCAACAATGTGAGTTAGCGCTGTTTCTGTGCTATGACCAGATCTAAAGCCTGATTGATGTTGGTCTAGGAGCTGAAATTTCTCAATGTGGCCGCAAAGCTGTGTGTGAACACATTTCTCGAGCAATTTCGCTAGGGACATGATGTTGGTGATCGGTCGGAAGTTACTGGGATCTGTAAGGTCTGCATTGGGCTTCTTGGGGATGGGTGTGACTTGCCCCATTTTAAGGCAGTCGGGAATCCTCCCTTGTAAGAGAGATTGTTGGATGATCCTTGACCAGAGAGGCAGAACTGCCAAGTTGAGGTCTTTGAGCAGCTTGGCGGGGAGTGGGTCCTTGAAGTGGTTGGAAGGTTTCAGAGAAGCCAGGGAAAGTGACAGCTCCTCCAAATCTGGAGATCGGAAGGTATTCCAGCAGGCATTGTTTTTGGGTGTGTACAGGCATTGATTTTGGGAGTGTATTGCCATGTAACCAGGCAAACCCTTGGAACTCATAGACAACAAATTCTCAGCGGCCCGTTGCAATTCCCGCTCAATACTTCTAGACTTTTCAGCGAAGTGCTCTGAGAAGTCCTCCTCACTGGGTCCAGCGATTTTGATTGCTGGAATAGGATTAGCCTGTTGTTTGATGATATCAAACAGTTTCCTGGGACGGTTTTTAGCGCTGTCAAGCTGATCTCTGAAATGATCTGATTTAGAGATGCGAATGAGTTTGTTGTAAGAGCTTCTCATCTTTCTTAACTGTTCGAGGCTAGAAGTGGAGGGGACATTTCTCCAACGTCTCTCAGAGAGTCTCAGCTTGCGACGTTCGTCATTAAGGGTACCATTGAACCAAGGTTTGGATTGTTTGCAGGGAATCCTTTTAAGTAGCTTCGGGGCTGCAGAGTCGAGAATATTAGACATAGTGTTGAAGTAATGATCCGTCAACTCTTCCAAATTATTCATGGTAGTTGGAGGTTCAAGTAGATTCTTGCTCAAGACGGAAAGGTTAGAGATGTTGATATCTCTCAGGTTACGAGACAATTGCTTGTTTTTGAGTGGTTGCCCTTGTCTAAGCAATACCTTTTCCTGAATGCGAAAGGAGATTTGGAGATGATCCGACCAATCACATGGTACTATGTCGTCTAGCTGAATAATGTGCTCTCTAGCTATGATGAGATCAAGGGTAGCGCCCATGCAGTGGGTAGGCCCGTTGCAGGCCTGTATATAGTTGAGGTCTGAGAGGAAAGACTTAAGAGAACAGACTACTGGATCATTAGAGTCATTCCAGTGAAGATTGAAGTCACCAAGGAAGATGTGATTAGTATGGAAGGCTGAGCTGGCAGAGATGGATTCTATTAATTGTTCTACGAAGAGTAAGTTGTTGTCCCCAGGAGGATGGTAGATCGAGTGAAGCACACAGACAGTCTTGCCCTTGTTCCAAATTTCAGCGACAAGTAGCTCACAGGAGGACATCGAGTCCTTATGAGTCTGCTTCAAAACGAGGCTGGACCGATGGATGCAGGCAATCCCCCCAGCTTTAATAGCCCTATCACATCTGACAATGTCATAGCCCGGAGGAATTAAAATGTCAAGTATTGGGGAGGAAGAGTCATTGAGCCATGTTTCCGTAAGAATCAGGAGGTCTAATTCTTGTGATAAGATGAGTTCGGAGATATCTGCTGCGTGCTTCACTGCTGATCTGCAGTTGAGAAGCATCGATTTGATATGGGAATCTTTAGTTGCTTCCACTAGGTGCGAAGTGACTACCTGAAGTAAGTTATCCTTATTCAAGGATTTCAAGTTAACACTTGGTTCTCTATCAGGATCAGAGGAGATAGTGGGTATTGAGCTAGGCGAGATTGCGTAGTCCTCATAAGATAGTGAGAGTGCGCGCGTGTCAACCTCAGACCACTGCGTCTGTAAACTACAGGGTCTGGAGTGGAGGTAGGGAGGAGGGGAGCGGGCCCTCGAGGGTAGTTCAGGCATGTAACAGAGGACCTTTCCATTCCATCATTTAAATTAGTTGCAGGGTGCGAGGGCAGATCCGATCCCGCGGGCGGATAAGGTGTGAGGAACTTTTCATTCTTTATTGAGCATTGTAGGAGGGATCTGGAGGTTGTCATTTACAGAAAGGAGGTCCCGCTTCAGTTCGGCCAATTGTTCCTCAATCCGCCGAAGATTGACACCATCAGGTGACCGTCCAGTATAAGGTGCAGGGAGATGCCCCTTCTCCATACAGCTCTTACAGGGGAGATGGACCCCTGCTTAAGCTCAGTTGTGGGCTCCAAAGGAGTAGTGTGAATGGTAAGGCTGGCGTCGGGGATCATAAGCGGCGGTTGAGGGGCACACCCTTGAGTAAGTCCAAGGGGCGGTCCACAGGTAGTATCCTGAGCCCTGGGTGGGGAGCAAGAGGAAGCAGTAGGTTTAGCGGAGTTCAGAGGAGAGGGTGGCCCAAAGGTAGCGTCCTGAGCAAAGGGAAGAGTGTTAGAGGAGGAAAGCAAAGGAAAGGGTGTCCCTAAGGTAGCATTAGGATTAGGAGTAGGGATAGATTGGACGTGAGGTGAGGGGTCGTTGTTACTTCTAGTCAAGAGGTTAGGTCGCGGAGTAGTGGTTTTTGGGACCACGGGAGGTGAGTGTACTATGTTTAGGGGGAAGTCCGTGTCCAGGTGACTGGCAGTAGGATTGGAAGTGGGGGTTGAGTGTGCCGCGGTTTGAGGGGGGTCAGTGTCCAATGGATCATTGGTGCCGTTGGCTGTAGAGAGGGTGTGGTCAGGAGGGGTAAGTGACACGGGATCAGCCTTGTGGAGATTCCTGGTTGTGAGTTTGCTGGACCTGGTGGTATCGGTTGCCGTCATTGTGGTGGGTGTTTGCCGGCGGAGTGTGATGATAGGGGTAGTGATATTATAGTTGGTGATGGTGGATGTCCATGAGTTGTAACGTGGGTCATCTGGTGAGGGAGATTGGGTCGGTTTAGTGTTTTTTGTCCGGGTGAGGGGCGGTAAGGAAGATTGGGTTTGAAGGCACTGATGAGTTATAGAGGAGAGTAGCGTTGGGAAGTGCAGATCAAAAATGGTGAGGTGCGGGTCCGAGGCCTGAATGAGAATGTTTCCTGTTTTGAAGATGGAAATTGTCAGTTCTCCTTTAAAGGTAGGGGAGACAGTTGTGGAGATTTTTTCGCCATAGGGAATATTAACCGACTTGGAGACTAGAAAATGAAGAAGGAAGGTGTTTTTCCACTTAGTTGGGCGGTTTGTGTAAAAGATGAAGTTAGTTTTCATCTTGCCATTAGTAGCAGTGTGGTAGTTGTCAACAATAAGTGTTTCTGGGTGCTGTTTTAGGGTTCTATGCTTTAAGTTCTTTTTAGCATTATTGGTCATGTTTTCTGGGTAATTAATGGACCATGAGTTTGGTCCTTGGCGAGCGAGTTTAGAGTTCCTGGTGGTATATGGCGGAGGCATAGTTAATGACTGAGAGATTCTGGATCTAAAGAATCGGTTGGAGGATCTAATCGGTCTATCCACTGATCGGTGGGGGTTACCAGGTTACTTTCAGTAGAGACATTTGAGAGGGCTGTTAATCGTATGCCCATGTCAAGATGGTCCCTGCAAAAGACCTATTATTATGGAAGGCTTCTAGCTCAGTTCTCTTTCTATTGTTGTGAAAGCTCGAATAGTCCTCTTTCCTTTCTATGAGTAGGGGCATGAGAGGACATTTTCCATTTTGTTTATTTACATTTACATCCTAAGTGGTTTTAAAATGGCTGAGCCAGCACACAGACCTCAACCCCAATAGATTCAAAGCATCCGCAAAGGTTCTGGCCCAAAGTCTTGGGAGATATGTCATGCGTGGCGCTCTCCGTATGCAAAGTCAAGGCAGTCTGGGTAGTCCACACCCCAAAAGACAGACCTAGACCCACACACGTCGGAAGGAGGCAAGCCGGGACCAGAGTCAAAGAAGTCTCATGAGAGACGCCCTGCGGTTTATACGGGGATAAAAACCAGAATAGGTAATCCCCAAACCTGGAGCTCCTCCGGGAGGCTCCTACTCGGTGGCCATTTTGCAATGCAAAAGATATTTGACTGTTTCAGAGAGCAAGGAAGGAATGTGGTGGAGGGATACAAAAGGCACAGCATAAACGATTTACAAAGTCCAGAGATGTCAGGTTCCCTAACTGTGAGTGAATACATAATGAAAACGAGCTCCCCCAATCCTGGGCAAAACAGGTGGTGGTTAGTCAGACAGGTGAAAGTGATCTAGCTGTAGGCTAGTAAATGTTCCAATCGACCTTCCTTCAGGCCAACCAATGATGGACAGTCAAATCATAAAGCTGTAAAGAGGATTGATAATACATTGTACTTAAAATCACAAAGTTGGCTAGGATAAAAATGTCTGGCCCCTGAAATGTGGATATGCAGTGTATTGTGAGATATGGTCTTTAACTGTGGTCCACTGGATCTGGAATGGTACTGACTTTTATTTGTTGACCGGTCAGCATAGGTGGGTCTTGGGCAATTTTGAGAACGTGAAGTCTAAGTTCAGTCTCAAACATCCTGGGACACAGAGAGGGAGCATCACTACAGAAAACCCACTCTGCAAGACTACAGGACCACACAGAAGACTGATGGGATGCATTGAAAGCATCAGATACCATTGACAAGGTAGACCCCATGACTCCAGTTAATCTCATGTCTAAAGAATGATCAGGCCATTTTACTAATAGCCTTGCTCTAGGCAGAGTTGAAGTACACACAATCCAGGACTAATAACTTTATGAACCACCCCTCCACTACCAACAGAATCACCCACCAAGACTCAGGAGAGGCAGTAACTGCCTATGAAGTAAGGAGTCCAACAAGACTGAACTGACTGGTTTGGAGAAGGGCAAACAGACCAGCACCCCTACTTTTTTGTGCACCACCACATGGCTTACCCAAGCTTCTATCTGTTCCACCTGAGTTTGGATGGCCGGTGACAAGCCCAACACTACACCTACAGTCTCCTTTAGCAGGAAAAACCAAACACTCATCCAAGATAACACTTACACATTGAACCACAGAATATCTGTGAACATCCACCTACAAAGCCACCATCTCCCTACAAACCCACAATCACTGACAAGCTCAGCACCAAAGCCTCAGATGTTAAGTAAATGTTGGGCGTGTAACTTAGAAGCAACGCCGGTCAAAACATAATATAGCACATCTACTGTCATGCAGTAATACTGTTTTAGCCCTGTGGAGAAACTCACATACAGGTCAATTTTTCTGTCCACCACCTACCGGGTGGGACTTTTCCATGTCAGAGCGGCCAATAGAAATATTGATGTTTAAAAATTGCTAGTCTCAGCATCAAACACTCCATTTTTAGTTGACCTCCTTACCTCACAATCGGAGACAAATGTCTGTGGCACTCCTGTTGATGACTGACTGTGTGCCTAGGAGAAAGCATATGCTTTTATTAGGAAGGTTTTGTGCTTGAAAATTATTTCCCTAGAACAATGTGTAATGGGATGGATATTAAATTATTGGGAGATATTCAAGAGCCATGTCATTCAATAGTTTATATGCGGAAAACACTGATGCAAATACATGTACTTAAGTCTGTTAGCATAATACTCAAAACCAAGCAAACCCATTTCTGAGTATTCTTAACTCACTGCTATGTTTGTGTTGAAAGAGGCAGAATGGAAATGTACATACATGAAGCGTGATGTGACAAATATGAGGATCCTCATATTGTGGAGAAATCATTAAAAGCCAACTTGGGCGAAAATGTCTGCTGTCCACTTTTATACCTTTCATATAGTTTTTAGATTCCTTAAAAAAATATTAACTTTTAATTGCTTTTTACTGCAGCCCTGTGTGATTACTTATTCAGGCATAAGGAAGAATGAAGCTTGGGTAGGTACTTATATGAGCAGGGATTACATTAATATCACTGATACTAAGAGAAAAAACATATTATTATTATTGTTATTATTATTAGTATATTATTATTATTACTATTAGTGTATTATTATTATTAGTAATATATTATTATTATTACTACTACTATTACTTTGCTAGTATTATTGTTATTAATTTTAGTTAGTAGTAGTAGTAGTATTTATAGTAGTAATATTAATAATGATTATATTAATAATACCTACAAGAATGACTATATTTTTAGTAGTAATAATAATACTGTTTATCTACAAAGGGCTTGTTCACATCTGCTAAGCCGCTGTATGAGAGGTAAGGATGTTATTTTTTATAAGCTATATCAAAGTCAGTGCATATGAAAAAATGAATGAATTACATTTATCGTTGAAACTGTCAGTATCTTGAGGAAGGATTCCTATTACACAATTGTAGGTTCAAGTATATTTTACAAAAAAATATTTAATGGAAAAGATAGAAAAGTAAATTTTTAAAATTGTGAACCTCTTGCCTGCTTACAAAGATGTATTTTAGGTCTTGCAAAAGGAAGCTAACTTATTTAGGCTGTCCCTTGTCAAGATTGTAAGAACTTTTAAGGCAATGGCTCTATCTCATGTCGTCGGTAGAAATCCCTCCTGTCTACACAAAGCTCAAGGTAGAAATAGAGTGGTGATTACAGGAATCCTGTGTACATGCCCCTGGGCTGAACAAGTCTTACAAATAGTGCAGTATTTACAGCCTGCCTACGAGTTTGACTGCAATACGTCCATAATCTTAAAAGCCTTGCCCTCTGGGTTGGTCAATGCTTCTTATGTTTGAATGTCCTCAAATCACTAGCCTGGGTCATAGTACACCAACTCCTAATAGTATCAGATTATCCATTTCAGAATGAAGCTACAGCTTCTCTTTTACTTCTAGTGTCCTATAAAGAAGACTCCTGGTTGTTCGTGTTTGGTGATTTTTTTCTAAGTAGAAAGACAGAATACAGTCTGTTTCCCTTGGCTGTATGTGTTATTAAAAATGAAAAAAAGATAAATTAAGGGCCAGATTTATAAAGGCTTTGAACCATTGCAATCTCGCACAAAGTGACACAAACTGACGCAAAGTCTTGAATTGAATTTACTTTCCTGCATAGACATTAATTTGAGCTGGAAACTACCCCATAGTAAAGCAAAATTAAGTTTAGCGCTAGTTTGCAATTCTTTGCATCAAAGGGCATTCCATGGGTGATGCAATGGTGTTCTCATGCAACCACTATTGATTTTTGCTGCAAAAACCTATCTACCAAAACAGATCAAGAGGACTTTATGCCAAAATATTCGCCTCCTTGATGCAGGCATTATATTTGAGAAATGTTTTCTCATAGATTTCCTAACTTTGCATGTGTGCTGTAATATACAGCACTCATGCAAAGTTACAAAGTTTTAAACTGTGTCCAGTCAGTATTTTGTACTGGAAGAGTACCCTTCAAATAAAAAAAAACCTTTGCCAGACATCCTGCATGTACTGTTGCACTGCGCTGTGCGTGACACATAGCAGCCTAAAGTGCGCCAGTACAGAGGGTGTGGCCTAATGGCTAGAGCTGTCGACCTCGAAGCTGGGGAACCGGGTTTGAGTCTCGGCAGGGACGCCCAACATCCTGTGATTCTGGGCAAATCACTTAATCTCCCCGTGCCTAACAAAATGAATGTGTCTGTCTGTAACGCAACTGGTGCTTGTGTAAAGCACTCTGATACCTTGGAGTCAAGTTCGCACTATATAAAACTCCCCCCCCCCAAAAAAGCACCGGCATCATATATTTGAAGATCTGGTGCTGTCTTGCTGTTTCTTTTTCAGGCAATTCAGCGCAGCAACTTTGGTTGCTGCGGTGTCATTTCAATGTGAACGTGGCCCTAAATGCCTCTCCAGGTTGTCAGCTGGAACTGCCAGGCCTAGTGACAGTAAAGAGGAATAAGACGAAAAGATGACACTTTTAAAGGAAATTTCAAAAGCTGCAGATGTACCCTTGTGCTACTATGCACATGATTTTAGGTGAATGTATTGGTTTATTGCATAGGGTTACTTAGCACATTAAAATCCTATGGACAAAGTAAAAATGTGCATTTATAAGTGAAGTACAGTGGTTGGGACGTTCCTTTTTTTGTCTTACCAAAAACTAAATAAGGATAAATAGCAAGATGTTGAGAAACAAATAAATACGGAGTAATGCCTCAAAGATGCCAAAGACAATACCAGAAGTATGTGGGCTCTAGTTATGAACCAATGAACATGGCCCCTTGTTCTAGTTTCGGCCACGCCTCCCTAGACCCGGTTTGAGGTAAAGGTCTGGTCTGAGGCATGATGCAGGATACTGTGAAAAATATGGTAGCGTTTTTCGCATGTGACTTTAATCACTGTAGGGGGCAGTGTGAGGACAGCTCTCACCAAAAGGCGTGGACTCATATCATAAAACAGGTAGAGCGAAAAGATCCCGGGCAGGTTTCTACGATCCCGTTTTTATTGGACAGACTTAAAACGTTTTCTTGCATTTGACTCCCTCCATCTGAACCTAATAAAAGTGAATAAAAACTAATAAAAATAACGCTAATCAAAAGGCTGTTTCAGGTTAGCGCCATAAACTAGTTCCATCTGTAGCTTGTTTGCTGACTTGTCTTTCAACACATGGAACAAGACTAACTCGACCGCCGCAACATTCCCCCAGCTACGGAACACCAAAGGTACCAAGGCGTGATTCAAAGAGTAAACAGCGCTGTAAATCCCTTCCGAGGGTGTTGGCGCTTCAGGGAGTCAGATTAAACATCTCCTGCACTGTCTGGCGCTTGAGCTGTGCACACAACACCCCCGGGCATTCATCTCCTGACAGCTATTTGAAGAAAGGGCAGAGATTAAAAAGCAATTTAAATGAAAGTCCGTCTTGATTGGACAAATGCCCAGTCATGGGGTGTCCATATCGGTATAAAATTGCACTTCGCGGGTTTCCAGACTCTCTTCTGGCCTCCCTGGTTCAGAGCTTAGACAGATATAAACGATGATATGGGGCCCCGTAAATCAAGGAAGTGTATAAACATGTGAGCGGATAGTACCTTAATTATGCACTGATGCATAAATATTGAATGAGCACATTAAGGCCCGCTGCACTTCTTGACCGGCACACCTACGTGCGTTATGTTATGTATGTTTGCCAACAGTGCTGGAATTACAAAAAAAATTATTCCTGCAAACCATAAATTGGGATTTAAGATGTGGCAGAGGAAAGATGATGGAGTCACGAGGGGTGGTGCTTAAAAAAGCAGAGTCTGGCTGTCAACTTATACATTTAGTTTTTAAAACTCTGCTGCACGAAATTGGCAATAAAGACATATGTGACAGTAAAGCTGTTCTAGCTTACTCAATTGGTCACAAAGAGGCTGTATTTTAAAATATTTTACAGGATTAAGACACCTTTTGGAGAGATTTTGATGCTATTATAATAGTGGCAAGATAATTCTAGCAGATAACACAGTTCTGGTAGAGTTCTGTGTTTTGTCCAGTCACTATTTGACTCATAAAGTAGCATGGAGGGTTAATGTGCCTGCAGCAAAGCACATTCTGTAACATGCAGATCAGAGATTTGTATTTTATGTAAGTAGGTAAGTGGGCTTCTGCTTTTGACACCAATATCATTTTGTTATTTCCAGTTTATAAGTTGCAATCCTTCTAATATAGCACAGTGATCTATTTGCTGGCATCAAGGAGCTGCTTGAAAACTCTAGGGCATGGGTTTAGATCCTTATTGATTTTTTTCTCAGTTTGTTGTTATTCTAAGATTGCAAGGAAGTGTTTGTTTAGGAAGTAATGATGTATGTTAGTACAGGCAACCACAATCACTATGTTACATTTTAAATTCTGACTTTGTGCTTCTCTCAACTATTTACACTTAACATATATTTTTTATGGACAATATGTTATTCCTACACCTTTTAACCCTCATTGTGTTAGGTAACATTCCTGTACAGGGATATACACACTTGTATGATTTATTGTGCCTCCCTGTGTGATGTAAAGCACTCTGACACCCTACTCTGGTATGAGTAGAGCTATAAAAGAATAAAATAAAAAATAGTAGATGTCTCTTAAATCATTATTTGTATAATTACTCATACACACAAATACATCTTGCATTCATACAGAGCTCGCACATCTGTTATCTAGGGGGTTGAACAAAGTCATAAACCTGCCTCCAAGTCATAGTTTCTATAAAGTACTTGTGAGCAGCAGTGGCTCCTCCGCAATGGCAGAGGAGCATCACCCCACTGCAGAATGAAAAATAAAATGATAATAAAACAATTTTATTATAGTATTATTTTTCACTTGCAGCAGATGCTGCCAAGTCTAGGACGGGGCGGGCCAGGCAATCCTCTGTTCACAGGCCAGGGCCTGGGAGGAGTGGAGGGCACTTGTAAGTGCATATGCCAGTTTGGCTGGCAGTTTTTGGCCGGCCAAACAGACATGTGCACTTAGAATTTCTCCACCCAGCTGTATGGGAAAGCTGGGTGGAAAAATGACACTGCTCCCAGTCCCTTCGTGAGCACCTAACCAGGCTGCTCAGACCAATCCAGGTGCTGCTCTCACAGCATGAGAGCAGCGTCTGGATTGGGTGGGGAGTCTGGGAGCCTGTGCTGGCCCAGGGACTTGCAGGATAGAGGAGCACTGAGGCGGCCGCCAGACAAAGCAGCAGCGGGAGAAGCAGGTAAATGCATTTTTTTTCATTATTTGCCCCTGCGCTGCCCACCACTTTATTTTGGCAGCAGCCACTGCTGCTTGTGAGGTGATAAGCTGAGTGCCTTCATTTTCTTCCATTGCTTTGGCATCTAGGTGTTAGGCTTCAGTTGTCTCACAGCCAGGATGATCAAAAGAAGGGCTGATGGCCCTTTTAATCTGACCCTTGTTTTGGGCCTGCTGGAAGGATCCAAGGATTCTGTGACACAATTGATTTATTTTTTATTTTAAACACATGGGGACCTTCTCACAAGAGCCTGTGATACAAGATGTGCTGACCCTGCTCCCTTATATGCCCTTAAAATGTATTTTCAGGACTTGTGGACTGAGTCCCCGAGTCCTGTAATGTCTCACATGTACTTTTTCCTTCGATGTTGTGGCAGCCAATCAGATCCTTTTGGAGGATCCGTGAACCTGGATATCTCTACAATTTCTGACCTTTAACCCCGTCATGCTCAACCCAAGCACCGATTTAAATGCTAATTTCTCAAAGACTGCTGATTGAATTTACACCAAATCAAGCAAAGGCATGTGCATATTCACTAAAAAAGTCAAAGGTTACAGGGACGTTATAGTTAGTCTCAGATTTCACTTGTAGAAAACCAGTGAAATTCAGCAGTTATAGTTACTTGAGCTAACTATAACTTACACCCCCGCATTGCACTGCTTATGACCTCACATATTACATCGCTCAATGACACATCCAGTGACATCACTCATGACATCTCAAATGACATCTCAAATGACACCACTCATGACATCCCTGATGACATCATCCAGTGTGTGTAAATGTTTTGTAAACATTTCTGAGATTTAAAGATATATACTAAACTACAGCATAAGTTAAATTACTATTCTTTCTGTACTACTAATGAGTGATACTGTTTCTAACATATGTCCTCTGAGTGACTTTGTGACTGTCTGTATCTGTGTGTGAGTGGGTGTGTGAGTGGCTAAATGGATCTGTCACTGGGTGATTGAGTGGCTGTATAGGTCTGTCAGTGGGTATGTGAGGTGCTGTATGGGTCTGTAAATGGGTTTGCAAGTGCTTTTCTGGGTGTGTGAGTGATTGTATGGGTGTGTGAGTGGCTGTATGGGTGCATAAGTGGGTGTGTGAGTGGTTGTATGGGTGTGTGAGTAGGTGTCTGAGTAGCTGTATGGGTGAGTGAGTGGGTGTATGAGTGGTTGAATAGGTGTGTGAGTGGGTGTGTGAGTAGTTGTACAGGTGTGGAGTGGGTGTGTGAGGGCTTGTACGGTTCTGTGAGTGCATTTGTGAGTGTGTGAGTGGCTGTATGGGTGTGTGAGTGGCTGTGTGGGTCTGAGAATGGGTGTGCGAGTGGTTGTGTGAGTGGGTGTGTTAGTGGTTGTATGGATCTGTGAGTGGGTGTGTGAGTGGTTGTTTGGGTGTGTTAGTGGCTATATGGGTGTGTGAGTGGTTCCATGGATGATGTAATCAGTGATGTCATTTGAGATGTCATCAGTGATGTCACTGACCATGTCATGAGTGGTGTAATATGTGAGGTCATAAGCAGCACCGTGCAGGGGGAGTAAGTTATAGTTAGCTCAGGTAAATATAACTGCTGAATTTCACTGGTTTTGTGCTAGTCAAATCTGAGCCTAACTATAACGTGACCTTTGTTTTTTTTAGTGAATTTCTAAGTTTTTTTACCCATTTTGTTTCCTACCTGTAACCTTTGAGAGTGGGCGTGTGAGAGGCTGTATTGGTCAGTGAGTGGGTGTCTGGGTCTGTGAGTGGGTGTATTTGTGGTTTTGTAGGTGTGTGAGTGCCTGTATGGGTCGGTGAGTTGGTGTGTGAGGGGCTGTATGGATCTGTGAGTGGGTGTGTGAGTGGCTTATATGTTGGTGACTAGGTGTATGAGTAGCTGTATTGGTCTGTGAGTAGGTACCTGAGTAGCTGTGTGGGCGCATGACTGGTTTTCTGAATGGCTGTACGGCTCTGTAAGTGGGTGTGTGAGTGGCTGTATGGATCTGTAAGTGAGTGTGTGAGTAACTATGGGTGGGTGAGTGGGTTTTTGAATACTTTTCATGGTGTGTGAGTGGGGGTGTGAGTGGCTGTATGGGTGTGTCAGTGGGTGTGTCAGTGGTTATGTGGGTATGAGAATGGGTGTATGAGTGGCTGTATGGGTGTGTGTGAGTGGGGGTGGGGGTCTGTGTGTATATGTGAGAGTGGCTGAATGGGTGTGTGAGTGGGTGTCTGAGTGTCTGTGTGGGTGTGTCACTAACTACATGAGTGACTGGGCTAGAACGAAACCTCACCTGCCCCTTTAGCCAAAAAGAGTCCACAGTTTTGCACAAAATGTCTACCCACCCGGAGAACTTTCTACTTGTTAATTAGCAAGGGCTACCTTGTTAGCTAATAACTAATGCATATTCTACACTACAGCTGTGTAATGGACCATGAGGAAATGTCTCCACTGACCTTGTGATTGTTCCTCAAGCGTCTTAATCCACAAATCTGTGATAACATGAATCGTCGTATAGAGAACAGGACGAGACTACAAAGAGGGGAATCTCCACCAAACAAGGGTACTTCCTCCTAACTCTATGAAGTAAGGGCTTGTTTGTTTGGTGGAGATGTCCTCAAAATTCCTCTGCATCAAGAATGAGTCACCAAAATCGGCAGGAAATACACTCAGAAGCCTTTTAGTTAACTGTCCATTAACATGGGAAAAGGCTGGAAGACCTTTGAATACTACTAAGGAAAACAGGGCGCACCAAACAAGCGGAGCTTGCAAATAATTTGGGCATTTGCATACTCAGGGTAATTAAAATGGAGAACCATGCACTCTGCTTTTTAAATTATGCAAAGGGAGGAGGGCCACACTGATTTTCTCCCTGGAATTTTGGCCCGTGGACACAATCCCACGGGGCCCGGCCTCTTCATCCTGTATGCCCTGGAGCCCACTCACAGCACCCAGTCTGCAGCACTGGGGACCAAAGGGGGAGCCTTAATGCCTCCACATTCTCTGCTGGCTCCCCGCCTCTAGTGGGAGCAGGCATTGCTCTCATATGTACGAAGCAGCCAAAATGCTGCTCCCGGCATGTGGGAGCAATTCTTTCATCTGTTTCACTGCCCGCTTGACAGCAGGCAGGAAAACAGATGAAAAGTGCACCCCCAATGAGCGGGAGTAGTTTGCCTGCCCCTTCCCACTGGGAGTGGACTTACTGTTTGCTCTTGCTTGGGAGGAGCTGACAGAGCTCCCCCCAAATGAGAGCACACAGCTATGTCATGGGGGTGGGCACCCCGTAACATAGGGAGTCGGCCCTGGGAGGTGGCAGTCCCCTAGACCATTAATGGCTCCAGGAGGGAATCCCCTCCTTTGTTGTTACAGGGCCAGCCTCAGGAAAGTGGTGGTCCCCAGGGCCAAAAACAGCCCCACTCCCCCTTTTTGTGTGATCAGCCAGGCCCCAAGGACGTGGTGTTCCTCGGGGCCAAAAGGGCCCTGGAGGAGGGGGCAGCGCAGCCCACTTCTTTTCATTTATATGTTTGTGCCCTTTTCCTGGGGAGGTGTCGATCCCCAGGACCATAAACAGTCTGGGGAGGGGGACTGCACAGCCCCCTCCTCCATTTCACTATATTGGTCTGGCCCCAGGAAGGTAGCGGTCCCCAGGGCCGATATCGGCCATGGGAAGGGAGGCCATGTGCGCCCCCCTCCCCAATATATATATTATAATATGCCCCAGGATCTGGGCCACCTGGGGGCTGAAAGAGAACCAAGTGTGGGAGACTGTGCTTGTTTTTAAATAAAAATTGCTGCAAATTCATGAATCCATCTCTATTTTTACCACGAAAAAAAAAAAATGCTTTTTAGGCTAGGTGGGGTCCCTGATGTACCCCAGCTCCAGGCCTAGGGGTCAGGGTGTTCCTACCCTGCCCGCTTCTCTTTTTTATAATGTTTTTGTTTGGGACTCAACTGAGTCCGAGTCGCAAGATGACTGCCAACATTTCCTGGTTGAAGTGTTGGCAGCCAATCAGATCTCTGCATGATAATCATTCAGTGATGGTGAGTGCTTTCTAAACGTTTTTTGTGCTAAACGTATATACTAAGGAACCAAAAGAGGTAAAGTAGTATACTTTGTGTACTAATAATGAGCAATTCCTTTTTTAAACATAGTTTATGTGAGTCACTGTGTGACTGTGTGTATCTGTTTGTGAGTTTTTTTCTGAGTGACTGTACAGGTGTGTGAGTGGCTGTATAAGTGGGTGTCTGAGTAGCTGTGTGGGTGACAGTGGCTGTATGGGTGGGTGAGTGGGTATGTCAGTGACTGTATGGGTGAGTGAATGGGTGTCTGAATGGCTGTATGAGTGGCCGGGTGTATAAGTCACTGTATGGGTGAGTGAGTGAGTGTTTGGTTAAGTGAGTTGGTGTGTGAGTGGCTGTATGGAAGAGTGAGTGTCTCTGGGTTTGGCTGAATGGTTGAGTGAGTGTCTGTGTGAGTGATTGCATGGATGTGTGAATGGGTATGTAAGTGGTTGTTTGGGTGTGTGAGTGAGTGGTTTTATGAGTGAGTGAGTGGCTGTGTTGAGAGACTGTATGGGTGAGTGAGTGGGTGTATGAGTGGCTGTGTAGGTGAATAACTGGGTGTGTCAGTAGATGTATGGGTGAGTGTGTGGTGTGTGAGTGGCTGTATGGGTGAGTGACTGGTTATAATGTCAGGCTCTATGATTGAGTGAGTGGGTATATCAGTGGCGCTATGGTTAAGTGAGTGGTTGTGTAAGTACTTATATGGGTCTGTGAGAGGGTATATGAGTGGTTGTGTGGGAGTTTGAGTGGGTGTATGGGAGGTTGTATGAGGGTGTGAGTGGTTCTGTGGATTATGTCATCAGTGATGTCATCAGTGATGTCATCAGTGATGTCACTGACCATGTCATGAGTGATGTAATATGTGAGATCATAAGCAGTGCATTGCGGGGTGTAAGTTATAGTTAGCTCAGTGAACCATAACTGCTCAATTTGACTGGTTTTGTACGAGTAAAATCTGAGTCTAACTATTTCATCCCTGTAACCTTTGTTTTTGCAGTGAATTTCTAAGAACTTGTTATTCTATTCCCTAACTATAAGGTTCCTGTAACCTTTGGTTTTTTCAGTGAATTTCTACAGTTTTTCAAATTCCATTTCCTAATTATAATGTCCCTGTAACCTTTGGTTTTTCAAGTGAATTTGTAAAGTTTTTTAAATTTTATTTCCTAACTGTAACCGCTAACCTTTGACAGTGAGTGTGTGTGAGAGTGCATGAGTATCTCAGTGGGTGTGTGAGTAGGTTTGTAAGTGGGTGTGAAAGAGTATGAGTAGGTCTGTAAGTGGGCATATGAGTGTCTGAGTGGGTCTGTGAGTGGGTGTGTGAGTCTCTCATAAGGGTAGGTAGTAAACTCCGCTCCACTGGCAGAGTTTGCAGAGTTTGCAGAGTTTTGCCACTCCGCACTCCACTTAGAATGCGGAGTTCAGCAAAAACTCTGCCAACCGCCGGTGGAGCTGAGTTTACCGGCGTGTTCACCCCTACACTTTATCTCCCAACCAGTAGTGCACCAGGAGGCCCATTTGCAGAGTGTTTGAGAAAGGGGGTGGGGCCTCCAACAATGTCTGAGCAATCCCACAGTAGGGGACTTCCTTGTGGCAACATTAGGGGCTCTTGGCCCCCAACAACCCTCAGCAGCCAAGTGGACTTCATGCCTTAACCAGTAGGGCGCCAGGAAGCCCTTTGCAGAGAGGTTGAGAAAGGGGGCGATGCCTCCGATGAGGTCTCAGCAATCCCACTGTGGGGTACTTACTTGTGGCAGCAATAGGGGTTCTTGGGCCCCAGTGACCCTTAGCAGCCAAGGGGACTTCATCCCCCAATCAGTAGTGCGCCAGGAAGCTCCTTTGAAGAATGATTGAGAAAGGGGACAGTGCCTCCAATGAGGTCCCAGCAATCCTGCTGTGGGGGACTTACTTGTGGCAACCATAGGGGTTCTTGGCCCCCAATGACCTTTAGCAGCCAAGGGGACTTCATCCCCCAACCAGTAGTGCACCAAGAGGCCTCTTTGTAGAGTGGTTTAGAAATGGGGTGGGGCCACTGACAAGGTCTGACCAATCCCGCTGTGGGGGACTTACTTGTGGGTGTTATTTAGCCCCAGGAGGTGGTGATCCCTGGGGCTCAGAGGGGGGTCTGCATGCCCCCCCCATTAATCTTTCTTTTGCCTCGGGTAGGTGGTGGTCCCCGGGGCTCAGTGAGCCTAGGAGGGGTGGCTCGTTCTTTGGTATTAAAAAATGCCCCCAGGATCTGTTTCCCCCAGGGGCTGTATTGAAAACAAGTGGGGGGGGCACGCTTTTGTTTTACATTTTTGCCACAGATTCGTGGCTCTGTTGCACTTTCGCTGCAAAATGTTTCTTCAAAAGTGCTTTTTGGCCCTGTTGGGTTCCCTCTCAGACCCCATGACCAGAGCTAAGGGGTCAGGGTATTCATTCCCTGCCCCCTTTTCTTTTTTTTAACACTTTTTCTGGGGCTAGACTGAAGCCAGGTCCCAAGATGGTTGCCAACACTTCCTGGTTGAAGTGTTCACATTCACATTTTCATATTTCACCATTTTTATACACGTTCTAGCTTAAGAAGTTAAATGTCCACAATAAAGTGCTAGTGCATGCATCTTCAGACGCCTTCCTGTTAACACATAGCACCATTGTTTACCTCCATAATCTGTTGCACTTATAGTTCGAAGGGCTTAATGCTCAAAATAAAGTGCTAATATATAAATGTAAAGCCCCTTCATAAAGACAACTGAAATACATACCATAAGAACCCACCTCGCCCCTACAAAGTGCGCCTTATAAGCACTGCAAATGCCTTCAGGAGGTCAATAAAGTGCTAGTGCACACAATAGAGAATAATTTTCACATGGGATCATCAATATTCTACATATCATTCTCAGATCCCCCCTCAAGGACTCAATATCTCACAGTCCCAGTGCTGCATTCTATTCTTATTGCACACATTCATCTAAAATGCAAATGCATGTTCGTAAATTTATACATAAATATCCCTTTGTCTGAGGTAAAGTACAAGCGCAGATTTGTACACATTTATACATAAGCACTACAAATAACTTCAAGAAGTCAATAAAGTGCCAGTGCATACAATAAATAATGATTTTCGCATGGGATCATCAATGTTCTGCATTTTCATACTCGGGTACTACTCAAGGACACAATATCTCACAGTCCCGTTGCTGCATTCTATTATTATTACACACATCAACCAATAGTGCAAATGCATGTCCGTAAACAATTACACATAAGTATCCTTTTATCTTAGATAAAGTACAAATGCAGATTTGTAAACTGTTGTACATAAGATTTCATTTATATCTGAAGTAAGAGGCATACTTATCAAACAGCAAATTCAGCAATGGTCATCTATTGACTTCCCAACTCAAGTTATCTCACTAACTGCAAATTCAAGTCAAATTCCTTTCAGAGAGCATTGCCTTGTCCCTGTATATGTACTCCTATTTGATCTAAATCACTCCACGTGGCATGCTGAAAAGGCATTGCAGAGATGCCATGACATAAACATATATAGGTCCCTCTTGACATTAAGGCAAGTGCAAGTGCTATACAATGCATCAGATTGCTACTATTAAAACCTGTTTCATACTCTAGTGGCTCTCAGAACGATACTCAAGTTCCAAGAAACATACAGCCCACTAAGGTCTATCAGTGTGCTGTTCATCAATCACAGGCATTACCAACACAGTTATAACAGGCCATGATTTCACCCTTTCATGCTTGTGATATATGGACATGCAGCTCTGCATCAAGATTATGCCCCTATGTCCTTTCAGTGTCCAGGAGAACAATAATTTTCGAATCAGACTAAGCCAGCTCTAATTTCCTATTTCCTCTGTGTGGGTGGACCTTGACATGCTTTATGCCATAATACTGCAGAGTGGTGCACTTCCCAAAAATGCTTGGTCATGGGGTACGCTCGATCCTGATGCTTTATGACCCAGATATGCTGCAAAAGCCTAAGCTTTACTTTATTGACAGTGCAGCCCACATATCTGATTCTGCAGCCACATTCCAGAACCTAGACCACAAACTCAGTCTCACATGTGATCTTTTCCCTGATCCCTGATCCTGCAAGTTTAACCCTCCTTATGTTAGGTAACATTCCTGTACAGGGATATACACACTTGTATGATTTATTGTGCCTCCCTGTGTGATGTGAAGCACTCAGACACCCTAATCTGGTATGAGTAGAGCTATAAAAGAATAAAATAAAAAATAGTAGATGTCTCTTAAATCATTATTTGTATAATTACTCATACACACAAATACATCTTGCATTCATACAGAGCTCGCACATCAGTTATCTAGGGGGTTGAACAAAGTCATAAACCTGCCTCCAAGTCACAGTTTCTATACAGTACTTGTGAGCAGCAGTGGCTCCTCCGCAATGGTGGAGGAGCATCTCCCCACTGCAGAATGAAAAATAAAATGATAATAAAACAATTTTATTATAGTATTATTTTTCACTTGCAGCAGATGCTGCCAAGTCTAGGACGGGGCGGGCCAGGCAATCCTCTGTTCACAGGCCAGGGCCTGGGAGGAGTGGAGGGCACTTGTAAGTGCATATGCCAGTTTGGCTGGCAGTTTTTGGCCGGCCAAACAGACATGTGCACTTAGAATTTCTCCACCCAGCTGTATGGGAAAGCTGGGTGGAAAAATGACACTGCTCCCAGTCTCTTCGTGAGCACCTAACCAGGCTGCTCAGACCAATCCAGGTGCTGCTCTCACAGCATGAGAGCAGTGTCTGGATTGGGTGGGGAGTCTGGGAGCCTGTGCTGGCCCAGAGACTTGCAGGAAAGAGGAGCACTGAGGCGGCCGCCAGACAAAGCAGCAGCGGGAGAAGCAGGTAAATGCATTTTTTTTCATTATTTGCCCCTGCGCTGCCCACCACTTTATTTTGGCAGCAGCCACTGCTGCTTGTGAGGTGATAAGCTGAGTGCCTTCATTTTCTTCCATTGCTTTGGCATCTAGGTGTTAGGCTTCAGTTGTCTCACAGCCAGGATGATCAAAAGAAGGGATGATGGCCCTTTTAATCTGACCCTTGTTTTGGGCCTGCTGGAAGGATCCAAGGATTCTGTGACACAATTGATTTATTTTTTATTTTAAACACATGGGGACCTTCTCACAAGAGCCTGTGATACAAGATGTGCTGACCCTGCTCCCTTATGTGCCCTTAAAATGTATTTTCAGGACTTGTGGACTGAGTCCCCGAGTCCTGTAATGTCTCACATGTACTTTTTCCTTCGATGTTGTGGCAGCCAATCAGAACCTTTTGGAGGATCCGTGAACCTGGATATCTCTACAATTTTTGACCTTTAACCCCGTCATGCTCAACCCAAGCACCGATTTAAATGCTAATTTCTCAAAGACTGCTGATTGAATTTACACCAAATCAAGCAAAGGCATGTGCATATTCACTAAAAAAGTCAAAGGTTACAGGGACGTTATAGTTAGTCTCAGATTTCACTTGTAGAAAACCAGTGAAATTCACAGTTATAGTTACCTGAGCTAACTATAACTTACACCCCCGCATTGCACTGCTTATGACCTCACATATTACATCGCTCATGACACATCCAGTGACATCACTCATGACATCTCAAATGACATCACTCATGACATCTCAAATGACACCACTCATGACATCCCTGATGACATCATCCAGTGAGTGTAAATGTTTTGTAAACATTTCTGAGATTTAAAGATATATACTAAACTACAGCATAAGTTAAATTACTATTCTTTCTGTACTACTAATGAGTGATAATGTTTCTAACATATGTCCTCTGAGTGGCTTTGTGACTGTCTGTATCTGTGTGTGAGTGGGTGTGTGAGTGGCTATATGGATCTGTCACTGGGTGTTTGAGTGGCTGTATAGGTCTGTCAGTGGGTATGTGAGGTGCTGTACGGGTCTGTAAATGGGTTTGCAAGTGCTTTTCTGGGTGTGGGAGTGATTGTATGGGTGTGTGAGTGGCTGTATGGGTGCATAAGTGGGTGTGTGAGTGGTTATATGGGTGTGTGAGTAGGTGTCTGAGTAGCTGTATGGGTGAGTGAGTGGGTGTATGAGTGGTTGAATAGGTGTGTGAGTGGGTGTGTGAGTAGTTGTGCAGGTGTGGAGTGGGTGTGTGAGTGCTTGTATGGTTCTGTGAGTGCATTTGTGAGTGTGTGAGTAGCTGTATGGGTGTGTGAGTGGCTGTGTGGGTCTGTGAATGGGTGTGTGAGTGGTTGTGTGAGTGGGTGTATTAGTGGTTGTATGGATGTGTGAGTGGTTGTTTGGGTGTGTTAGTGGCTGTATGGGTGTGTGAGTGGTTCCGTGGATGATGTAATCAGTGATGTCATTTGAGATGTCATCAGTGATGTCACTGACCATGTCATGAGTGGTGTAATATGTGAGGTCATAAGCAGCACCGTGCAGGGGGAGTAAGTTATAGTTAGCTCAGGTAAATATAACTGCTGAATTTCACTGGTTTTGTGCTAGTGAAATCTGAGCCTAACTATAACGCGACCTTTGTTTTTTTTAGTGAATTTCTAAGTTTTTTTACCCATTTTGTTTCCTACCTGTAACCTTTGAGAGTGGGAGTGTGAGTGGCTGTATAGGTCAGTGAGTGGGTGTCTGGGTCTGTGAGTGGGTGTATTTGTGTTTTTGTAGGTGTGTGAGCGACTGTATGGGTCAGTGAGTTGGTGTGTGAGTGGCTGTATGGATCTGTAAGTGGGTGTGTGAGTAGCTTATATGTTGGTGACTAGGTGTATGAGTGGCTGTATTGGTCTGTGAGTAGGTACCTGAGTAGCTATGTGGGCGTAGGACTGGTTTTGTGAATGGCTGTATGGCTCTGTAAGTGGGTGTGTGAGTGGCTGTATGGATCTGTAAGTGAGTGTGTGAGTAACTATGGGTGGGTGAGTGGGTTTGTGAATACTTTTCATGGTGTGTGAGTGGGGGTGTGAGTGGCTGTATGGGTGTGTCAGTGGTTATGTGGGTATGAGAATGGGTGTATGAGAGGCTGTATGGGTGTGTGAGTGGGGGTGGGGGTCTGTGTGTATATGTGAGAGTGGCTGAATGGGTGTGTGAGTGGGTGTCTGAGTGTCTGTGTGGGTGTGTCACTAACTACATGAGTGACTGGGCTAGAACGAAACCTCACCTGCCCCTTTAGCCAAAAAGAATCCACAGTTTTGCACAAAATGTCTACCCACCCGGAGTACTTTCTACTTGTTAATTAGAAAGTGCTACCTTGTTAGGTAATAACTAATGCATATTCTACACTACAGCTGTGTAATGGACCATTAGGAAATGTCTCCACAGACCTTGTGATTGTTCCTCAAGCGTCTTAAACCACAAATCTGTGATAACATGAATCGTCGTCTAGAGAACAGGACGAGACCACAAAGAGGGGAATCTCCACCAAACAAGGGTACTTCCTCCTAACTCTATGAAGTAAGGGCTTGTTTGTTTGGTGGAGATGTCCTCAAAATTCCTCTGCATCAAGAATGAGTCACCAAAATCGTCAGGAAATACACTCAGAAGCCTTTTGGTTAACTGCCCATCAACATGGGAAAAGGCTGGAAGACCTTTGAATACTACTAAGGAAAACAGGGCGCACCAAACAAGCGGAGCTTGCAAATAATTTGGGCATTTGCATACTCAGGGTAATTAAAAGGGAGAACCATGCACTCTGCTTTTTAAATTATGCAAAGGGAGGAGGGCCACGCTGATCTTCTCCCTGGATCAATTTCGGCCCGTGGACACAATCCCACGGGGCCCGGCCTCTTCATCCTGTATGCCCTGGAGCCCACTCACAGCACCCAGTCTGCAGCGCTGGGGACCACAGGGGGAGCCTTATTGCCTCCACATTCTCTGCTGGCTCCCCGCCTCTAGTGGGAGCAGGCATTGCTCTCATATGTAGGAAGCAGCCAAAATGCTGCTCCCGGCATGTGCCGGGCAATTCTTTCATCTGTTTCACTGCCCGCTTTACAGCAGGCAGGAAAACAGATGAAAAGTGCACCCCCAATGAGCGGGAGTAGTTTGCCAGCCCCTTCCCACTGGGAGTGGACTTGCTGTTTGCTCTTGCTTGGGAGGAGCTGACAGAGCTCCCCCCAATTGAGAGCACACAGCTATGTCATGGGGGTGGGCACCCCGGAACATAGGGAGTCAGCCCTGGGAGGTGGCGGTCCCCTAGACCATTAATGGCTCCAGGAGGGAATCCCCTCCTTTGTTGTTACAGGGCCAGCCTCAGGAAAGTGGTGGTCTCCAGGGCCAAAAACAGCCCCACTCCCCCTTTTTGTGTGATCAGCCAGGCCCCAGGGACGTGGTGATCCTCGGGGCCAAAAGGGCCCTGGAGGAGGGGGCAGCGCAGCCCACTTCTTTTCATTTATATGTTTGTGCCCTTTTCCTGGGGAGGTGGCGATCCCCAGGGCCATAAACAGCCTGGGGAGGGGGACTGCACAGCCCCCTCCTCCATTTCACTATATTGGTCTGGCCCCAGGAAGGTAGCGGTCCCCAGGGCCGATATCGGCCATGGGAAGGGAGGCCATGTGCGCCCCCCTCCCCAATATATATATTATAATATGCCCCAGGATCTGGGCCACCTGGGGGCTGAAAGAGAACCAAGCGTGGGAGACTGTGCTTGTTTTTAAATAAAAATTGCTGCACATTCATGAATCCATCTCTATTTTTACCACGAAAAAAAAAAATGCTTTTTAGGCTAGGTGGGGTCCCTGATGTACCCCAGCTCCAGGCCTAGGGGTCAGGGTGTTCCTACCCTGCCCGCTTCTCTTTTTTTATAATGTTTTTGTTTGGGACTCAACTGAGTCCGAGTCGCAAGATGACTGCCAACACTTCCTGGTTGAAGTGTTGGCAGCCAATCAGATCTCTGCATGATAATCATAAACACTTCCTGGTTGACGTGTTGGCAGCCAATCAGATCTCTGCATGATAATCATCCAGTGATGGTGAGTGCTTTCTAAGCGTTTTTTGTGCTAAACGTATATACTAAGGAACCAAAAGAGGTAAAGTAGTATACTTTGTGTACTAATAATGAGTAATTCCTTTTTTAAACATAGTTTATGTGAGTCACTGTGTGACTGTGTGTATCTGTTTGTGAGTTTTTTTCTGAGTGACTGTACAGGTGTGTGAGTGGCTGTATAAGTGGGTGTTTGAGTAGCTGTGTGGGTGACAGTGGTTGTATTGGTGAGTGAATGGGTGTGTCAGTGGCTATATGGGGGAGTGAATGAATGGCTGTGTGAGTGGCTATATGGGTGGGTGAGTGGGTATGTCAGTGACTGTATGGGTGAGTGAATGGGTGTCTGAATGGCTGTATGAGTGGCTGGGTATATACGTCACTGTATGGGTGAGTGAGTGAGTGAGTGTTTGGTTAAGTGAGTTGGTGTTTGAGTGGCTGTATGGAAGAGTGAGTGTCTGTGGGTTTGGCTGTATGGTTGAGTGAGTGTCTGTGTGAGTGGTTGCATGGATGTGTGAATGGGTATGTAAGTGGTAGGTCTCATGTTTAGAGAAGGATGGGATTTTGTCCCCTTGGATATTGATGCTGTAGAGGGTTTCGAGCTGCTGGGGTTCTCCTTAAAAGACCCCAGGGGGCATTTACTAGATGGTATAGTATGTTATAGGCCCCCTGGTGTGGTCAACCTTTCTCAATTACAGGCGATGATTGATGTTTTTAATAATATGGCTGTCACTCATTCGAGACTGCTGATTGCAGGGGATTTTAATCTCTGGCTAAATGGGACCCTAGATACAGGACTTAATACTCTTCTCCAATCTTGTGAAAGTCTGGGTTTGTTCCAGGGAGTCACCGGATCTACACATATGGGAGGGCACTTGCTTGACCTTGTTTTTAGTGAGGAAGGGGTCACTGACCATATGGAGGTGCTTCCAGTAGATTGGACTGACCACCATTTGGTTAAATTTCGAACGGTCATCCCCAGTCGAGGAACTCCTGCTCTGAGGGATGTAAGGAGTTTCATGGGAAGGGATTGGAGGAGGTTAATGGAAAAGGTGTCACAGTCACCTACGTTCTCTATTAAAGGGGATTTGGATATGCTTAGGTCAGTGGAGGAGAATTATACAGACTTTCACAATCTTATTTCCTCATTTGTTAATGAAATCGCCCCTTTTAAAAATTGTAAAAACAGGGGTAGGCCCTCTGCCAGGTGGTTTAACGAAAAACTAAAAGCCCTGAAATTAAAATGTAAACAGGCAGAAAGGAAGTGGAGAAAGTATTACGTGAATGAGGACAAGATCGCCTGGAAAGCGGCTATTTCTCTCTATAAGAAAGAAATTTTTGCTGCGAAGCAGGAATATTTTGCAGAACTTATCTTGAAATCACTGAATAAGTCTAAATGTATCTTTAAAATCATTGATGACTTTACTAATCCTCGGTGCTTACAAAATGAGGTTCAGCCTACTCAAGATCTCTGTGATAGTTTGGCTACTTTTTTCAATGATAAGATCAGAACGATCATCTCAGGTCTCAAAAGAATCTCTCTGGAGGGACAGAGGCTGTGGCTCCAGGGGCAGCTATTCCGTTCGCAGATACCGGGGGGGTGCCTGGCGCAGGAACACAGATTGGTGAAGGGACCGATAAACAGAGTCTCCTGGACCACTTCGAGTTCCTTTCGGATGAGGAATTTTATAGGCTTGCTATGGGTGTTTCTTCGGGCTCTCCTTTGGACCCCCTTCCTCATAAAATCTGGAAGGAATTTGCCTTAGAACTTTTCCCTAGACTCCGACAGATATGTAACCAATCACTATCTAGTGGAGTTGTACCATCTGGCTGGAAACAGGCGGTAGTTACGCCACTCTTGAAGAAGGCCACTCTTGATCCAACCTGTCCGGGTAACTATCGGCCCATATCTCTCCTCCCTTATCCAGTGAAGATTCTTGAACGTTTGGTTAGCAAATCTCTGTCAGTTTTCTTAGAACGTAACAACTGTCTGACAGATGTACAATTCGGTTTCCGTCCGGAACACGGAACAGAGTCAGCTTTGGTGACCGTGATGGATGACTTGCGTCTGTTGGCAGACAGGGGACAATCAGCAATACTTATTTTGCTTGACCTGTCTGCCGCTTTCGATACGGTCAACCATGACATTTTGCTAACACGTTTAGAGGAGGTGGGAGTAGTGGGCACTGCCCTGGACTGGTTTCGATCCTACTTATCTGGCAGGTGCCAGGCAGTGGCCCTTCCCCCTTTCCAGTCAGCCTTTACCAACATCTGTCATGGAGTTCAACAAGGATCCGCCATCAGCCCAATTTTATTTAACATCTACTTGAGCCCACTGATTAATATCATTCGGGCTCATAATGTAAAATTGGTGAATTACGCTGATGATACCCAGATTATTATTTCCCTTGATGAAACGTCATCCAATGCCCTGGAGGATTTTCTTGCATGTATGCATGACACTGCGCAGTGGTTACGGAACAACTCCTTCCAATTCAATTCGGATAAAACCGAAATTGTACACTGCGCAGTTGGGAAGGTCCATCGGCCTCTTCCTCACAACTTCTGGCCCCTTGGCTCATCCACCACTTTGGCGCCATCTAAGACGGTGCGAAATTTGGGAGTTATGTTCAATGCCAACCTATCTCTGGAGACGCAAGTGAACAAGTTGGTGGGGTGCTGTTTTGGCCTCATCAGGGCTCTGAGAAAGATTCTTCCGCTGCTCCCAATTTTGGCCAGAGTCTTGGTTGTTCAAGGCGCCATTCTAAGTAGACTCGACTATTGCAATGCTTTGCTGCTGGAGTCCCCAAAGTATCTGATACAGAGACTGCAGCGTGTCCAGAACACGGCTGCGAAACTGGCCTTGTCGAGACCTCGAAGCTCTTCGGCTTCAATGTGCCTATCGGAGCTACATTGGCTCCCTGTGCAGCAAAGAATCTATTTTAAATCCCTCTGTATGGGGTTTAGGGCATTACATGGACTCGGTCCTAGACCGTTGCAGAAGAAATTGGTCTGGTATATTCCTACCCGGACCCTCCGCTCTTCTTCTGCCTATCTGGCAAAGATACCCAGGTTCAATAAGGTCGGATCGGGAGGAAGATCTTTTAGTGTTGCTGCTGCAAGGCTTTGGAACACACTCCCAATTGAAATCAGACAATGCAGTACCCTGTCTTTGTTTAGAAAAAGGATCAAAACGTGGCTGTTCCCCAGATAGTGTTTCTGTCTTTCTTTTGAGTAATGGTTTTCTTTAGGTTCTGTCCTTCTTGACTGACGTCGGTTTGTATACATGTACTTTTAGCGCCAGGGTACCCGTAGGGTGTTTGTTGCGCTTTATAAATACCATATACAATACAATACAATACAATACAGTGGTTGTTTGGGTGTGTGAGTGAGTGGTTTTATGAGTGAGTGAGTGGCTGTGTTGAGAGGCTTTATGGGTGAGTGAGTGGGTGTATGAGTGGCTGTGTAGATAAATAACTGGGTGTGTCAGTAGATGTATGGGTGACGGTGTGGCTGAGTGAGTGGCTGTATGGGTGAGTGACTGGTTATAATGTCAGGCTCTATGATTGAATGAGTGGGTATATCAGTGGCTCTATGGTTAAGTGAGTGGTTGTGTAAGTACTTATATGGGTCTGTGAGAGGGTATATGAGTGGTTGTGTGGGAGTTTGAGTGGGTGTATGGGAGGTTGTATGAGGGTGTGAGTGGTTCTGTGGATTATGTCATCAGTGATGTCATCAGTGATGTCATTTGAGATGTCATCAGTGATGTCACTGACCATGTCATGAGTGATGTAATATGTGAGATCATAAGCAGTGCATTGCGGGGTGTAAGTTATAGTTAGCTCAGGTAACCATAACTGCTCAATTTGACTGGTTTTGTACGAGTAAAATCTGAGTCTAACTATTTCGTCCCTGTAACCTTTGTTTTTTCCAGTGAATTTCTAAGAACTTGTTATTCTATTCCCTAACTATAAGGTTATGTAACCTTTGGTTTTTTCCAGTGAATTTCTACAGTTTTTCAAATTCCATTTCCTAATTATAATGTCCCTGTAACCTTTGGTTTTTCAAGTGAATTTGTAAAGTTTTTTAAATTTTATTTCCTAACTGTAACCGCTAACCTTTGACAGTGAATGTGTGTGAGAGTGCATGAGTATCTCAGTGGGTGTGTGAGTAGGTTTGTAAGTGGGTGTGAGAGAGTATGAGTGGGTCTGTAAGTGGGCATATGAGTGTCTGAATGGGTCTGTGAGTGGGTGTGTGAGTCTCTCATAAGGGTAGGTAGTAAACTCCGCTCCACTGGCAGAGTTTGCAGAGTTTGCAGAGTTTTGCCACTCCACACTCCACTTAGAATGCAGAGTTCAGCATAAACTCTGCCAACCGCCTGTGGAGCTGAGTTTACCGGCACGTTCACCCCTACACTTTATCTCCCAACCAGTAGTGCACCAGGAGGACCCTTTGCAGAGTGGTTGAGAAAGGGGGTGGGGCCTCCAACAATGTCTGAGCAATCCCACAGTAGGGGACTTACTTGTGGCAACATTAGGGGCTCTTGGCCCCCAACAACCCTCAGCAGCCAAGTGGACTTCATGCCTTAACCAGTAGGGCGCCAGGAAGCCCTTTGCAGAGAGGTTGAGAAATGGGGCAATGCCTCCGATGAGGTCTCAGCAATCCCACTGTGGGGTACTTACTCGTGGCAGCAATAGGGGTTCTTGGGCCCCAGTGACCCTCAGCAGCCAAGGGGACTTCATCCCCCAATCAGTAGTGCACCAGGAGGCTCCTTTGAAGAATGATTGAGAAAGGGGACAGTGCCTCCGATGAGGTCCCAGCAATCCTGCTGTGGGGGACTTACTTGTGGCAACCATAGGGGTTCTTGGCCCCCAATGACCTTTAGCAGCCAAGGGGACTTCATCCCCCAACCAGTAGTGCGCCAAGAGGCCTCTTTGTAGAGTGGTTTAGAAATGGGGTGGGGCCACTGACAAGGTCTGACCGATCCCGCTGTGGGGGACTTACTTGTGGGTGTTATTTAGCCCCGGGAGGTGGTGGTCCCTGGGGCTCGGAGGGGGGTCTGCATGCCCCCCCATTAATCTTTTTTTTCCCTCGGGTAGGTGGTGGGCTCAGTGAGTCTAGGTGGGGTGGCTCGTTCTTTGGTATTAAAAAATGCCCCCAGGATCTGTTTCACCCAGGGACTGTATTGAAAACAAGTGGGGGGGGGCACGCTTTTGTTTTACATTTTTGCCACAGATTCATGGCTCTGTTGCACTTTCGCTGCAAAATTTTTCTTCAAAAGTGCTTTTTGGCCCTGTCGGGTTCCCTCTCAGACCCCATGACCAGAGCTAAGGGGTCAGGGTATTCATTCCCTGCCCCCTTTTCGTTTTTTAACACTTTTTCTGGGGCTAGACTGAAGCCAGGTCCCAAGATGGTTGCCAACACTTCCTGGATGAAGTGTTCACATTCACATTTTCATATTTCACCATTTTTATACACGTTCTAGCTTAAGAAGTTAAATGTCCACAATAAAGTGCTAGTGCATGCATCTTCGGGCTCCTTCCTGTTAACACATAGCACCATTGTGTACCTCCATAATCTGTTGCACTTATAGTTCGAAGGGCTTAATGCTCAAAATAAAGTGCTAATATATAAATGTAAAGCCCCTTCATAAAGACAACTGAAATACATACCATAAGAACCCACCTCGCCCCTACAAAGTGCGCCTTATAAGCACTGCAAATGCCTTCAGGAGGTCAATAAAGTGCTAGTGCACACAATAGACAATAATTTTCACATGGGATCATCAATATTCTACATATCATTCTCAGATCCCCCCTCAAGGACTCAATATCTCACAGTCCCAGTGTTGCATTCTATTCTTATTGCACACATTCATCTTAAATGCAAATGCATGTTCGTAAATTTATACATAAATATCACTGTGTCTGAGGTAAAGTACAAGCGCAGATTTGTACACATTTATACATAAGCACTACAAATAACTTCAAGAAGTCAATAAAGTGCCAGTGCATACAATAAATAATGATTTTCGCATGGGATCATCAATGTTCTGCATTTTCATACTCGGGTACTGCTCAAGGACTTAATATCTCACAGTCCCGTTGCTGCATTCTATTATTATTACACACATCGACCAATAGTGCAAATGCATGTCCGTAAACAATTACACATAAGTATCCTTTTGTCTTAGATAAAGTACAAATGCAGATTTGAAAACTGTTGTACATAAGATTTCATTTATATCTGAAGTAAGAGGCATACTTATCAAACAGCGAATTCAGCAATGGTCATCTATTGACTTCCCAACTCAAGTTATCTCACTAACTGCAAATTCAAGTCAAATTCCTTTCAGAGAGCATTGCCTTGTCCCTGTATATGTACTCCTATTTGATCTAAATCACTCCACGTGGCATGCTGAAAAGGCATTGCAGAGATGCCATGACATAAACATATATAGGTCCCTCTTGACATTAAGGCAAGTGCAAGTGCTATACAATGCATCAGATTGCTACTATTAAAACCTGTTTCATACTCTAGTGGCTCTCAGAACGATACTCAAGTTCCAAGAAACATACAGCCCACTAAGGTCTATCAGTGTGCTGTTCATCAATCACAGGCATTAACAACACAGTTATAACAGGCCATGATTTCACCCTTTCATGCTTGTCATATATGGACATGCAGCTCTGCATCAAGATTATGCCCCTATGTCCTTTCAGTGTCCAGGAAAACAATAATTTTCGAATCAGACAAATCCAGCTCAAATTTCCTATTTCCTCTGTGTGGGTGGACCTTGACATGCTTTATGCCATAATACTGCAGAGTGGTGCACTTCCCAAAAATGTTTGGTCATGGGGTACGCTCGATCCTGATGCTTTATGACCCAGATATTCTGCAAAAGCCTAAGCTTTACTTTATTGACAGTGCAGCCCACATATCTGATTCTGCAGCCACATTCCAGAACCTAGACCACAAACTCAGTCTCACATGTGATCTTTTCCCTGATCCTGCAAGTTCTGCCCTCAAATGTTTCATAACTCGTATGATTGGCTCCAAACTTGCAGGCCTTACACGTAGTGCATTTCTTAAAACCTTGATTCCTACTTGTAAGCCAATCAGATTCTTGATAAAACATAAATCTTGTTAACATATCCCCTAATGATGGTACTTTGCGATATGTTATGCTCTGATGTTGACCTATGATGTCTCTCAAGTGTTCATCACGCTGTAATACGTGCCAATTTCGCTTGATCAGGGAAATGATAGAACCATGTTCCATGTTGTAACCCATAAAAAATATTATCACATTATCTTTCGTTAATTCATCCCCTGGTGTGGCTTAAGACTTAATTTGCATGCTCGAGAACAGCAATTCATCCCTGTTCTTGGTCAAGACTCTACATTTCGCCTCCCTGAGCACTTGTTCAGGGTATCCTCTTTCAACGAACCTCACACTCATAGATCTAGCTTCAGTTTCAAACAGAGCATCATTGCAACAGATCCTATGTGCTCTTAACAGCTGACTGTAGGGTATGCTCCATTTCAGTGAGCGGGGATGACCACTACTGCCATGTAGGATCGAATTACAGGCAGTCTTTTTTGCAAAAAACGGTCATTTGACTGGAGTGCCCTACCACCTGCAGTTTCACATCCAAAAACTCAATTTCATGCTAGCTTCACTTCACAGTCAGCTGGATGTTATAAGGATCATTGTTTAAAATCCCAACATACTTCCTCAACGATGCCTCATCTCCATCCCATAGGATAAATAAATCTTCTATGAAGCACACCCACATTACGATCTTATTCATGTGGTGCACATTACAATCGTCCCACGCCACCTCTTTCTCCCACCAGCCCATGTAGATGTTAGCATGCGTGGGGGCAAATGCTGCCCCCATCGCAGTGCCCTGCTTCTGGAGGTTTATCTTCTTATTGAAAAGGAAAATGTTATGCATGAGACAGAAGGACAACATCGTGAGGAGCATCATGGTGTGTTGAGCGAGTGCCAGGGGTCTTATCTAAAAAAATATCGACATGCCTCAATGCCATAGTGATGGGCAATGAATGTATATAGTGAACAGACATCCATCGTTACCATTATGTAACTGCTGCATCACAGGATGTTGTTAATCTTGCACAAAAAATCATTTGTAACCTGTATATACGATGCAAGGCTCGTGACGTAGTGACATAGAAAGAGATCTAAAAACCTGGAGCTGTTCTCCAATAGTGACCCCATCATACTGACGATCGGTCTCCCTGGAGGATTCTGGAGGTTTTTGTGAACCTTACCAAGGCACTAAATGACCGGTATCTTTGGATGATCCGTTTTTAGATACAGATGTTCTTCAATTGATAAAATCCCCAAATCGGCCCATTCCTGGAGCATGGCATGGTACTCCCTTTGATGGTCACAAATGGGGTTAATCTTTAATTCCTGATAGTGCTCTTTGATCTTAAGTTGCCTATTCATTTCTCTAGTATACTAATTACTTTTCATGACAACGACGTTCCCACCTTTGTCTGAGGAATTCATGATGATTGATGTATTATTCCTGAGCGCATTTAACTCTTGCCAGTCATATGCCGTAGAGTTGTTGTGATTTTTCTGGCGTGTGGCAATCCTGAGTTCATTGATGTCATCAGTTAGTAATTCATGGATTACATCTACCAAGTTACCATTTGGCAACTGCAGTGTGAACCTTCCACCAGATTTCCATCCACTATCAATAGTGAAGTGTGTAGAAAACCTTGTTTGCTCGAGTAGAGAGATGTCCGTTTCATTGGACGCCATTGCAGAGCCACTAGTCTCGTTCCCCATGTCCAAGCTATTAATTTCCAATATCTCAGGATGTCGCCAATCGAAAATTGCATTGCAATAGGGTCCGGATGGCTCATGTTGATCTTGCTTATAGAGCTCTTCATGGCAAAATGTTTGCATAATTTCAGTTTCCTGACAAATTTGTAGGCTTCTATCATAAGATTGACAAATACAGGTCTTACCGAGGGGCAAAAACTCAAACCAATATTCAGACTCTTCAGTTGACTGGATGTAAGGAGAACATCCAAGATATTGATAACACTATTATTAGCATCCTCCTCCAACCAACTAAGGGATGCTAGTTGTGAGGGTGCTTCGCCGCTTTGCTTTTTCCTTTTGCCCCTCCTTGTTTTATATGGCCTCGCCCTTGGTTTTGCCCGCTACCCTGTTTGGGCATCACCATCCCGAGTAATCACATCTCCTTGTGAAAATCCAGCATTTCCCTGGGTGCTTTATCCGCCGAAGACCCTGGTTCGGAGCTCCCATCCGTGTCACTGATACCTGCAATAGTATGACCCATCATATTCAGTCTCTCTTTGGTTCTCAAGGGCTCATCGTTTTTCTCAAATGTATAGATCCTCCCAATTTGATAGTCAAGTTTATCCCTGTTAAACTTGTGAGCCTTACGCATCCTTGTCTCTTCCTCGTGCTTCCCAATACGTTCTTCCATTTTCTTGAAGAGAGCTTTAATATCCTCTTGCTCCTTGACCATCTCAATTTCCTTTAGGAGTAATTCTATAATTGCTGTCTGTTCCTCCATGAGTCAGCTTACATGAGTGATGAGTGTTTCCATGAGCATAAAGGAGCAGCCTTCTGTGTTGGATCTCCATTCTTCAAACAGGTCCAAATCCATGTCCTCAAATGTAGGCATCACAATGATGCGTAGACCATGATGTATTCTCTTGCACTCAATGTACTTTGTTAGTGACGTAATCTCCCACCATTTCTTGGATTCAGTGATCTGTGCCTTCTCCAGTTCTCTAATCACCACCTGCAGTGTTCTAGTTACCCCTGCATTCTCCTGTCGCATTCCCACTGCAGATGCGGCACCAATAAACACATCCAATGCTGCTTTCTCCCACTGTGCTCTTCGTTCTGCCATTCTCTGAAATGACTATCACAATTACTGAAAAGTCCTCAATTGTTATTGCACTGTTCTTTTAAATCGCACTCCACTAAATCGTACTGGAGACCTTAATACTTAATCCAAACAAATTATAGTTGTAGTCAGGTGTTGCACAATTTAAACAGTCTGTAGTCACCGGACAAATCTATCGTGAGCGTGGGCCCCTTCTTACATGATTGCTGTGCAGGATACCGTGGATTTCATTTATACAAGCACACTGCTTTGCATACGGGCAGCCAGGCCAAACAATGCCGATATCAGTACCATCAAACATATAGGTTCAAATCACTGCCTCAATCACGACTCTGCATCATGTGATTCTGTACAAATTACTTAATTTCCCTGTACCTAATAATGTGAAATGCAGTGTAGGGGTTGTGTGTAATTCCCCACTTGATGTACACAATCTTTTAGATTGTTTACCATTCCCCCAAGTAAGGTACAGCACTCCGTTGCTTCGGAACTTGGTATACGCTATACAAATATTAATACATACTTATCTACCAATAGTTATCTTTCCAATGCAAAGTAGTGACTCTTGATGTAACTGTGATAACATTTACCTGCAATGGTTAGAGAGAGAAGAGCTGATATATAATAGTTGGGAATGGAGAATGTACAATTGTTTTGGTTGATTGAGGAGATGTATTGAATTATTAGCAAGAAATTGAGAGCTGAGTGTGCCTGAGAATTTTGGAGAGAAATCAGAGGAGCAAGATGATGAATATTTGGAGGGAAGAAATGGGTTCAAAGAAGGTTTATTTGCAAGAGATATGAGAAACCTAAACTTGAAGGATTCAGGGAACTCTCTTGAAAAAAATATGAGAAAGAGATTGAAAAGTGAGGTCAGAGGTCAGACTGGCAAAAAGTTAAATAAAGATAGAAGAAATGTGAACTACTCGACATATTCAACTCCTTTAAAACCACTTCTTTTGAAGATGATGGCCTACCCTCGTCCCTCATCATGCCTTCATTAGACCCTGATGACCTTGCCAACTACCAACACATCACTCCCTTATCATCAGCAAGATTACTGAACTCAACTTCAATATCACATGAATGCTAACCATCTCTTGCATGACTGCCAATAGGGCTTCAGTCGATGCTGCGGCATGGAGAATGTTACAGTACACACTGTAGATGATGCTCTATTGATCACACATAAGGATGACCACTGTTTCCTGATTTTGCAGGAGCAATTAGCTACGTTTACACAGTCGACCATCCAAACCTCATCCACACCCTGGAGCTTCAAATGGGATTCACTAGTAATGTTCTACACTGGTCCTCTTCATACCTTTCCAATCAACACCAGTTAGTCCAAATGGGCACCTCCAGATCCCAAAAGATCCCTACCACCTGCGAAGTTCCCCAGTGTTCTATACTGTCTCCTGTCATCCTCAACCACTACATGGAACCTTGGGGCTTTAATCACAGATAACAGTGTTAAGATTCACCAATATGCTACTGATACACAACTTTCCCTAAATGTCTCCTTTGATCCAGACATCGAAGGACTCATACACCGACTGCACATCATCAAGGCCTGGAAGTCCAGCACCTAATGGAAGCGCATCTCAACCAAGACAGAATTCCTGTCATTTGCAGAAAACAAGAAGCAATAGATTGTACAAAACTGGCTCAATGACATGAACATTGATGCTTCAAAGCCCTATTTTTAGAAAATGCCAAGACATTGTCAACTGCTGTACAAGCTCTAGTATTCTAATTTATGAATGGTGTGGATGTCATATCTTTGGCCTACCAGACTCCACTGGTACCCATGGAGAGCATCCTGCACACCACAGCACCTCCCACCCAAGCCAGAAGAAATATGATCACATCAACCTCATCCTAATAAAACTCTACTTGCTTCCCTTCCCAGCTTGCACCATCTTCACAGCCAGCTGCATCATTTACAAGGCAATCATGGCCAGCATCCCGCTTTTCTTGCATAGAAGCGCAGCATACATGGTGGCCCGTGTCAAATCCGCAGCCAGGCCACCGTCAGACTGGAGACTGAGAAGTGCAAAAAAGAAAAAAAAACAAGGCAGCAGGCCTTCAGCATCTACGCATCCAGGATCTGGTACAACCTCTTACTATCCCCAAGATTCCCAACGAGCTCCAATTTAGAAAAGAGAAGAAGACATACCTGTTTACAGAACACTACATCACAGTGGAGTAACAATCCAATAATCAGCTACCTCTCTCTGTACAGTGCTCTGCTGCGTCTTTGGCTAGATTTGTGCTATACAAATACCACATTTGTATTAGTAGTGCCACACAGTGTTGTTGCCATGATTCAGGAATGAAAACACTCATAATCATATAGTAAGAAAATGACGAAAGACAATGCCAGTGTAGTAACATGGGTACTGAAGGAATTGGGGTGTCAAACTGAGGTCTAGAAAGAGGCTCATAGATGATCCATTTAGCTGGTAAACAAGCTGTCAAAGTCCCTGGTGGGGAGAGATAAGCAGATAGCTCAATCAGATTAGAGAGATTAGTTCATTGTCTGGTAACACATGAGATCTGAACATAACCTTCCTTCTAGAGTTGTAGAGCAGAGACATATGATTCACAAATCTTAGGACTTACCTGGTTGAGAGACCACATCTCAGACTTCCAAATTTAAAAAAATTAGGTGCCCTTTGAGTGAAGTCACAAAGTCCTGATAGATGTAATTTATGTGGCTCATGTAAGTGGCACTCAAAAGAAGCATATTGGCATGATAAGTTTAGTACATTATTATAGACGATATGATATAAATACTAACCTAAGAAAGGACTAGTTATAATGTAAAAAACACGGAAATCAAACACTGAACCACAAACACTGCTGACCACTCTGTATCCCTGACGCGTACAATTGATATATGTTAAGGGATGTGTGACAAAGGAAAACTATTCAACAGTCATATCCCTGAGCAATTGTGTTGCTAGCAATTCGATCAGTTCCAGATGCTTGTAAACTAAATTATTTGCAATAAGCCCGAAGTAGAATTATATGATTAGAATACAAATTACATCATTTTTGGTATTTAGCATACTTATTACATGTAGGTCAGATGAATGTTTTACCCTTGGGCCTTTAACAGATATTAGGTAAGTAAATACCAATGAACAAAAACTTGTAGGCGTACAATAACATAGAGCAGCACAATGCCTGCTCCATTGGTCCACGACCATTTAGAATATTATTGTAGAAGATGAAGTATTTATACATAAAAGCAAAATGTCAAATTGAATTTTAAAACACTCTCTAAATGTGAAAGAATTTGAAATTTAAAGCTAAAAATGAAATTGGTATCCATAGCTTGATTCTATTGAGCAGCGCAAGAACATCAGACAGAATCTAGAATGGGTTATTGGCAGTCTCATGAAGCACTGATATGGACTGACAAAAAGAGAATGCATTAAATACAAGCAAAAGACAAAGTAATATGCTGGCCTCAAGTGGCAGATGGCATCTACGGGGAGGTGCAAATATCATTATTTTTTTTTTTAAACTTACCTGAACCGACGTCCTTCGCTCCGGACCTCTTCTGAACCGGACTTCTTCTGAACCAGATGCTGCAGTGCGGGCACCAATCCTGGTGCTGCTCTCATGCCTCACTCGGTGCTCCCCAGTGCCCTGGAGGCCTGCACTTACTCTAACCCAGCTGTCTTAAGGTTAACAGCAAGTGAGCAGGCCAGAATTGGTCGAGGTCGTTTTCTGTGGCCTGCATTGCAGTCCCAGCTGAAGAGGATGGCGTGAGGAGGACGTTGTCGTCAGGATCTGGTAAGTGTTTTTTCTTTTTTCTTTATATTTGGTCACCTGGGCGCTCACCCACCCATTTGCCCGCCCCCTTACAGTAGATGCCAGCCGCCACTGGTATTGTGGTGGGTATTTGAAACCCCCAGATCATCCATTGAGAAGTTATCGATCCTTGATGTTTAGAACAAGTCATGTAAAGAGAGTGAGTAAAAATAATGAGTGCAGATTATTTGGAGCTAATAACCATCAAATTACATGTCACTCATGTCATGTTTCCAGGAGGGAACACAAATAACAGTTTATTTGACAAAGATAGCACATCTAATGTTGTGGTTTGTAGTTATGTAAAACATTCCAGGACTCAGTCACAAAGCTCTTTGTGAGTGGCATTTTTACGAGCGTAAAACCACTTTTAAAATTTTCACTCATAAAAAGATTTATTGACATGAAGATTTTCACTGAATAAAACTACTCACAGCTGCAAGGAGCGGGTGTTCCAATATTTGTCCTGAAAGTGTGTGCATCTCACCAATTTACATGTAGAGGAATTCAAAAACCTTTCTCTGACCCCTTCCAGCCCTAGAAAATGTTGGAAATGTGCTCCTGACACTGGAGGATTAAAACTTTTTCCCAGTTGAAAAGGGGATATGAACACCCCCAGAATTTGTGTGGATGAGAGGCAAGAGATGTTTAGATGTGGAAAAGGTTTTCCCTATGAATAAAAACTAAAACAGGAAAAGGTAAAATCGGCATTTGCTCAGCAGATTTTCGATTGAGCAAGTATACATTTATATTTGCTCATTCAAAACTGGAATTCGAATATATTTGCCAGCTGTTGTAAACCTACAACTGGTGCTGCTTTACAGGCTTCCAGAAACTTCTTTGAATTACAGCCCGAAAGTCATAAATATGCGCCCTTGGTAGGTCGTAGAGTTTCAGATGTAAATTTACATTATTTACGAATCGGAGCTTGCTAGAGATGTTTTGCATATAGATTGTACAAGGCGTAGGAGAATGGGACCATATTGGCTCTTGTTTCATACACATATGGGCATATGGGCTGATGCAAATGGAAGGCTCAACTGAACTTTCCACGTTAGAATAATCTATATCATAGAATGCACTTAAGGTCTCAGGAAGGCCATAACTTTCTGTTATTAGTGTTAACTTGCGAGCTCTCATTAGCTCCTTAGTCCTTTGGGATATTTTTCAAGAACAGAAGAGTTTTTAGGTCTCTAAGTTAAAGTGTCCCTAAATTTCCAATTTTTGTAGTAAACGACGAACAAATCTGATACTCTGAATCAGTGCTTAATTTTTAAATGAATGAGTGTTGGTGCCCAAAGCTCTGCTTAGAAGCCCAAGGCCAGCAATTAAATATCAGCACACTGAACACCAAGGCTCCATAGCCTTAAATCCATCTCATGCCTCTTTAATCCACTACCAGACACTCCCTGCACGTTTAACTCACTCTTTCAGGTTGCTGCTTTCTCCCGTTGTGACAGTTTTCCATCTTTCTCTTCCTCTATCTTTCCCCTTTGTGTGTTTTCCCCTCTCTTGCTATCCTTAAATGTCTAATGTGGAAAAAATAAGTGACCCCCCTTACAACTGCAGAGACTGTCCTATCTTTTATGTGCGGTTTTCTCCACAGTCGTTAAGATACTACACGTAAAACTACACTTGTAGATTTTGAAAAGCAAAAAAATAGTAAATTTACACCAAAAGTGTACGTACCTTTGTAAATAAGCCCGCTATTCGACAGGAAAAAAAAACTCCAATTCTGTCTCCTACACCCCCACCTATTTTCAATTCATTACATCTCCATTCCCACCTGAATAGATTTTAACTGCTGCCCTCAGCAGTAGTAAATCTTCGGTTGTGTCCAATAAGGTATTTGCTCTTCCAAATGCCTGTGATTATCCAAAACCTCAAAACGTTTTTGGTGTTTACAGAGGGCCCCTACCCAAACGAGGGGCCAAACTTACTTGTGCATGATATTGTATTTTGCTGATTTAATATCAAGTGCAAATTAATCCATTTAAGAATATAAATGCATGTTTTGTTAATAGAAAACATGAATATGCAATTGTAAACCATGTCGAAATCTAAATTGTGGTGCACAAAGGGTTGTGACACTCGGGCCTCGTGCAGTCAGGAAATGTCTGAGTTAAACTGCACCAGAGCAGTCTGTGTAATCTGGCCCCTGGTAATCTTTTACACCAGGCTCATCATTATATACAGTTTCACAGGCAGACACATTCATGGCAGTCATGGCATAACATTTATCAGGATTCCCAGGCCAGACGCTGAGCTGTTCTTTTCTGTGCCACGGCTTTAGCTCTTAAATGCTGCTTCCTAGGAGCCTTAAGGAGAAACAAAGGGGGGTTCTTCTAAAGTGTCAAGGGGGCGAGGATCAGGTGGCCTGTGCTTGGCCTGCTGTCCAGCAAGGTGTGGTGTCAGCAGGCGGCCCGCCACCTTCCTCTTTGAGGTATGTTTGTTTGGGAGGTGATTTACCCCACTGACTTGTTTGTGTGTGCTCGCATTATCTCTGCCACACATCAGAGCACTTAATGACACTTCTGGTGCCTCAGAACCCCAGAGGCTCCCCATTTTCACTGGGCTCACTTTATTTTAAGATTTTATTTCAGTTTCGAGCTCGCAGGACACACAGCGCCTTAATCTTAGCCCGCGGCCACATGCAGACAATGGCAGAGTACAACTAATTTACACAGTAACATTAAATAGGAGCAAAAAAAGACAATGTAAGTGCCTGATAACATCACACAGCCTTAAGATGGCCACAAGGCAGGAGCAGAATGACGTGGTCTAGGATGGATGGGGGAAGCTTAGATAACAGCCTGAGTTGGAGGGTGTTCTGCATGCTAGTCAAGTGGCTCTGTCCATGCACTTTACTTAACCACTCCTACTCAGTGGATGCAATGGGGACTATAAACAAAGGATATGCTCTTAGAAATTGTTTGTTCCACTCGAGCAGATTTGTCACATTTACTTAATGGAAACTGTTTTATAGTAGATATGAAACCTTGATTGTTTTAAAGTGCTAAAACTGCCCCAGTGTAAACAAGCACTGTAAAAGATCTCTCTGTTCCAGAGTCACGGCACTGATTCTTGCATGTACATAATAAGCAGGATTGGGCCATGCGGACAGTGTAGTGAGCGTGGGGCTGATGAGCAGGCTAAGAGAGGATCTTGGAGGCATTGAAAGAGAGCTTGAGTGTATGGCAGGTGGACACAAATTATGTGTGCTTGCTTGGGGTACATGCTATACCGAGTACAATTATGAAAAGAGGGAAAGGGACAAAGGAAGACCGGAATCATGTGCAAGTGTGAAAATTGCACATGGCATACCTTATGGCGAGTCAGAAAGGCAAAAGAGACTTCTTGCACACTCATTTAAATTAAATAGTAAAAGGCAAACTTTACACCAGGTGGCTGAAGTTACACAAAATTTATAAGTGAACTTCAAAAAGTGACTCGATTCAGGAGCTTGAGAGGAAAAGTAGGTGAAAGAACATTGGCCAAATGGTAGTGTGAGGGACATGCCAAATGTGTAGCTGGGATTAGGCAAGGCAAACTAAAATAAACACCCACACCCCAACCCACCACTCCTAAGGCCAATTTATCAGCAAGCACATATCAACCTTGGAACAAACTGAATTTTGAGGACCTAGAAACACAACTAACATCCAACACAGATCTGAACACAATACATTCAGTTCAACAACTCTATGAGTGGCTCCTGGAAGCTTTTTATATCGTAATTCCACTAAATACAAAAAATGCCGGAAAACAAACAAGCACTTTGGATGAATGCAGAATTAAAAAAGCTAAAACAACAAATCACAAAGCTGAAATGCACCTGCCTCAAAATAAGTAGCACTCAAAACAAACTTTGGCTACAAAAACACAACAGAATATAGTCATCTATCATCTACTGGGTTCTGATCACGTGTTGGATATTCCCGGGTTGTGGGGCATCAGGGACATGGCCATCAAATTGGACAGACCTGACTTTTTTGGTGAACCCCCTTCTGTGGTGGCTTTTGGGAAGGTGCCAAATCAAAAATGGTGCAGGGAGAAATTGGAAGCCGATCGGTTGGCACAGGTTAGATCAATGCCATCTTTTTCCGCTTCCCCGGACATGAGAGGTGCAGTGTTCCTGTTTTCTCAATTGTAATTGACATCTATAGCATCCCAGTGTAAGAGATTTCTCCTCTCTAGATTCAGGTTACGCATTTTCCATCGCCTAGTCTCCTTTCCTCTCTGTAGCATTTGTAAGCAGCATACTTTACATGTGCTGTTTTTATTGCATTTTTATTCACTTACGCATTTGCACTTTATTAAACCTCTGCTGAGGAAAGAGGGGATTAGAAATTGCATGCCTGCACTGCACTTTTTGCAAAGGCTATAGACTGAAATGTCTGTCTCTCTGTCTATTCCTTCTTACATAATGTAATCAGTATTAGAAGGCAAACCGGTACCAGCATTGAGTAAGATTTATGACCCTTTTCAGAGTTTTGCGAAATGTATTTTAATTGTATATTGAGCCATTACATTGTATTTAGATGAATTTTGGAGTACGTTTATTAGTGGCTTTTTTGGTATTTTTTTTTGTTCAACTTTTATGCTTTTAAATATAAATCGAATAAAGCATGAATTGAATTGACTTTGCAAGGCGAAGGATGAAAAGTGGAGAATACTTTGACACATGTCAATTCTAGGTGATTTGAAATTGTGGTTTCTGCATGTATAACGTATGGCATTGTTGAAATTTTTTTTAGGGAATTTTGCTATGACACACACTATTTTGCTTCCATTTGTTCAGACATCTACTGGGGTAAGTGAACCCACAACTCCCCTAAGAGAGATCATTCTGCTTTGCACACCATGAAAGTACTGGAATATTTCACAAGGACACCTTCAGTACCTATGGCTTTATAGCAAATGTAGGTCACAATTATACTGCCAAATGCACTGTTTGGTCCTTCAAGTGTAGAGGTAAGCTACACAGTGCATGTCTCGTAATTGAAGCATATCCATCATATCCTGAAGTTGCTTTTAGAATTTCCACGTGACTGTTTATTTTCTTCAAAAGAGAACTGCCAGAACATCAGAAGGAGCTACATTTGTATTGAGGTCTGCCGTTAATCAAGACTTTTTGATTTAACTAAAATTATGTATTTAATATACTTATTTATAGGAGCTTTCATCCAGCACTCCTCAACCATTGGCCTGTTATTGTATTGTATTTTAATGCAAAATGTATTGTGTTATCTACATTCACTACAGCATGATTAATGGGCAATCCTACTTCTGCCATTGGCTGACTTCAGTGTGAGTGACACCATTCCTCCATTTCGCAAGGAGCACATCAACACACAAAGTAGTTTCATTCAGTACCAGAGACCAATATGGTAATGAGTGAATTTTGAGGGTAAAAAATATTTTATGCTTTTGCTCACTGTTTTTTTTTTTTTTTATTGAAAAGGCGCTGGCAGCTTCTGCAACAATAAAGTTTGGGAAAACCATGAAAAAACTAAGCAAGCATTGACAAAGGCATCAGGCTGGCTGCCAATGCCCAACCATTGGCTTTGCCAGTGCTAGTTTAAAAAGTGATCTTTTAATGATCCACAGTCCAGGAGCAATTCTGATGATTTGAAGGTCAAGCTCAGCTTCAAGCGGTGAGGCTTTACTACCGGTTGAAGCACACTGTCCTCTTTTTGTTTTTATTGTTGTCCTTGTTTGTAACATTTTACTGCCAGTCTAATGTCCTGCATTGCTCTTCCTTTTCCCTTCCGGGTTCCCTGCTCCATAACACACAATCACATGGTCTCAGTTCTTGTTGGACTTGTGTGAGCTCCTTGGCACTCAAGGAAGAGAAGGAGCATGCCTTATTTACCAGGTCTGCATGCTCCTGAGCAGATCCTGCACTAGCCCAACAAGTGCACACAGCCTGCTGGCTAATGGCTCCTAACCTGGGATTCAAGAGCTGCTCACTCCCCATCTCTTGTGGCGGCATGGATATTTTACTTTAAAAAAAATACAGCAGAGATTCTCCTGCAAGCGTCAAGAGACATAAATGCAAATCCTTCCCTCTTCTATCCCTCCACTATCCTTTTCAATCCAAATAACAGACTGAAATATCCACCGCTCAAATTAATTTCATATTTCCCTATACTATTTTACCACTTATCCTTTTTGGAATCCGGCGTAGAGTGCTCCTCGCCGAAAAGCACTTCAACACCCCATCAGGGGTAGCAAGCGCCATATAAATGCAAACCTTTTCTCTCATCTATCCCTCCACTATCCATCTCAATCCAAATAACAGACTAACATATCCACCGCTCAAATTACTTTCATATTTCACTATACTAATTCACCACTAATCCTTTATGGGTTCCGGAGTAGTGTGCTACTCGCTGAAAAAGTGCTTTGATGCCTCATCAGGGGTAGTAAGTACTATATAAATGCAATTACAATTACAAGTTAACACTGTCTGAATCACTCCTTCCCCTCCAGCAATATTCACCAAGACTGTCAAAACCTTCCGCCAACCCATTGGTTTCTTGTATCAGTGACCACAAAGGGTGTTTGTAGAACAGCTTTCTGATTGGTTCTTGAGTCTACCAGGCCTCATTCACCCACCAACGGCTGTAGCGTTGCCCCCCACCCATACAGAAAAGTTTAATGGCCACGCAAACCCACCTTCTCAGCTATACAGATGGTCCATAAACATTTTTCTGCACCTTTATTTTGACACATAGACTTTGGCTTACAGAGAAACATAGATGCACTTACTAAATATTCAGAAGTGAATTAACTAAATGTGAATATCTCTAAGACTAGGGTAGTCTCATTTAGGGGTAGGAAACACCATACCCATTATAAATGGAAATTAGGCGGTACAACAATTGAGGTGGCAAAAGCCTACACCTATCTCGGGCGAGTCTTTTCACAAACTTTAGAAGTCTATTCCCACCTACAACAGATGAATCAAAGAGCAGTAGCACACATAAATGACCTATGGACATCTTACTCCTCCTCGGGCAAATGGCACTTTCAAGCTCTTTTAGAAATATATAAGGTAAAAATTCCTCCAACCATAACCTATGTTATAGAGTATATTCCCATAGCAAGATGGATCATACTGAATATTAGTGAAGGCAAACTATTACGTAAAATAATGCTATGGAGTCAGGCCATTTCAGTACAGATCCTTCGCTTAGAACTTGCAATTGTAAGTACATACTCAATAGCTTTAGCTAACATAATCAGATGGGCTTTTAAACTATTGCACGCTGAAGAAGGCCCTTTAAGGGCCCTACTGAAACACAAAACTTTCAAGTCAGGAAAAAAACAAGATACTTTCCAAATAAATATTAAGACTGCTTTAGAATACTTTCAATGCACTGAAAGCATTCTCCAATCCAGGTCCCCAGCACCCTTGAAGCTCTGTTTGAAAAATATGACTCCCTGATTAAGCTATGAGCTTGATAAGGCATACTGCCTTCAACTATCCCATTATAAATCTCTCACCTCCACTATTGAGTTTGAGATCCCCCAACAGTATCTAAGATTTACTTTGGAGCATACTATCAGGATATGCATCATCATGCTTTGACTAGGTATACTTCATCTAAAGGTTTATACAAGAAATTGGAGTGACCTAGACTAAGACAGTGGAGTATGTGACAAATGTAATCACGGAACCCAGGATTTAATACATGTTTTATAATTATGTTCCAATAAGGAGGTATTAGAGGCTAGGAATCGTTTTATAAAACTCATTGTTTTTAGATGTAACCTCGCCTCTTCTACTGACCTTGCTTTTTTGAAACCCCATCGAATGAATTTGTTTGTTATAAATGGTATAAATTCATGAAATCTGTTTCATTCGTGTTTTAAATGAGTTTTTTATAATATGTTTCAGGAAGAATTTTATAAAAAGAGACAGAATCATGTATTTAGTATAATTGTTGATCGTATATGGGATCTAAATCAATAAAATGAAATTTAATTGAATTGACACATAGACTGAAGATCTTTTTTGGTGATGGGCAGGAGTTTACCCACAAATGTGATCATCTGCCTGCTGGTTAGCAAGCTATTGTTGTTTCCATCACCAGATGACTAGGTTTACTAGTCACAGTGGCACACAAATTGCTGACAAGCATAGTGAGCTGTCTCAGATTCTAGCAGCTGTTGTGGGCATCGCCCAGATCCACACACCTCATAACCCCTTTTATATACTTAACCCAAGCAGCACCCTTCTTAAGGGCCATCATCACCTTGAGTATGACAAGATCACCTGGAGCCTCTGCTTTTGAGACACCACTGCTCTGTGAGATGGAAATTGAGATTGAGGAGAACAGTGGGGGATGAGGAGCAACGTGTTGGTGTGGGACCATTCATAGTCTGTGTAACAGACTGATGTTATATTTTTTCCTGCAATAATTTTTTCCTACTAAAAATCCCCAGCTTCTTGACACATTGAGCTTTGCTGAGTGCTTTCTTAGACCTTCTGCCAACCCTGCACATATGCACCACCTCGACATGCACCTACTATGAGAAAAGAGAAGCTGGCTTTTCCCAATCTAAGAGGTTTTTCTTTACAAAGAAGTCACAAGATGGCGGTGCATTATAGCACTTTGGAATCAGGTATGTAACTAGGCGGGGTGCTTGTCACCACCTTTAGTAAATCACGCATTAGTTTAAAAATGCTGCATTTTGAGGAAACAAATTACATTAAATAGTGTCTTTTTAGGTCTGGGTTTTGTCAGTGCAGCTGTCAACCACACCTCTTGCTTGCAACATGCATATAGTAGGTAGGCTTGAGGCCTGCCCTTTCAAACTATTAGCTTTTTATGACAAGCCTCTTCTCAGCCACTGGCTTAACACTTCCCTGAGCACAGAGGAGTATTCATCTCTCCGCTAATGCCACTGTGTTTTTTGGGTGTATCTTTTCTCTTCCATGCAATTTCATGCATTGAACCGCACAAAGAACTATTTTATAAGTAAACACCTCCCTGTTGGCTAATGGATGTTCGTTCCCATCTCCCCACTTATGCCTGCTCCTTTCCACCTCTTCCATGTGTGTCGCTCCTCATTATGCCTCCGCTAGCTCTCTTTTCCTCTTTCTCCATGGCCCACTCCACCCACACATTATCCCCATGCTATCAATTCAGCCTCCTCACCTTCCTCTGCCCCACCATCTCTTCCACTGCCCAGCTTCACACCATGGCTTCTGTCTCCCACCTGCAAGTTCTTCTCTCTCCTGCCCTTGCTTCCACCTCTGCGTTTCCCACTCTTCTCTTCCTCACCTATGATGCTGCCTCCCAGCCGCTTGCTCCCTATTCCCTTCTCCTTCCCCATCATTTACATCTCCCTGCTCTCCTCTTCTCTAGTTCTGCTTTCCCCGTACCACGCGTCCTGCCTGTAAGTTTTTTCAGACCAGCTTTAATGTGGTGACGCTATTTGTGTTTCCATGAGTTAACAAACTAAATCCAGAACAATTTTCTTTCCCAATGTTTGTTTGTCCTAGTTGTACCTCAAGTCTCCCTTCAAAATATATTTGACATAAAAAATTTAAAACATTGTTTTCATTAATTGGACATGTAATACGAATATTCATTTTGGCCCATCACATAGCGTGCACCACAAACTGAATTGTTTCTGAGCACTTTAAAAACAAGCGTCCCTGTTGTTGATCTCTACAGGAGGAGGGGCTTGTTCATTGGGCGCTGGTTGTAATTGATATTCTGACTTACAGACTATACGCTGATCTTCACAAATAATGTTCTCGCTGCTGATTTCCTATCTTCCAAAAAACTCTCTGTATGAAGCGTTCATTAGCATGGGACAAACTGACCCCGTCTGCCCCCCCCATCCCCCGCTTCCCCCCAGTTCAGTACGACCCCAAGTTGTTCCGATTATGTCCCACCCAAGATGGCGGGAATGTTTACATTCAGCCCTGGCATCCAGCTAGCATCGGAAAGGCAACAACTCTGCGTGACCTTTTGCCACAAGTTCAACAGAATATTGAAGATATTTTGATCTCTGTGTTTTGTCATACAGTGGCAAGTCTTGGAAGCAAATCAGGGGGTTGACTTAATTTCTCTGGCGCCTCCTGCCACAATATGGTATTTTTGGAACACTGCCAGTAAGATTCAACTCCTCTGTTTTCCCCTGCCCCCAAAATAGAATCTGGAAGAAAATGACAAGCTATGGCTCTTGAATACATTTAACTAGTAAAAATGCTGCCCTTTTCTTTTTTGCGGCCTCATAAAATGTTCTTCCACGAAGGTGGGGGGAGACGGTGCACTTTTAGGGCGCAGGGGGCTCATTTCTAATGGGGGTGTCACAGCCTGGTCCTGTTCCCAGCCGTGCTTCCCGCGGCTCTCCCAGACAGGCAACATTGACAGCTATGACCAGTTCTACTTCCAACAGTGGGTTCACAAATGTTTTGCATACTATCGTTTTCTTGTGTGCAGTTTTATTGCCCCGATCAGTGCAAGGATATTTGTTGCCCTATACAAATTAACATTGCGATTACTGAACACTCAATTTGATTTATTTCACAAATCACATAAATCCAAGTCATACAATTAATGATTATCAAAAACTATAAACTCCATCATTACTCCTACTGCATTAAAATTCACCTTATAAAAACCCAATTTTTAATTAACAGTGAAAAGCATTATAATCCACTCTCGAAACTTAACCCATAACTGAAAACTGTATCTAAGAATATTATTGATAGCATCTTGTTTTATGTAGGGCTTCACACCCGCTCTGTCATTTCGAAATGTCATAAATGTGACATGTCACAAATAAATGGTTACTATTAGCTAACCTAATGGTACTCAGTTTATAAAACTGTAATGATGGGTGACTGAGTGGAACTTGCCGAGATTCGAAATTGTGACCACATCAATATCACAACAAACGTTTTAACACAGAGGCGAGATTCCCAGATATTTAATTTACTGTTTTTAGGTCGAGCCTAGTGCAGCGCGCATGCGTTGCCCTAGGAGATGACCTTTAGAAATTGGTCTGCTCTTTTCCACACACTCGTGCATGTGGCGGCATCCACCTTGCAGGAGCGAGCAGCGGCGCGCAGGGGCCATCTGTTTGTAATTAGGGACACGCGCGCGCTTGTTTACATTAGCCTGCTTGCGGTCGCCTTGCCGGCTGGACATCCTGGCGCTTTCACTTTCGTTTGCGGCCGCGCGGCCGCGCTTGTTATTTTACTTACTGTTCCTGTGAGGTGACTTTTTTACCGTTTAATAAAGTGGTAAGGGGTTTTCTCATAATTGGACCATGTTTGTACTTTAGATTTTTATCGGATTATGATAAATGACCAAGTCTGTTTTGATTTTAACTTCTCCTCCATTTCCTCTCCGCCAGTGTCTGCTTGCTAAATATTGCATCTGCTGGTTTTATACCACCAGCCTGGGTGGGGCGGCTGCGGTGGGGTATGACCTAGCCAACATTCCTCTGCCAGGCCTGGACCTCGTCCATGGCTCTGTTTACACGAGCAGTTTGCAGCCCTGCCGCTCCCGCCCTTTCCTGCAACGGGCACACTTTAAGGAGCAGGGCGGCACTGAGCCCTTCTGCACTTGGCGCAGCCCCTGGGCTGGTGACATTTCTAGCCTCTGAAATCTGTGTGTTATTTTCTTGTTGTTGCCGTGCTCCCCCGGGTGTAAGAAACGCTGTACTAACAGCCCAAGCACCTTACTTCGATGCCCACGCACAGCAAGGCTTTGCCCAAGTACTTCCATGGACTGCGCTGGTTTTACTGCACAAGCACATCCCAGCTCAGATTCAGGTGCCCGCAGAGCCAGCTCACCAGGCTCTGCTCAAAGTGCCCTCAGCCTCTAGGCGTAACTAGGCTCCTCTACGTAAGCTCACATGCCATGGCACATTTGAGCTCTGCTCCAGTTGCTTACTCTGCCTGGCACCTCCTGATACGATCAGGTGGTGACAGTGTCCAAGTACACCCAGACTTTGACTAGTGTGCCAGGGCGTACGAGGGGCGTTCCTCTGGTGTGAACACTTCCCAATGTGCCTGGGCACTGTCACCTCTCAACACACCCTTTTGTGAAGTGACTTTTCCTGAAGCTTCTTAGCGTTGTTTTGAACATAAATCTGTATCATATTGCACCCAGGTACACAATAGCTCATCTTAGTGCAGAAGTGAGGTCTTCTATGCGCTTTGCATCAGTAACTACCATTGATTTTCAGATCACTAACGTTGCTGCGAGTTTATCCAGGACTCTGTGGTAGTGCTGCATTCTGGTGCTGTTAGCTTCGGTGCTTGATGCAAGTGCTGCCAGCCTCCGTGCGCAGGTGCACTCGTGTGTGCTTCTGATCTGAGTCCATTGCTTTGTGTGATACTAGCCGGAGGGCTCCATTGTAGTGACATTTGCCACAGGTGCCAGTGCTCATTGGTGGTTCATTGTACAGCCGGCCCAAGTTCTTGGTGCTAGTGCCACAGAGCGCAAAGTTAGTGTTGTGTGATACTAGCCACAGGTCTCAACTCTAGTGCTCATGGCTCTAGGGATCAGTGATGGTGCTGTGTTGCCGACTCCACTGCCTCTTGGTGTGACGGTGTCTGCACGTACCTTCATGCAGTGAGCATCGCGACGTGCGTGTGCGCCTGTGGCACACTGGACATGTCTGCACGCACCTTCATGCAAACTACACAATGAAAACAGTACTTTGCTTCAGCCACAAGTTGCGTACATTGCTATTTGCACCATCTCAGTCCCTCAGCCTTCTAAAGTTGATATATTGAAAACACCACACATTTTACTAAAACATTAAGGTCTTTGTATCGTTTTAATCCACACTTACAAGATCTCCAATCGTTGGGTACATCAAACGCTCTCTTTTCTTCTTAGGCACAGGTTGGGTCACATAGCTTAAAAACAAGCCAATAGCTCTGGCTAAGCACTTGTAAGGTCCCATAGGCGAGACCTATTGGCTATGCCAATGCTTGTTTTGTAAGGTGCTGCACATCACATAAAGGGGGCCTCAGATAGCTAATGGGGAAGGGATAGCAAGACAGAAGCATTGCAAGCAGATCTAATGCTCTCTTTGCCTGAAAGTAAACGATAAAAATAGCCCATAATTTAGCTGCATAAGGAATAATTTGATGATGATCCCAAGCCACACATTGCTTTATTGCCAATTTAGGTTCATTGGAAAAGCCGTAGAATTAGTCCAGGAGGGGTTGAGTCAGGCTTAGGGATATGTTTGAAAAAGGGCAGAAGGTGGAAGTGACCATGAAGCTAGGTGGTGTGTTTAGTGTCTAGTTCATGTTTGACTGGCCAAAGGTCCTCCATTATTTTATCGCACTGCATATTTCAATACGTTATCCATTAAACATATGATTTGTCCCAAAAGAAAATAGTTGCCATTGTTCTTGGAGCCATGAAAAAGGTAAGACTACCTCCCCATTTCTTAGTCTTACTCTTGCTGATGGTCAGTTCCTTTGTCGGGTGGGGCACTCTGTTGGTGATTTTGTCATGGAGCCCTTACCTGTGAGTCACTTGCGTGGCTGGGGTTGCACTGGGGCTTGAAATGCTGATGGAGCTGAGACCATCTTTGTGGATACGCTGCTCTTGAAGTGGGTATCCTCTGTTACCTTAGAGTTGTGCATTTTTTTAAGGGTTGCTTTTGTTTGACTTTGGGGCACTTACAACACTGGCAAAAACAGCAGAATCTAATGCCAACTGTTCAGAGGGAACTAGCTTAGCAGTTTACTGTGCGGAATAGCAACCCCCTTCACCCTTTTAAGTGCCATAGGTGACACAAGCACACATTGCGGAAGGATATAATCGAATGTATGTGTACAAAAGAGGAGAACATAGTCATGCACATCGTAAATTGGGAGGGCTTCATTGATTCGCTCAGAAGCTGGAAAAGAAGATGCAGATTCATTTAATTTAATACATGTTTTAATGAGGTGTTAATAGAATAGTGAGCACTCATATATAGAAACAGAAATAGGCATCCTGCATGAAGATCTGCAGAGTGTATGACAGGCCCGTATGGCGTGTGGGTGGAGGATAGAGCATTATAGCAAGCTTTGAAGGATAGTGAGGGTGTGATGGGAGAGCATGGAGGTGGAAGTAATATGTGAGGTCATAAGCAGTGCATTGCGGGGGCGTAAGTTATAGTTAGCTCAGGTAACTATAACTGCTGAATTTCACTGGTTTTATGAGTGAAATCTGAGCCTAACTATAACGTCCCTGTAACCTTTGCTTTTTTCTGTGACATTCTAAGTTTTTTTAAATTCTATTTCCTAACTGTAACGTCACTGTAACTTTTGTTTTTTCAGTGAATTTCTATGTTTTTTAAATTCTAGTTCCTAATTATATTGTTCCTGTAACCTTTGGTTTTTTAAGTGAATTTTTAAGGTTTTTTAATTTTATTTCCTAATTGTAACCACTAACCTTTGACACTGAGTAGGTGAGTGAGCAAATAAATGTCTCAGTGGGTGTATGAGTGTCTGAGTAGGTTTGTGAGTGGGTGTGGGAGAGTATGAGTCGGGCTGTAAGTGGGTATATGAGTGTCTGAGTGGGTCTGTGAGAGGGTGTGTGAGTCTCTGAGAGAGTCTGTAAGTCAGTGCGAGAGTCTCTGAGTAGATCTGTGAGTGGGTGAGAGATAGAGTCTGAGTGATTCTGGAAGTAAGTGCATGAGTGTCTGACTGTGTCTGTGAGAGGGTTTATGTGTCTGAGTTCATCTGTGAGTGGTTGCATGAGTGCCTGAGTGGGTTCTGCTCGTTTTCCGCCTTTTTTCTACTCACTTCTGACCTTAATTTTGAGTCTTTCTGCTCATTGCTGACCTTTATTTTTTGCTCTTTCTGCTCATTTCTGATCTTTATTTTGCCTCGTTCTGCTCATTTCTGACCTTTATTTTGCCTCTTTCTGCTCCTTTCTGACCTTTATCTTGCCCTTTTCTGCTTATTTCTGATCTCTGTTTTGCCTCTTTCTGCTTGCTTCTGACCTTTATTTTGCCTCTTTCTGCTCGTTTCTGATCTCTATTTTGCTTCTTCCTGCTTGTTTCTGACCTTTATTTTGCATCTTTCTGCTAGTTTCTGATCTCTATTTTGCTCTTTTTTGTTGTTTCTGACCATTATTTTGCCTCTTGCTGCTAGTTTCTGACATTTATTTTGCCTCTTTCTGCTTGTTTCTGATCTCTTTTTTGCCTCATTCTGCTAGTTTCTGACCTTTATTCTGCCTCTTGCGGCTCGTTTCTGACCTCTATTCTGCCTCTTTCTGCTAGTTTCTGACCTCTACTCTGTCTCTTCCTGCTTGTTTCTCACCTTTATCATGCCTCTTTCTTCTTGAGGTTTACCTTTATTCTGCCTCTTCCTGCTCGTTTTTCAACTTTGCTTCTTTCTGCTCATTTCTCACCTTTATTTTGCCTTAGTCTACTCGTTTTGCACCCTTATTTTGCCTCTTACTTGTCTTTGCTGACCTTTATTCTGCCTTTTTCTGCTCGTTTCCCCACTTTATTTTGCCTCTTTCTGCTCGTTGCTGACCTTTATTGTGCCTCTTTTTGCTTGTTTCTGACCTATAGTCTGTCTCTTTCTTCTTGTTTCTCACCTTTATTTTGCCTTTTTCTGCTCATTTCTCACCTTTATTTTGCATCTTTCTGCTTGTTGCTGACCTTTAGTGTGCCTCCTTCTGCTCGTTTCTGACCTTTATTCTCCCACTTTCTGCTAGTTTCTGACCTCTATTTTGCCTCTTTCTGCTCATTTCTCACCTTTATTTTGCCTCTTTCTGCTCATTGCTCACTTTTATTTGACCTTTCTGCTCGTTTCCCAAATTTATCTTGCCTCTTTCTTCTCATTGCTAACCTTTATTCTGTGTCTTTCTGCTCATTTCTGACTTTTGTTCTGCTTCTTTGTGCTTGTTTATCACCTTTATTTTGCCTCTTTCTGCTTTCCTTTACCTTGCAGTGGGAGCCTGAAGGCCCCCGCGTTCCCAGCCAGCTCCCCGCCTCCTGCGGGAGCCGGCATTGCTCTCACAGACAGGGAGCTGCTAAACATGCAACTCTCTGTCTATGGGAGCAATCCTTTTGTCTGTTTCCCTGCCTTCATGACAGCGGGCAGTGAAACAGATGATAACTCCGCTTTTAGCAAATGGGAGCGATTTCACAGCTTTCGGTTGCTGAGTTCGGAGTTCGTGTTTGCTCTGACTTGGCGGGATCTGTCAAAGCTCTCGCCCAGTCAGAGTAAACAGCTATGTCCTGGGGGTGGGCACCCCGGGACATATTAGGAGCCGGCACTGGGGGGTGGCGGTACCCAGGGCCATATATGGCCCGGGTTGGAGGCTGCACAGCCTCCCTCCCAATTTTAATTATAGTATAGGTGGTGGTCCTGGGGACCGGGAGGGCCGCGTGGCCCCCCATTACTTTTAATTTAGGCCTCAGGAGGTGGTGGTCCCCGGGTCTCAAACCTGCCCTGGGAGGGTGGTCTGTACGGCCCCCCTCTAAATTGAAAATAAAGCCCCACAGAGGTGGTGGTCCTGGGGCTCAAAAGAGCCCATGGAGTGGGGTCCGACAGCCCCCTCCATTATACTATAAAAGCCCTGTGGAGGTGGTGGTCGCTGGGGTTTAACAAAGCCTCAGGAGGGGGGGCTCGTGCCCCCCCTCCTTTTTATAATCCCACATGCCCCAGAGACCTGGCCCACCCGGGGGGCTAAACAGTAGCTCCTGCGCTTCTTTTTTGGGATTTTTTTAAAGTGAGAGCCATGGATCCAGTGTGACTCCCACTGAAAAATAAAATTGCTTTTTTCGCCCGCGGGGTCAGAGGGGGGCCCCAGGACCACAATTAGGGGGTCAGGGTATTCCTACCCTGCTCCCTTTTTTTTGCATTTTATCAGGGACTTGGCTGAAGCCACGTTCCAAGATGTCTGTCAACACTTCCTGGTTGAAGTGTTGGCAGCCAATCAGATTTGAGCACAGGGATTGTCATATCCTCTGAGAATCCGCATCCATATATATCTAAATTTGTATTTCTTTACATATCTCAAAAACTACAGAAAGGATTTACACCAATTCACAAAAAGGTCACTTTCTGAACCAACAGCGACCTTTATGCCAAATTTGGTATAATTCCGTTCAACAGTTCAGGCAGTAGTTGTGTCTAAAATCTGTATGGGAATTTGCATGGGGAAAATGCATTTTGGGACCCCCATTTTTTCTCAGCCCCCACTTGACGGATCACGTCGAAACTTTCAAGACAGCAGCTGAAGTGTGTGTCGTACTCATTTTGAACATTTTGCGAAGATTCATCAAATGGCACCAAAGTTATTGGCAAAAGAACAAATGCTCTTCCTATGGAAACAACAATCTAGCTATAACTACCTACTGGTGACTGCCAGTAGGTAATATATATGTGGTAATTATGAATGCGTGATTATACATATGTGATTTTAAATGTGAAAATATTTTTTTTTTTTACATGACAGGATTAAAGTCATATGTATTTTCTAAACTTCTGTGGTATTTGGATGTGTTATACTGGGCATTTGGATTGTATGGATAATGTGAGTGTTTGATGTGAGGATTGTACCTATGGGAGTTGAATACTCTATGGAGTAAGGGAATGATGACATCAGAAGAGTTGGAACATCAACTCCAGTGAAAGGAAGTTAATTGGTTAGTGGTATATGAAAATAGCTCGTATCCACCTCTTTTACTCGTCATTTACATTATGAGGCTACTATTGTATTAATTAATTGCATGTGCAAATAATGTGACCACTTTTCGTAGTGTGCTTATTGTACTATGTTCACATGTTACTGCATGGCAGTGCTAAATTATGCATTAAAATATTTGTAAAAAAATACATTTTGTAACTGTCTTAATCTTTATGTCACATGTTTTAGTACCAGAGTGCTTATAATAAGCAAATGTGGCTTACTATGATAGGACAACATGTTGGTAATGGAAGTGCCCAATGACGTACCAGTTGTGTAAGCAATGTCAATACTTTCTATTGGGATCCTGGCCTACAATTCTGTCCAATTGCAGAGCTGTTTCCTGATCGTAGTCATAAGTAGTTTTTTTAACTAAGGTCATGTATTGTGCAGCCTGTAGTAATATATGATGCTCAGAGCATTGCTGAGGGATGGGCAAAAGTGTAATTTTGGTACTACCTGACTGAAGAAACAAAATGCATATTTTGTGTTGACAAATATATGCAAGTTCAAAACACCCCTGGTATTACCGCATGTTAGACAGCGGCGTAGCTAGACTTTTGGCGCCCGTGGCGGTCCCTGCGTGTGCCGCCCTGCGACGGCCACTGGTAAGAGCGGGGTATGTGCTGACAAATCCTACGTGTGCCGCCCTGCGACGGCCACTGGTAAGAGCGGGGTATGTGCTGGCAAATCCTGCGTGTGCCGCCCTGCGACGGCAACTGGTAAGAGCGGGGTATGTGCTGGCAAATCCTGCGTGTGCCGCCCTGCGACGGCAACTGGTAAGAGTGGGGTATGTGCTGGCAAATCCTGCGTGTGCCGCCCTGCGACGGCAACTGGTAAGAGCGGGGTATGTGCTGGCAAATCCTGCGTGTGCCGCCCTGCGACGGCCACTGGTAAGAGCGGGTATGTGCTGGCAAATCCTGCGTGTGCCGCCCTGCGACGGCAACTGGTAAGAGCGGAGTATGTGCTGGCAAATCCTACGTGTGCCACCCTGCGACGGCAACTGGTAAGAGCGGGGTATGTGCTGGCAAATCCTGCGTGTGCCGCCCTGCGACGGCCACTGGTAAGAGCGGGGTATGTGCTGGCAAATCCTGCGTTTGCCACCCTGCGACGGCAACTGGTAAGAGCGGAGTATGTGCTGGCAAATCCTGCGTGTGCCGCCCTGCGACGGCAACTGGTAAGAGCGGAGTATGTGCTGGCAAATCCTACGTGTGCCACCCTGCGACGGCAACTGGTAAGAGCGGGGTATGTGCTGGCAAATCCTGCGTGTGCCGCCCTGCGACGGCCACTGGTAAGAGCGGGGTATGTGCTGGCAAATCCTGCGTGTGCCGCCCTGCGACGGCAACTGGTAAGAGCGGGGTATGTGCTGGCAAATCCTGCGTGTGCCGCCCTGCGACGGCCACTGGTAAGAGCGGGGTATGTGCTGGCAAATCCTGCGTTTGCCACCCTGCGACGGCAACTGGTAAGAGCGGAGTATGTGCTGGCAAATCCTACGTGTGCCACCCTGCGACGGCAACTGGTAAGAGCGGGGTATGTGCTGGCAAATCCTGCGTGTGCCGCCCTGCGACGGCCACTGGTAAGAGCGGGGTATGTGCTGGCAAATCCTGCGTTTGCCACCCTGCGACGGCAACTGGTAAGAGCGGGGTATGTGCTGGCAAATCCTGCGTGTGCCGCCCTGCGACGGCCACTGGTAAGAGCGGGGTATGTGCTGGCAAATCCTGCGTTTGCCACCCTGCGACGGCAACTGGTAAGAGCGGGGTATGTGCTGGCAAATCCTGCGTGTGCCGCCCTGCGACGGCAACTGGTAAGAGCGGGGTATGTGCTGGCAAATCCTGCGTTTGCCACCCTGCGACGGCAACTGGTAAGAGCGGGGTATGTGCTGGCAAATCCTGCGTTTGCCACCCTGCGACGGCCGCAGGTAAGAGCTGACCGCCCCCCGCCGTCCCCCTTCTTACGCCACTCATGTTAGGTATTACCAGCAAAACTTAAAATACGCTGATGCAGGTATTTCCTGTTTAAAATCTGATACTGTTAGCATACAGAATTACCCCACAATGTAAATCAGGTCCTAAACCCTGCGTCTGCTGATGTGTACGACCAGAGGAGTCACATTTAGTTACAATTGGTTAGAGATGGGACGCAGGGGGCTGCAGGTGCTGCCAACGCTAAACTAATTGAAAAGCAGAAACTTTCCAACCTGTGACTGACGTTCACATAAACAACCTGTTATGCCGTCTGCTCTGCAGCGCTCGCATTCCGCACAGCTGGCCGGCTTTGTGCAGCCATAGCCCGGAGCCTAAGGTTTTGGAAGAAAAGAGCACGTTGTGTGCGTATGGATTTTATCAACCATGTCTGCTGAAATTGTGCCTTTCGAGCAAAAATTGATATCTCATGTTTAAATCAGAAGCAGTTAAAGTACAGCTCAAATATATTGGAAAATGTAAAAACATCCTGAAGGCTGCTTTCCTATATGGCCTTGAAAGCTTGGCGTCAAAGTGATCTTGTTCCACCTATTTTGCTCATATCCTGAAGGGGGGATGCTGAGCCAATTCTATTTGGAACACATGTCTGAGAGGCTGGTATGTGGTGTGGTTTCAAAATGCTCAATGCACTCGGACGTCCTCTGTATTATTAGGGGATTCTCCCAAACCAGCATGGTTAAGGGTCGCACACCCACCCGTCTACTAGGAATATCCACGAAGAGAGTAAATTGCAGGGTTGAACTTGTCTGCCTGGCACCCAGATGTTTAGTTCCTGAAATCTGCCATGGCATCTTCTACAGTTGGCATCCGGGGAAGGATTGAAATAAAACATGTTCTAAAGTACATTTCTTATGTAATTCTAGGCAGTAAACTAATGACTTTATTCAATTTTCAAGCAATGTTCTTTTTCTTTCTAGTGTTGGCTGAAAGAGTAATGTCAACAAGGAAGAAAGGGTTGTCACTGCAAAGGCATATAGAGGTCAGGGACCTTCCATTCTTCTGGATTCTGGCTAGTAATCTAAGTTTAGCCTCCACAAGCTGGTGTGTTGGACTAATAGGATTCCTCGTGCACGCATTGTGCAGGTATCAATACAATCACACAGCCCACTGTTGGTGTATACAGCAGCATATAGGGAGAGAGCGATTCTAGTGTCCTTCAAATTTATTTTCTGTTAATAATGTCATTTTTCAGATTATACTTCTCATGCCAATATAATGTTTTCAAAATGAGAAAATATTCTGTTAAACATATTAATGTAGCACAAATTCTGTCATTAGTATGGCCCAGTGGCCATAACAGTATCTGGCACCTTATCACTGTGATTGGAGGGTTTCGTCAAAGACTGGAGTTTAGTATCGTTTGTGAGATGTGACATCAGTAGTGTTTTTGTGGTTCTGCAGTTGTTTACTAGAGGTGTGCTTTAATAATTGATAGGTTGATGGTTATTTGGTTCAGTTCTGTTGGCTAATGTCATTCTAGAAGATTCAGGTGTTGTCTTGCTTGCCATTTTCCCATGCTGGTATGTGAGGGAGTAAACGATAGGAGAAATGGTGTTGGGGAGCAATGATATGATGAATTGGTATATACAGACTGTGTGGGGTGGATATAACAAATTCTGATTACCATATTCTTTTGTTGGTTGGTGTGTGGAGTAACAGTTAGGTGTGAGCTATTGTGGTCATGCGGATACCCACTTATATGCCAAATTGGTGCTCTCCAGGATGCGCAGTATGCATTTAGTTTAATATATTATGTTGCTTTTTTTCTTTATGTTGTTTCTCAGTGGTAAATGCTGTTGTGAAAACACTGATAGCCAACAATACAGCAATAGTGCTTTCTCGGGTGTGTAATGTACTCTAGGATCCTGCATTAGAACTGGGTGCTTTAATAGCCATTTAGACACAACAGGCAGCGTATCTGTACAATGCTGGAGTTGCGTGCCGTGTTCAGGTTCTAAATATCTTCTTTCTTACTGTCCACTGGTGGAGAACCTGTTCTGTTTTAGTTCAACTACATAGTGGGATGAATTAAACCTGCCATTCTGGCAAATACTTGTGTGTGTGTGTGCTCGTGTGTGCGTGCATGTGTGTACTGTTTTAGAATCTCAAGGTCTCCAACTTAGTGGAAATCAATATTTTCTGTATTCATGCACTCAGAGTACTTATACCAGTGGTTCCCATTCTGTGCACCGCGGCACCTCGTGCGTCGTAAAGATTTTGCCAGGGTGCGCCGCAAACAGATGCACACAGTTTGGGAGCCACTGTACTGTTGCAGAAAATTTCAGATGGGTTGCATTGGTAAGTTGAGGCTCTTCTATGGAAGTTCACCTTTCCAAGGCCACTTAACCCGTCCCACCTCCCTCTATCTTGAATGGGTGACAATATAGTGCAGATATGTCCGTCAGCTGCACCTGCCACAAAATAAGCACTCCTGACAGCCTGTTCCCACCAAACCTGCCACCCCTGAAGTGGAAAGGCGTGATGGCATCACCGCTTCTGTGGGAGACTAGAATATTCCGGGTTTGCACACTGCACACCACAAACTGAACTTTTATTAGTCTATAAATAATGGAGGTTATTGCAGTGCAACTGAATAATCAACCCTATACGGATGAAAGTATCACTTGGGTACGCAGATGTGCGAAACTGTGATCTCCAGATTTCTGCAGTAGATGATCAACCCACAGAGCTACCCTGCAAGCTTTTGTCTCAACTTACTTCCATTTCCTGGTTTTCTTTAGTTCTGCGGCTTTGTAATAGAATGTAATTTTGCAAGACAGTGGCATAATCCACTTCATCATCCCCAGCAAACGTGATAAAAATGCAATTTGTATTTAGAACTTATTACCTCGCTTTGCAGCCGTGCCCATCTTAGTCGTTACTGCTACCCAACCTACCAATATAATAATGTGCATTTCATTTATCTATCTCCGAAGGATGAATGGTTTTGGAACCCCTGTGGGTGAGTGAACTTTCACTTTCACTTGGGCCTGCGAGGTGAGCACTCAACTCATCAAAAAGAGCTAATCGCTCTGAGCTCAATTATTCCCTCCTCTCTCACTGCCTTCACTACACACTCACAGCACACAGCGCTAATGAGTTTTACTTTAGAGATTTTCTCATGGGAAGTTTGGGCCCAACCAACTCCTGATAGCTCTGCATACAATGTAACCCCCAAGAAACCTCTGCTGAGCACAGTACCTGACTTTAGCCAAGAAGTGCGGCCAGATTTCAAAGTTCTGGTACACAACTATCATTCTTTCTGCAGAATGACAGTGCTTACATTTGTACAGGAATAAGTCCCAGGCACAAAGTTTTCCGGGGGATTACCTGGGGATTCCGGGCCAGCCCTACTGGATGTGGGCGTGGTCTATACCAAGGGTGCCTAGATTTCATAAGTGCTGGTGGGCTCCAGCTACACCAGCAACTCAATTTAAGCACTGCTGATACTGCACCTGCGTCCATAAATTAACATAACTTGTAATCAAGGTGCTTGACACTGAAATATAAAAGTGCATGCACAAGTCCATCTCTGCCTTGTGTCATGACCACTTGCAGCTCATTGGTGCAGCGTTTTGCTTACTGAGGCACCCCGCATCCTTTGTTGTAGTCCCCATATTCATCCTCGGAGTTTGCTGTAGGAATGTGTATGCCACAGATTGTTTACATTGGTTGCTGCTGTCTTGTAAGCCTATTCATTTCTTCCCATGGTGCCATATATCTGCTTGAAGGAACCACACACAAATTTTGTTTACTTGAAAACATAATTTTGTTTTGAACTCGCATTGTGGAAACTTTGCCCATCTACTCATCCAAGGACGGGCGTTAGGTTTGCTTTTGTATCTATGATTATAATACCTTCATTGGCTTCATCCCAATCATTTTCAGGGACAAAAATTGAAGTACTCCAGAGGTCGGGCTTGCATCCCTCCACCCGCCAAAAAAAAGTAACATAATGGGGAGCCGCGGCCAACGGCCAATAGGTCAAGGGAGCCGTGGGACGAAAAAGTTTGGGAATCACTGACTTGTACTAATTAATATCTGCACCAACCAACCCCCCCCATGCGTCTATGACAATAAATAAGAATGTAAATGCAAACCTGCGCTTTTTAGAGTTGACTACCACGCCTCCCCCTTGTTATTTTTTCCAAATTAACGGTTAACTTATTCCTCCTTTTTTTCTCCACTCTCTTACTCTAAACTTTTGAAATGCTCTGTGCATTGAAACTGCTCATTTTCCAATTTTGCTGTACATCTTAGGCTGATTCACAAAATATAAATATATATAATTTAATATAAAAGAACATCATAAAATAGAACATATTTATTATTTCATTATAAAATATTTAAAAATTACTTAAACAATAATTTTATTAAAATATAAGTAAATTAATTGCAATTGATTTTAAACAACATTTTTTATAATTATTGATGCATAATAAAACATTATTTATATTCTTTAGGTGGGAATTAATTTTTTTATTGAAACTTCAGAAAAATAATTTTGATTTGATAGATTTTCATTAATTGAAGATTTATTTCAAAATAACATTAATAATGCTGTAGCATTTATTATTTTTTATTTAAACAAAATATATAAAATTAATTTATATTACTAAATAATGTAAACATATTTTTAGAGTTTCTTTTCAAGTATTTTATTGTTTACTTTATCCTATGCATTACCATAGGTAGGCCCTAGACAGGGTGGAACTCTCCATTGTTTTCTATGGGAGGATGTTGCAGTACCAGTGCTTGGCCGTGGGTGGTGCTGGACTTACTAATGTTTTTATTTTTAATAGTAACTTACACTCGGATTTTGTGAATAGCCAATAGTAGTAAACATACTCAAATATGTAAATTACTCAAAATGTGTAACTTACCTTTGTGAATCAAGCCTTCTAACTTCTCTTCTCCATCTCTTCCAGAGCTGGATCAAGACTGGTTTGCATATGGCTAGGTTCAAACTGAGGTGGCATGGTGAGCGAAAAACGATGGATTGGGATACGGCCTGAACGATTGCCAGGATCTGAGATCAATTAAAGCATTCCATCTATCACCTTGTTGTTGTGGCTGTTGACGCCCTAAGTGCGGCGGGTAAGCCAGACGTGGGTCCTGTGCACACTGTGCCACTGGAATCAAGCTATACCTGGCTGAGGAGCCCAGAATAAGGGCAAAACCGGTCCTAGGTTGCTTGTATTCCAGTTCCTGGAGGACCTGGCTTGGCAGTTTGGGCTGGACTGCTCCCATTGGACCAGGGCAAAACTGATTTGCATATGGCCGGGCCCAAACTAAGGTGACATGGTGGGCAAAAAATGATGCATTTGGAAATGACCACCAAGTGATTGCCAGTGGCTGAGTTTATTCAAGCATTTCTTCCATCACCTTGTTGTTGTTGTTGCAGTTGACACCCTACTTAGGGCATGTGAGCATCTTGTAAGCAGCTCTACCTTCTAGGCCCTGAAAGTCCTGATCCTTACCTAGAGGTGAGACTCTGAGTTCTATACTAGCTTTAATGTTCTCATCTCCCACATTTTCCATGCCAAGCCTCATAATCTTATAGCTAGGGCTGAACCCTGGATTTCATTGTGAAGTCACTGCAATCCTATGAAACTCCTTTCTATTTCTGACATCTACATGATGTCCAGGCTAAAAAAGACTGGGAGACCACAAACTTGTAAACCTTCAGGACTACTGCCATATCCTCCTCCATCCAGCCTACCTGCTGTCTGTGGCATCTGCCATCACTGCCTCCGCCTGTCCCCAAGTGTTTAGCAACTGCAGCTGAGGCAGGTAATTTTCTCTGGGCAATTGCTGTTGTGTTGCATTAAATGATTTAAATGCTATGTATGGTCTTCTTAACTTTGATGGGGCCTACACAGAAGCTCATAAAAAACCTAAAAGAAAATAGCATAAGAGTGGTAGGGGCCTATTGACTCCAAAGAAGGGACACCACGGTGACCAAAAAAAGTATAGAAATAATGAAAACTGGAAAGAGAAGCAGAAGTTAGAGGGGAAAATGAAGAAAACGTTTGAAGGGAAGGATAGACAGACACAAAGAAAATATTGAAAGAAGCCAATAATGGATAATTATAAAAACTTTGAAATGGAGGAAGGAAAACAAACAGTGAAAGAAGAAAAAAATAGAAGAAATGTGACAGGAACCAGAAATGTAGAAGCAAAGAAATATACTTTAATAGGGAAGTTCGGGTCTCTTTTTTTGCTCGCTCACTCTCTCAATACCTTTCAGGATATCATTCAAAATAGCAGGATATGTTATTTTTCTGGCTACTCCCTTCATCCCAGTCAGTCTCTAACAATACTCAAGAAGTGTCTGGCCCTTGCCCATCTACCAAGATGCTCGCACCAGAGGAGGTGATGTAAGTTACCATGATGATGAACTTGGAAGATAATGAGGACCTTGTACCCACAACCCAGAAGGTCTTGTCTTGGTTGGGGAAGAGACTGTTGCTTTCACTTGGACTTGTTTGACTTTTATTCTGCATTAGACTTTGATTTGGAACATTTGAACTTTTGTTACACATTTAGACATTTGACTATTTTGTAAGAGAGTGCCAGAAAGTTTGCAAGACACATTTACATGTTTGGGATACACACATAAAGTGTTGTGATTTGTGAAAATGTCTATGGTGAGTAGTCAGTTATGTATTCATGGGGGTTGTGTTTGTCTCTCACGCCAACGGTCATCCTTGTTCCTGGCCTTGGTTTGGGACAGGATCAGAGGTCTGCACTGGGCTGAATCGAGAGGCGGGTCTTAAAGTGCTGACATTCCAACAGATGTCTCAGGGGCATGACTAAGTACTTCTGGGTGAACTGAAAAATCAGAAATGGCATTTGGTTATTTCACAAGCGCGTCTGACACATGGGACAATGAAGTCCAAAAACTGATCGTAGTAAGTAAACTGAAGATAGATTAGAACTGGAATTTGATTTCTTCTCCTAAGTTCCTAATACACGAGGCGAAGGAATCCAAAAGCCTATGACCTTGATTTACTTGGGCTTTATGCAGTCGCAAGGTAACACAAAGGAATGTGGAGAGATGCATTGCTATTTACTTTCCAATGCAAAAGGTATTTTGCAGTGGAAGGTTGCCCTTTTCTAAGCACAAAAGTGATTTGCATTATGGTGATGTTACTGGATCATTACTTGGGTGGATCAGTGCAAACAACCATAAGTTTTAATGCAAAGCCTAATCTACTAAAATAGCCAAACCAGGTTTTGCATCAAAAACTAACATCTGATGAAAGCTGGTGTCAACAAGGGGAAATGTTTTCATTTCTCTGAAGTGCTCATGCATTGCATGTGTGCTGAAGTGCACACTCACATCCAATGTGTGGCACTGTTCTAATATGTGTCTAGGCATAGGAATTTGTACTCTAAGGGCCTACTTTCAGGACAAATTGTATACTAGAGAGTGCATGCTCACCATTGTGTGAGGCTGTGTGTCGTGCAAGGCACCCTAATTAGAACACCAGTGCATGCAGGGCACGAGTCGGAGGACCACGCGGGTGGACGGCGTCCCCCCACTTCTTTCACAGGGTGGATGCCGTCCACCCTGCCAAGAAGTTGGGCCCCACTAAAAAAGATGCTGAATTCGTCCCGGTGTAATTTCCAAACACCGGGACACATTCAGCAGCGCCTGCACGTTGTTGTCTGCTTTCGATCACAACAACGTGCAGGCGGGGACGGGGCTCTCTTATTTCTGACTCCTGCTGGGATACTCGGCCATAACAAAGACCGAGTCTCAGGGGTCATCAAGCCTCCTTTTGTTGGAGTCTCCTGGCTGGCAGCAGTCAGGAGCCTCACACCTGATGCAAATGCAGCAGAGGAGAAACAAAGGCTCACACATTGTTAGCACTTCACACGTACTTTAAAGAGGCAGCTTTTCACTTTGTTCAGGCTCTGTTTAGGAGATTTGCATGCACTGTTAGAAGTCAGATGTGTTGATCTTTCCCAGTATTCACAAAATAAATTGCATTTATATACGCTTATTACCCTTGAGGAGGCGTTGTAATGATTTAAATATCACTATTTCTTTTAAAGCACTATGGCTATAGACAGCTTAACGCTGACAAAAGGTAACATTGTTTTATATGTAGCGTACAAAAGTGTGAATCGTCTGCCTAAATCAGGAGGGTTTGCAAGTATACTCGAAATGTGCTCAAATGTACTCCTGATAGACCTGCTAAGCATATATGTGAGGCTTAAGATCTGATATCACTTCTTGTGATGCCAGTTCCTGTGATGTCACGCGCCGTGATGCCACGCACTGCGATGCCACTTGCATACAGATTAACTAGGTTAGTCCCCCCACTTCTTTTTTTAGGACTTGTGCCCTGAGTGCATGGGATGGCTGCATCAGCAGGTCAATCTTAGTAGATATCTTTCTGTGCTGTGTTTCCCCCCTGCACAAAGCAGTGTAGCAAATTTTGTTCCTGTGCTGACTAACACGGAAAATGAGTAAATCTGCCGTGTGTGTGTGTTCTTCACCATTAATTGTAATGCAAAGACTCAACAGTGTTTTAGCTAATATTCCAAATACCTGTATTCGTTCTCATATGCATAAATACATATGTGAGAGAAGTTCTGACTGTCCAGCACATAATTTATTGAACATCTGTGTATCAGTATTATGTAATTGACACTGAAGAATTGTTGTAGTTGAAATTAAAAGTATATTGCAAGTGAAGAAGTAGAATTCAGAGCCTTCATACTGCTGGATGATTACTCTGGCTTAGATTAAGTCCCACAAGACTTTCTCTATATAGTAATCCTACAAGTAGCATAGGACTTGACGTCCTCAAAGCAAACATAACAAAGGCTTCACAAAAGTGCAAGTATATACAAAGTGTCTAGTACGAGTTCCGGGATAGTAGCATGGTGTCATCCGAGACATTCCATAAACAATCACTGCCAAACTTTGGAATCCCTGTTGGAAAGTTCTATGCATTGCAGTGCAGGAGAGACATATTGCTCTCCAGTTGAAGTCAGTTATTGTGGCAATGGTGAGAACCTAGGAGTTGCACTTGGGTGGTAGGGTGGAATGCGTGACTCATCTGAGGAAACTGGGGGGCGTGTTCTGAGTTGTGCCTTGGTTCTTGTGCCTGTGAGCTAGTGATCTAGACGAGGGACACTGGTGATGGGCAGTGATGAGATAGATGTCACAACCTGTGTGGGGCCTACAATCTCCTCTTCCAATGCAGTTGTGTAGGCTGCTCAGATGACCTCCCGAGGGAGGAAGGGCTTCTCTCCTAGAAATGAATGCCACCCTCCAGTGGTAGATGAAACAGCACCATCTCCATGCTCAAAGTGGCAGGTCCTAAGAAGAAAGAAAAGAATCATGTTAGTCTATTGACTTCTGTGTGGACGTGGTATCACTTCACAGTGATGGGGTTAGTGTACATGAAACGTCTGCCCAGTCAAATTGGACTTCAGTACTTCAACTGGAGGAACATGGAGCTTAGAATGAACCCACTGACATCAGACAACAAAGTCTGTTTCCTGCCAGTGCCAGAGTTGACTGAACCTCAGCTACTCCGTCACTACTTCTTGAGTGTCACCTGGGTCTGCACATTGATGGTAGAGGTGTGAAACAGCAAAATAAGACACCTATAAATCTTGGGACACAGTGTGACTGTCACCAACTAATATTGTGCTGACATGTTTAAACAGAAGGGAAGCATTTAAGTACCAAATCATGACCTTTAGAGATGCAAACTTGTAGCAGAGAAGAATTTTTGGGACACTTGTTTTATACCTGGATCTTAGCCATTACACCTTCCCAAAGGTGGCATCTAGATTACGCCTGGGTGAAATTTTAATTACTCTGGCATAATCAGCAAAATTACTCTGCGTAATTAGCCTAATTTTGGGAATGTAAAATTCTAGAATTCATGCCATTATGCCACTTTGCGTAATTATGCGCCATTCTCAGAAAAAATGTATTGTGCATGTGCTATTTGTGGTAAAAACTGACCACAAACACACAGTAACAACAGAACACGGTCGTTAGTGTTGCTTTTGGTATTTTTGCACTATTTGTTTGCACAAAATGTGTCTTCTCGTCAAAAATTGACACAAGAACACATTTCGTTCAAAAATATAGTGTGAAATGATGGATTTGCATTTCTTCTAATTATGCCTAATTTCATTGTAATTGTGCTAAAATTTCCGAACATTACACAAAAGCAAATTACGTGAATTTTGCATACCCCTAATTTAGACAGTGCCACGTTGGGTTGTTGTTTAGTTGTGTGGAATAGCTATGAAATATTGGTATTTAAGGTTATATGAAATATTTATGCATGGGACTCAGCACAAAACTGATGTCAAAAGGCAAAGGTTGGATGTTGTGCTTTGGCAATACTTACAATTGATCTGTATCATAGGCAATGACATAGTGACATGTTAGGAGTTGATACTTATTCATTCCCCAGTACACTATTAATCCTTACGGTACATATCAAAGTTGTCAGTGACACATATGAGAGCAGGCCTATTTAGTTAGTCCAGCCTAGGGGTTCATTAAAACCATGGTTCAATTGTCATAGCTGCATGTTGTAGGTTAAGGTAGTAAACACTGGATATGTAGACACAACTACCATATACTTTTGCAGATACGTTTCTTCTTTGTCTCTGTGAGATGAAATTATGTTTGTCTGTATACTTTTAATCATTGTACTGAAGAACGCTTAGATTGACAAATACCGGTTCAGAGCATGAGTGACTTACCAGACTCTGATATCTACTGGCTGTGAGTGGCCTGACACATGGCTCTAAGACAGGGCTATGGAAGGAGAGGTAGTGGCAGGCAGCAGAGGGACGTGCCACACAGGGCCTACAATATTGACAGAGATATGATGAGTGTGTATGTGAGTGAAGATGTATCAAGGATGCCTCTATGGTGATGGTGAATGGACATACTGCATTGATGTAGTGCTAATCGTGGTAGTGGATAATATAAGCTGCAAATTTTCCTGATGTGTGTTTGGGACATATATTGCTGTGACACATACCTGGGTGGGTCAAAGGAATGTGTTTTTGTACCAGTCCTGTTTGTGGGTTTATACCATGTGTTTTATCTGTTGCTGCTGCTTGCACTATTGGAAGCACGGGGTATGAGATAGGTATAAATAAAAAATTTAAACATTTGTCATTCTTGCTTCGCTGTGCAAGACAGTTGTCAGCACATCACTTACCTGACACATCTGACACATATGGTCATGGTGGTTAGCAGGAAATGTGTGGATTAAGTAGAAGAGGATGTGTGTCGTCCTTACTTGTCCTAACTTTGGGGTTCCCCGGAACAGATAGGCCATGTAGCTGGTCAGGATGCCTGGTGGAGAGAATTAGATCATCCAATTGGCAGATATGAATGGAGGATCCCAGTCTTCTTACGGTCCCTGTTTAGCAGCCTCTATCTGGGAAACTTCTCCTTCACTTGCTTGGTTCATACTGCCACTTTTTCATGATGTCCCCGAGCATGCCTACTTCCACCCCCAACACACTTGACACTGTCAGCGACATCCTGCCACATTGCTTCCTTCCGCACTCCACTGTGGGTGCGAAAAGGCATACAGGGAAGTTCCCTATAAACGTCAGCTACAAAATTGGTAACAATGTATGTCATCTCGCTCGGGCGGCTGTGGAATACCACTATACCGGATGTATTCAGAATACCTGTTTCTATTACCCACTTTATGGATGTGACCGCTGTCTGTTTGGTGATGTTCGACTATTATACTGTGAACCATAATACACTGTCATTTGAAATCTCACTAAAGAAATATTTTAAGAAACATACTAAAAAATAAATTTAAAAAAAGCAATATCTGTCATCGCCTCAGTCGCTCTTCCTCTCCAGTGGAAAGGTCTGCACCTTGGAGGCTAACGCAGGCTCTGGCTACACAGCATCATGCAGCACAAAGGAAATGAAGCAGAGTCCAAGCAGTGACCTATAGTTATGGGGTGCAACTTAAAAGTCAAAGCGCTACATAAAATAGGCACATTTCTCACCGATGTGTAATAAGGGTAGTTACACCTTAAATAGGGCTGTAATGTTACTTGTAGTAACATTATGGGCATTTCTTGTAATCCACAGGTCCCCACTCTCTCTTTTACATGGCTGTGAGGGGGTAAGAACGTGTACTCATTCCTACTATGAAGCATATTTTTATACTATTTTTGCGAACCAAATTCAATCCGAGATATGCACAGAATTGGGTATATTACAACATTTGCGTGCGTAATACACTCAATGATTTACTATGGTTAATTGGCCCCATGATCTGTAGTCTGCTGCTTGTGTGGTCTAAAACCTGCACTGTCCGAATACGTCAGAGAGCAGCGTGCAGTGCATTTAATGTCAAATGTGCCAGTAACTTGAAGCCTAGGTTTATGCAAATGAAGACAGCATGGCACGAACATGCATCACGGCAGGAGAAGCGATACAGAAGGGGCTTTGTGTCAACAACCACTGACTGCACTGGGTGCCCTGTCTCGCGCCAGGTGAAGTTGAATTAATCGTCCATATACTGCGGCCTCTCAATCTTTACATCATCTCCTAGCCTTTGCCTGAATACGTCTTTGTCGTGGCCTGTTTCAGAGCTCGGCGAGCACAAAATGAACCTGGGAGGGAAGAGAGGAAAAAACGAAACTCGTTTTAATGAGTGAAATTACTTTGAAGCGCTAATGTGCGCGAGAAAAAAGAAATGGCTTTTCATTCGCAGTAAGTAAACAGTTTTTGATTTTATTTGAAGGGAGATTTGCCTGACGCGGCTTCAGGGCATAAACACACTCCTGACTGCTTTCAACCCTGACGCTGCGCAGGCCCCTTCACGCCAGAAGGCATCAGCCGAGAAGACAGCCGATAGGCCAGTTCCCCTGTCCGCCTTCGGGAGGCCTCTCTCTGCAAGTGGGAAAGGTCTAATTCGGTTTTACAGTTTTGTGCTGTTCACGTCAATAATTCGACAGGTTTTGAAAGGACGTCTTTCATAGTATCTGATCGGTGATTTCAAGGGCCCCTGAGCAGGTGTCTAACCCCAAAATGAAAGCTGTGTGGGAAAATCCAGATCGGGTCAAAACCTCATAATATTTAATATTATTTTTTCACTTTTGATAATTTAGAAATTCTCCAGGGCTGGGAGAGATCAGTACTTGGCAAACAAGGAGCTTTTGAAGAATAAAGTCGTAAGACGTGTATGGTTACATGCTTTGCGATAATTTTAACAACAATTTGAACTCCTTGGAAATTGGTGCATTAAAATAACAAACGGGGAGAGCTTTCACTGGTGGGCTGGCAGGCAGCGCTGCTCCAGGCGAGCCTTGGAGAGCCTCACAGTAGCTGGGCCTGTTCATTGGAGGGGAGGGCAGAGAGTAAATAGACGGCCACTTTAGGCTAATTGGACTTCATTTACAGGCGGCTGGCATTGGTTTTCGGTTTCATGTAAGCAACAGAAACCTAGTTATGAATCATTGGGAGGCAGGCGTACAGTGGAAAAGCTAGTCCATGTCTGTGTGGCACAATGTTCTGTTCCCCATCAGCGTGTGCGGTTTCTGCCATCTTAGAGGGGTCCATTGAAGCCAAGAGTCCGCTCATTACCAGCCATGATTGCCTATTAAGATGGGAGGCATGGCGATTTCTGCATTTCTCTGCCTGATGTTTGCGCGAGGGCCTTCACCACGTGATCATTTCAACTAAGCTGCAGTATGGCTGTCTTCAAAGCCAGTGGCGGCTGCATGTATTTAGGATGGTGATGCGGGCAAAAAATGAGTGGCATTACAATATTAAAAAAAAAAGTCACTTACTTTGCCGACTTGCCACATGACTGCCTCCTTGGTCAGGTGTCTTCGCACCTTGAAGCTCGGGACCCAGGAAACTGCATTACCCAATACTGACGCTGGTCTCATGCTGTGAGTGAAGCGTCAGGATTGGAGAAAGCGGCCTCTCAGCGCTCTTAAGAGAGGTGGATGCCTGTGCTTTTTTAAGTCGAGCCTGGACAGTGCATGCGCTGCTCTGCTAGGCATGCTGTATTCAGGTAGGGACTTAAAGCTCCGCCCACTCTCCGCCCATATTTTTCATTGGCTTGTGTCACTGTGCACTGTAAACTTTGGCTGTTCATTGGTCAATAGGCTTAGTAGTCCCTCCTTAGTACCACCTTGTCTCCTTTTGTAACCTCCTATGGCGACACCCCCTGTTACGTGTGTTGGTACTCAGTAGGCTTTAATTACAGCCTCCGAGCACTATTTTCTCAAACAGCTTTGTCCTGCCTGCTGTTTCAGGCAGGACATGCTCTCTCCTAATGCTTTTTTAACATTTTTATAGCACGAGCGCATTTGCAATGCAATTGGTCTCGCATTTGCAAGAGTTTAAGCTATTGGCATTGTAAATGACAATGCCTTTTATTTACCTGTTTTAAAAATAACACATAAATAAAAGGCATAGTCATTTACAATGCCAATAGCTCAAACTCTCGTAAATGTGACACCTATTGCATTGCAAATGCTTGTCTAACCCAGCTGTCTAAGACAGCTAGGTTAGAGAAGTTTAAAAAGCGCATGTCTGCTGGCCGTCGCAAAACGGTCTCCCAAAGGGACGTGCGTAATTTAAACATAAGTGCACAGCTCCATGCTGCCACTCAGCAGCAATTGCCCTGTCCCGTCCTGACACTCTGTTCAGGATGGGTTGCTGACAAATAAAATGGTAATAAATAAACATTATTACCATTTTATTTTTTAGCTGCTCTGGGGCATTTTATCAGGGGGGCAACGCTCCTCCGCTCTCATGGAGGAGCTGCCACTGTTCAAAGCAGTCGAGAGATATTCAATCGAAGAGGAATACTGTCCCTCCCCAAACAGACAAGTCCCGAGTCAGTACTTTATGAACGAAGTGACTGTTGCACAGGACCTACCTTATTTTAGTTGAAAATCGATATTAGAGAATACCAGCATTATTCTCCCGAATGTTGAGTTTGCAGTTTGGTTAAACTACCAAAATGTTGAAAACATTTTTTGTTGAACATTTTAAAACTCATTGTGCTCATTGTCCCCAGAATCAAACCCTACCTGTCCAGAACCAAAGTTTTACATGCTACAAAATAAAATGTACCACAATTCAGAAACAAGACTGAACAGAGAGGTAAATATTTTGTTAAAAAAAGTCACATGTGAAAGTAAAACGAACAAGTAAATAAAAAATGTCTCCCCATGGATAGTGTAAATAAATTTGGTACATAATTACTTTTGAATCTTATTAGAAAGACGCTCATCTTGCTGTATCATCCAATATCAAGGCTCCATACAGTCTGCTAAAATTGGTATTGAAAACGATTCAAAGATCTTCCTGAACATATCACACCAAAGCCCTCTCTTGCTAAGCTCCTGCAAGAAGCTGGCATAGAACCAAGAATTCTGTGAAATATCTATTGCCTATCTCCTTCGCTGGTAGGAGATCAAACAAGGACATGTCTAGTGGCAGGCACAACATACGCAGGATGCTCAAATCCAGACTAGTCTTTGGGGAACCCCACAGAAACCCTCTTGCCACAGACATAATAAGTTCCAGATTGATCATGTCTGTAACCAGTATGCCAGAAGTAAAGATTATTTGTGGGACTTCAACTTGGGTAAAACAGGAACATTCATCAAGCAGTACGTTTGTAGATGGACATATTTCAGAAGCCAATCCTTAGGCAAGAGATGTCAGATAGCAGGTAGCCAAATCAGTTGGTCAGAAAAAGGCTTTGTCAGATCAGTAACATGGGTGGTGTAGTTGTCGCGTTAAGGAATAAAGGGCACGTGCAGGTGAAGTCAGCACATTGCTTCTTCAAGTCTATAGGAATGAAAGTTTTTGGCGCTCCCCTGTTGGAGTCAGTGGGCACACGGGAGTCCAGCCAGCACTGCCTTGGGTGCATGTGCAGGGACATTGCTCCTTGGTCAGCAGGTCTACAGTACAAAAAAGGTGTCCTTCCTTCAGTCAGCCATCAGCACACTCCTACTACATTTTGGACAGCACACTGGCAGGATTCTAGTGCGCTGGTCATTTATTTGCTCTCAATTCAATATATTCAATCTTACAACAACTGCAACAAGTCTTTCCCACAGAATTGAAAGTATGATAGAAAAAAACATCAGCACCGTAAATTTACTAGTGTACGGCGAATACAGAGATCAATTAATTCACACCAAGCATTAAAGAAAACAACAAAAGCCCCTGATTTGAACAACTCACAATAAACTGTTGCTCCTTTATTCGAACTGGCTAAACACTATTATTCACAAGCAGTAAATGGTGTTCCGCTGAGGCTCTCAGGACAGGGACTACTATTTAGAGTAAATACCATATTATTTTTTAACACAGTCTACAAACATTCAAATGAGTTCCTAATTCACAAGCAGATGTGTTACTTTTGTCCACAAAAAAGGTACCACTATGTAGAATAAGACATTCCCTAGGATGAAAATCACATGATTCTTGGCCCTTGAATGTATAAAACAATAATAAAAACATACAGTCACTTGTATAACACATACTAAGTCACTGATACTCAAAGTACGTTCCTGGGGCCGCATGAGGCCCTTCTGAGCTTTGCATGTGGACCCCTGGTCAACAGCAGCTCTGGGCTCCTGTTTACTCATCTCAGCAGTAACAATAAAAAGATGCCAAATAAACAGGCAGGCATTTATTTAAATGTTATTTTGTGTTAAAGAAAGGATGTAACTAGGGAGTCTTGCACTGCTCATCTTTAAGAACATTTTCATTTTTAAAGACATCTTGCAGCAAAAGAGTACAAATATGATAATCTTAAAATTCAAAAAGTGTATTTAATTAACATGCAGAACCTTTTCACCTTAGTTTATCAGATGATATCAGTGCGTTGAGAAGTATTATTTTAAAAATGACACACATGAATTTTTTAAACATGAATTCTTCCCTCCACCCTGAAAATAATGGTAATTGTGCACTAAAGAGGCAAATCAGTTGTTATGTGCACTTTTTGGGTGACCTGGATTCCTATTATAAATGAACAACATTATAGTTTATTAAATCAAACACAGGAGAAGGTTTTGTATGGTGCACATCCTTAAGTCATTTATTTCGAGATCCTCTTATTTGTGATAAGGAAGAAATAGGAGGGACAGTGAAATAAAACAAATTGCCTAGGATCACACAGCTTGATAAAGTGGGGAAGCCAGGATTAATCCCAGGTTTTAAGGTTTCACATTGTGCAATTATGCTTTGCTACGACCAACTCCCCTGCCCAACCGCTGTCCCGCTGGCATCATTGTGGCCCTCGGCCACATCACAGAACAAACTTATTGGCCTCTTGGAAAATGTTTGAGAGTATCTATGTACTAAGTGATCAAAAATAAAAGTGTGTCAAATGAGAGTAACATGCCATACAACAATTTCTATCTGTCAATGAAGCTAAGAATGAGAGAACAGATAGTTTCTGAAAGATTAGAGGTGTTTACACGGAAATTTGGTGGTCATCCGACCACCCTAGTTAATAGATAAGGCTTTTTACCTTCAGGAAAAGATTTAAGGTGTATAGTACTGCTGTACATTTTCTGTATCAACAAGATAATTAATTTACGTCCAAATAAATTGCTTTCACAAAAGTACTGTTGTCCATGCTCACCCTTTTTCTCCACCCTTTCCTCTGACCATTTGTTGGAAGCATTGCATTTGTAATTAGTTTAATTTATATTCAGTGGATTCTTTCTTATGCTCTTGAATTGCTATCCAGTGATTTGTTTTGTTTTATCAAAGGCTTCTGTGCTTTAGGCAACAACCCTTGAAAAAAGCAGCTCTTTGTTGCTTCTTGAGCAATCTCAGTAGCATTCACTATACCAGAGTAGCTATCAAAAACCATCTTTCAAATAATCAAGGAAAGTAGCTAGAGCTTTCCATTTGTTTTGTTTATGTTTATTAATCTTCAGCCAATCAGTTTTAAGAGGACCCACTTTTACAAAAACATTCTCCAGAAGCAATTACAGCAGCATTATTTGCAGGTGGTTGTTATGGTTAATTGTTTTTGATTACCACCTGGTCTTTTACCTCTCACAAGATATTGACACACAACAATTGATTAACATCAGCAAAGTTATGATTAAAAAACCATGCAACAAGCAAGCAAAAACGCAGGAGCGGGTTGTGGGGTAGCATGCAACTGTGCAGAAGTGGCAGGGAGGAAGGGGGTGCAAGTAAAAGGGAAAAAAAAGTACCTTTGAAAGTGTTGAGCAGTGGAAGGACACTGGGCAAGGGAAGCAGTACTTGGGCCATGCTTCATTGTAGGACATGAAGAGGAATTGAAGCCGGCACTCGCTGACCAAAGAGTAGCTAATAAGAAAGAGTGAGGATGAAGCCAACCACTGGAAAGCAATGACTGTGCTCTAAGCCCCCTGTAAGTAAACAAAAAGTCTCGCATGTGACAGCTCATGGGCTGTCTCAGGCAAGACCTAAGGTATAGGGCGTGGGGGTGGAGGAGGAAAACTGCCAAGGAGGAGAAGGTAAACACCAAACATACCAAAGGGCTTAGAACAACCAACAGTGCCTCCAAAACATTTAGGGGCACTAGTGTGAAGGCAGGCAAGTGTTTAACGTGGGGGAGAGGGGGCGGGAATGTGTCCTGCCTGAGGGGAAATAGTCTTTACCACGCAGCCTTTACAGTGCAGGAATTTTACCATGCAGTCTTTACCACGCATGTAAGTACCACACAGGTAAGTATTTGTACCTTTAACACGAAGTACTTTACTATGCAGGCATTTAAAAAAAATAACATATTTTTATTTCATTTAAAAGTAACATTAGGGTTTAGGGATGGGTAGAGGAAAAGGGAGACTTTAGGATTTGTGGGCGGGTACAGGGAAAGATAAGTGTAGGAAGCTGGCTCAGTATATACTATAACAAAGTAAGGTGTAGTGTACACAGAGTCCAGTGGATTCCCAGAGGTGTTACAGAGGTGTTATAGAGGCTAAAGTTGATAACTCTAATGCTCTCTTTTGTGGTAGTGTGGTCGAGCAGTTAGTCTTATCAGAGGGCTGTATTAAGCATTTGTTGTACACACTCAGGCCAGAAATGATTACACACCCTCATTGCCTAATCCGAGACCAATTGTTTGTAAAAATATTACTTTTTAGATGTTTATTTCTTAGAACCAAAGATACTCTGTTGTGGTAAAATACATTTTGCAATATCACAGTTTTTAAGTTTAAAAAGTGGACACAGTGCATTTTTCGAGCAGTTCTATGTTAACCTATGGGAGGAAAACAATGACACAATTTCACAGGTAAGTACACGACTTACAAATCTAGTCTTCGGGATTTTGGACCAACACTGGGCAAGGGTCAGGTAAATGTAGAGACTGCACTACCAGCAGCACTGGGGCGGCCGGGTGCAGAGGTCAAATTCGGTCACAGTCCCCATTGTTAGTCAATGGAGACTAGGGCATGCAAAGAGGTGCCGATTGTAGGTAAGTACCCACAGTTTCAGGGCACAGGCCCTGGGTATTAAAGCAGACATAGGGGGGGGGCCACAAGGCAGCACCAATCATACACCACCAGCGGCACAGGGGTGGCTGGGTGCAGGTTGCAAAGTCAACCGCCGGTCGCGGTCAGGGGGACCCTTCATGTTGAGGCTGTAGGCATCTTCGTGGAGTCCAGGAGAGGTCAGCACTGATGGTTTTGAGGTCAGGATCACTGGAGAGACTTCCAGAAGGCAAGGGAGTCCATGGTGTTAGTTTGTTTGTGTACAGGGCCGCTGCCCTCAGGAGCTCTTGGTCTTCAGGGAAGGCAGTCAGTCCTCCCAGGGTAGTGGAAGTTGCTGGGCCTGCAGGAAGAGTTGCTTCTTCAAGCAGGTTTCCTCGAGGGTTACAGACAGGCCGGTAGGGTTTGGGCCAAGTCAGTTGTCATCTGGAGTCTTCACTGGTGCACAGCTCTTCGGTCCTTCTTCTTCTTTAGGTTGCCAGGAATCTGAGGATCAAGGTTCAGGGGTGCCCCTAAATACTCAATTTAGGGGCATTACAGGTACTGGCAAGTAGTAGCCAATGGGTTACTTACTTTTAGGGTGACTACACCCTTAGTATGTCCCCTCCCTTTGGGGAGGGGGCATTCCATAATCCTATTGGCTAAAATCCCTCCATCCAACATGGAGGATTTTCTGAGGAGGGGGATCACTTCAGCTTGGGACACCTTAGGGGTGGTCCAGGCTGAGAGAGGACACACCTCTCCTGCTTAATCAATCACTCAATCAATCAGGGGTTTATGAAGCACGCTACTCACCCGTGAGGGTCTCAAGGCGCTGGGGGGGGGGGTTTGCAGCTCCGGATCAGTCGAAGAGCCAGGTCTTGAGGCTCTTCCTGAAGGTGTACAGAGTGGGGGAGCGTCTGATGTCGACTGGGAGCTCGTTCCAGGTCTTTGCTGCGAGGTGGGAGAAGGCTCTTCCGCCTGCTCTGGTTCTGCGGATGCGCGGGGTCTCTGGCAGGGTGAGGTCAGCGGAGCGGTGGTTCCTTTTGGGTACATGGAAGGAGACTCTTTCGTTGAGGTATTTGGGTCCGATGTTGTGGAGGGATTTGTAGGCATGGGTGAGTAGCTTGAAGGTTACTCTCTTCTCGATGGGGAGCCAGTGGAGGTCTCGTAGGTGCTGGGTCATGTGCTCGTGTCGAGGGGTTCCGAGGACGAGTCTGGCTGCAGTGTTCTGGATGGTTTGGAGCTTGTGTAGCAGGGTTTTGTTGATTCCGGCGTAGAGGGTGTTGCCGTAGTCCAGTCTGCTGGTTATGAGTGCGTGGGTGACGGTCTTTCTGCATTGGGGTGGGATCCACTTGAAGGTCTTGTGGAGGATGCGGAGGGAGTTGAAGCAGGTGGAGGTGACGGAGTTGATCTGGTGAGTCTTGGTGAGGGCGGAGTCTAGAATGATGCTGAGGTTTCGGGCGTGGTCTGATGGAGTGGGTGAGTTTCCGAGGGCGGAAGGCCACCAGGTGTTTTCCCAGGCGGTGGAGTAGGGTTCAAGGACGAGAGCCTCTGTCTTCTCTGAGTTGAGCTTAAGGCAGCTGTTGTTCATCCAGGCAGCAACGTCTTTCATGCCTTCCTGGAAGCTGAGTCTGGTGTCTTCGGGGTTCTTCGTGAGGGAGAGGATGAGCTGTGTGTCATCGGCGTAGGAAACTATGCTGAGCCCATGCTGTCTGACGATGGCGGCGAGGGGGGCCATGTAGATGTTGAAGAGCGTGGGGCTGAGCGAGGATCCTTGGGGTACTCCGCAGTTGATCGCTGTGGGTTCAGAGAGGAAGGGTGGGAGTCTGATCCTTTGGGTTCTGCCGGTGAGGAAGGAGCGGATCCAGTCAAGGGCGGTTCCCCGTATGCCGGCGTCGTGGAGTCTGGTGGCGAGGGTGCGGTGGGAGACGGTGTCGAAGGCTGCGGAGAGGTCTAGTAGGATGAGGGCCGCCGTATGGCCCCGGCCAAGTAGCATGCGGATGTCGGTGGCAGCGAGGAGGGCGGTCTCAGTGCTGTGGTTGCTGCGGAATCCAGACTGGGAGGAGTCGAGGATGGTGTTCTCTTCGATGAAGGTGGTCAGTTGGGCGTTGATGAATCTCTCGGTGACTTTGGCTGCGAAGGGAAGGAGCGAGATGAGCCGGTAGTTTTTCAGGTCCGTCGGGTCCGCCGAGGGTTTCTTTAGGAGGGGCTTGACCTCTGCCTGCTTCCAGTCATCAGGGAAGATGCCGGCTTCAAAGGAGGTGTTAATGGTCCTGCATAGTTCGGGTGCTATGGCGGCGGTGGCTCTGTGGAAGATGTGCGGCAGGCAGGGGTCCGTGGGGGCTCCTGAGTGTGTGTTTTTCATGGTTGCGGCGGTGTCTTCAGTGGTAGCCGGTTTCCAGGTGGTGATGGCGGGCTGCTTCTCGGTGGTGGAGAGGAGGGTGGTGTCTGGAGTCTGTTCGCTGAAGTTGTCGTAGAGGGCCTTGATTTTCAGGTGCAAGTAGGAGCTGAGTTTGTTGCAGAGGTCCTGGGATGGTGTGACATCCGTGGCTTCGATGGGGGGTTTGGTGAACTGCTGTATGACGTTGAAGAGCTCTTTTGCGTTACTGGCGTTGGTGTGGATTTTGTTCTTGATAAAGGTTCTCTTGGTGTCTCTTATGCGATTGTGGTATTCAGTCATGGCGTTCCTGTAGGTGTACTGGTCTTCAGTGGTTTTCCTCTTCCTCCAGAGGTTATCGAGGCATCTGCAGGAGCGCCTGGCTTCTTGGAGGTCGGTGGTGAACTAGGCGGCATTCAGGGGGCGTTGTCTGTCGGGGTGGCGGAGGGGTGCGAGCTTGTCTGTGCAGCTAGTGATCCAGCGGTGTAGTTCTTTGGCTGCAGAGTTGGCGTCGGTCGTGGCGGAGGGGAGGTCGTGGACGAGGGTGGTGTTGAGGTGTTCCTCTGTAACCTTGCTCCAGTTCCTTTGTGGCGGGCGCGTGGCGGGCTTGGGTGTGGTGGTGGTGTTGAAAGTAAAGTGTACACAGTGGTGGTCAGTCCAGAGGGGCTGCGTGGTGTGGCTGAAGTGGATGTTTGTTCCTCCTGCGAAGATGGGGTCGAGGGTGTGTCCAGCTCGGTGGGTGGGGGTGATGACGAGCTGCTTTAGTCCGAGGTTGACGAGGTTGTCCAGTAGGGTGGTGGAGTCAGGGTCGCTGAGGTTGTCGAGGTAGAAGTTCAGGTCTCCGATGAGAATGTAGTCCGTGGAGGCAATGGCGTGGGGTGCTACGAGGTCGGCAATGGTGGTGGCAGGAGAGGCACGAGGCCCCGGGGGTCTGTAGGCGAGGGTCCCGTGCAGGGTGATTCTGGGGCTGGTCTGGATCTGGAAGTGGAGGTGCTCAGTGTTGGAGAGGGGGTCGCTCGAGCTGGAGAGTCGGAGGGAGCTCTTGTGAGTGATGGCGAGTCCTCCTCCGGGGGGGGTGAAAGCGGTCCTTTCTCTGGCTCTTGTATCAGTAGGGAATGGCGGTGGCGATGTCGGGGGCGGAGGTGGCGTTGGTCCATGTTTCCGTGAAGAAGGCGAAGTCTGGCGAGAGGGTGTCGAGCATGTCCCAGATCTCTACGGCGTGTCTATATAAGGAGCGCACGTTGAGGAGGATGTATCTCAGGGCTTCGGTGGTACGGGCATCCTGCGTGGGTTCAGCAGTTGTGGGGGAGTTGTCGGTGGTGAAGGTTTGGCGGCAGTGTAGGCAGGAGAACAGACTGTGGGTGGTGTTTGGCGTCGTTCTCTGGCAGTTGTTGTTCCTTCCGGGGTTGAGTGCGAGGAGGGCGGCGGAGTTGTAGCAGTTGGAGGATGTAGATCCAGGGTTCCTGGCGCTGGCCGCAGTTGGGTCGTGGACAGGCGCTGATGGGCTTGTCTTTGGCACGCCCGCTGCGCGTAACCGCGCAGCAGCCACCATTAAATAGGGGAGGGGGGCGGGACGAGAGGGTGGGAGCGGGGGTTGTCCGGGGGGGAGGGGCTGCAGGGGCAGCAGTGGCAGGAAAACCGGCAGGAATTAAACTAAGGGAGCGAAGAGTCACCAAGCGGGGCAATGAAAATAACAGAATAGAAAAAATAATAGAAAAAAAGGGAACACCAGGCGAAGCGAAGGCTGAAACAGCGCGGAGGCATTCAGGAATCGGGCAGCAGGTGCAAACCCTTGCCAAGAGGAGGTCTCAGTACTGCGGCGCGGCGACGGCACTGCGGAGCTGCTGGGGAGAGAGTTGACCCAGACCAGAGGTCAAGGTCTTACTCACGCTCCCCCGCAGCGGCTGCCATTAAATAGGGGAGGGGGCGGAACGAGAGGCTGGGAGGCGGGGGCTGTCTGGGGGGGGAGGGGCTGCAGGTGCAGCAGCGGCGGGAAAATCGGCAAGAATTAAACTAAGGGAGCGAAGAGTCACCAAGCGGGGCAATGAAAATAACAGAATAGAAAAAATAATAGAAAACAAGCATTGGCATAGCCAATAGGTCTCGCCTTTGGGACCTTATAAGTGTTTAGCCAGAGATATTGACTTTGCCTATGTCTTTAAGCTGTGCTGTAGAGAAGTGTGCAGCATGCTGAAAAGTTATAATAAAGAAGTGTCAGAAGCATTTTTGTTACCTTATATATGACCAAGAAAGCATTATGTACAACTGAACGACCATATAAAAAAAGTATTAACAATAAATAATGTCTTGAGTTTTTTTTTGTCCTTGCAATGCTGGCAACTTCTATCTGCCTGTTTCAATGGTTGCTTGTTATGGTTTCTTTTGTTATGGGGATGGGGGGGCATAAATAACGGGAGGTTGAAGGTTGGGAAATAGTACCTGTATAACAACACTAGCAGCGGACGGATGCTAAGGGAGAATCATTAGATGCCAGATTCCGAGGGTAGACTGAGGTGGTGCTGAGTAATGCTGAGGTGGTGGTGGTGACTAGTGCGGAGGTGATGCTCAGGTGATGCTGAATGATACTCAGGTCTTGCTGAGTGATGCTGAGGTGGTGGTGTACTGGTGCAGAGGTGGGGGTGGCCTGGTGCAGAGGCAATGCTGAGTGATACTGAGGTGGTGCTGAGTGATGCCTAGGTGGTGCTGACTCATGCGGAGGTGGTGGTGCTGCACTGGTGCTCAGGGGGTGCAGAGCTGGTGCTCAGGTGGTACTGAGTGATGCTGAGTTGTTGCTGTGCTGAGGTGATGCTGAGGTGGTGCTGCACTGATGCTGAGGTGGTGCTGTGCTGATGCTGAAGTGGTGCTGTGTTGGTGCAGAATTGCTGCTGAGGTGGGGCTGCGCTGGTGGTGGTGCACTGATGTGGAGATGGTGTTATGCTGATGCAGTGTTATGCTGATGCAGAGATGGTGTTGCGCTGGTGCTGAGGTGGTGCTGTGTTGGTGCTGAGGTGGTGCTGCGCTGGTGGTGTGGTGGTGGTGCACTGATGAGGAGGTGGTACTGTGCTGATGCTGAGATGGTGCTGTGGTGGTGCTGTGTGGATGTGGTGCTGAGTGATGCTGATGTGGTGCTGAGTGATGCTGAGGTGATGCTGAGTGAAGGTTTGGTGTAGCTCAGATGATGCTGAGTTGGTGCTGCGCTGGTGCACTGATGCTGAAGTGGTACTGTGCTGATACAGAGGTGGTGCTGTGGTGGTGTTGAGTGATGCTGAGAAGATGCTGTGCTGGTGCTGAGGGGGTGCTGACTGATGCTGTTGTGGCGGTGAGTGATGCTGTGGTGGTGCTGAGTGATGCTGTGGTGGTGCTGAGCGATGCTGTGGTAGCACTGAGAGCTGCTGTGTTGGTGCTGAGTGATCCTGTGGTGGTGTTGAGTGATGCTGTGGTGGCGCTGAGTGACGCTGTGGTGGCGCCGAGTGACGCTGTGGTGGCGCTGAGTGATGCTGAGGTGGCGCTGAGATTCCGCTGAGTGATGCTGAGGTGCCGCTGAGTGAAGCTGTCATGGCGCTGAGTGATGCTGAGGTGGCACTGAGTGAAGCTGAGGTGGTGCTGAGGTGGCGCTGAGTGATGCTGTGGTCATACTGAGTGATGCTGTGGTGATGCTGAGTGATGCTGTGGTGGCGCTGAGTGATGCTGAAGTGGCGCTGAGTTATGCTGTGGTGACGCTGAGTGATGCTATGGTGGCGCTGAGTGATGCTGAAGTGGCGCTGAGTTATGCTTTGGTGGCACTGAGTGATGCCGTGGTGGCGGTGTGTGATGCTGTAGTAGCACTGAGTGATGCTGAGGTGGCACTGAGTGATGCTGAGGTGGCACTGAGTGATGCTGTGGTGACGCCGAGGTGGCACTGAGTGATGCTGTGGTGATGCTGAGGTTGCGTTGAGTGATGCTGTGGTGGTGCTGAGTGATGCTGTGGTGGTGCTGAGTTATGGTGGGGTGGCACTGAGTGATGCTGAGGTGGAGCTGAGGTGGCGCTGAGTGATGGTGTGGTGGCACTGAGTGATGCTGTTGTCACGCTGAGTGATGCTGAGGTGGCGTTGAGGTGGCGCTGAGTGATGCTGAGGTGGCGCTGAGTGATGCTGTGGTGAAGCTGAGTGATGCTGTGGGGGCGCTGAGTGATGCTGAGGTGGCGCTGAGTGATGCTGTGGTGGCGCTGAGTGATGCTGTGGTGGCGCTAAGTGATGCTGTGGTCGCGCTGAGTGATGCTGAGGTGGGGCTAAGTGACGCTGAGTTATGCTGAGATGGCGCTGAAATATACTGTGGTGGTGCTGATGGGTGCTGAATTGGTGCTGAGGTGGCACTGAGTGATGCTGAGGTGGTGCTGAGTGAAGCTGTGGTGGGGCTAAGTGATGCTGTGGTGGTGCTGAGTGATTCTGAGGTGGTGCTGAGGTGGTGCTGAGTGATGCTGAGGAGGCATTGAGTGATGCCGTGGTGGCGCTGACTGATGCTGTGGTAGCACTGAGTGACGCTGAGGTGGCATTGAGGTGGCTCTGAGTGATGTTGAGGTGGCACTGAGTGATGCTGTGGTGGTGATGAGAGATGCTGTGGTGGCATGGAGGGATGCTGAGGTGGCGCTGAGTGATGTAGTGGTCAAGCTGAGTGATGCTGTGGTCAAGCTGAGTGATGCTGTGGTCAAGCTAAGTGATGCTGAGGTTGCGCTGAGGTGGCGCTGAGTGATGCAGAGGTGGCATTGAGTGATGCTGTGGTGACGCAGAGTGATGCTGTGGGGGTGCTGAGTGATGCTGAGGTGGCGCTGAGTGATGCTGTGGTAGCACTGAGTGATGCTGAGGTGGCGCTGAGTGATGCTGTAGTGGTGCTGAGTGATGCTGAGTGATGCTGTGGTCGCGCTGAGTGATGCTGAGGTGGCGCTGAGTGACGCTGAGGTGGCGCTGAGTGATGCTGAGGTGGCGCTGAGTAATGCTGAGGTGGCGCTGAGTGATGCATTTGTATGTCTTCTGAGAGGCCAGCTCAGATGTACTGATATTCATGCAAAACAGCACTGCAGCAGTCTGCAGCGTTGCAATGGGTTATTTTTTGTGCCAATCCGACCTTTCCTCGGTAGACCCCTTTGCAGAGAAAATGGAAGAGGGGATTGGCACTCTGTGAAGTACAGCTATTTTGCCCTGTGATCGATCGCGTGAACTTTTTCAGCTCAAAGTATATTTTGGGCTGAAAAGTTCAGAATGACATTACAAAACGGCCTTGGGTCATGGAGCTACAATCAGTAAATGATGTAGTAAAAGGTTCAACATGTCTAAATAATATAATTTTCAAAAGGACAGGCCATAACGATGCTTGAATCACTGGGAATCTGACTATGTGCCCCTAAAAGTTGTATTTATCCCACTCAGTAAGAACACTGTTGTGTGAATTTGTAAGAGCAAAATATATTTTTACTCAAGCTCAGAGTAAAATGGCTTTGCGGCCTAGGGCGCCAACCCTCTTGTCCGTGATCTTTGAAATAGTGGTAACGGGCTGGGATCAGGGCAGACACCCATAGGGCAAAATGCATTTTGTAATGGAAAGGGAATCGACACTTCTCTGCGTCACAAATTAGCACTTGGCGTCCCTTCAGCACTTGCGCTAAATACGAGCAAATCTGGGCCAAAGTTTCATTGGTCGGGACAATATCGTCCACTTTAAAAAAAAATAAAAAAATGTTGGAACCAGTTAATTAACGCCTGAACCTGGATGTCATAAATACCCTTCTTTCTAAACGCATGCGCTGACGTCGACATTAAATAGGATGAACGCTTCAGCTTAAACACAATCCTCAGCACACGTCTTTTAAGTAATATGCAATTATCCAATTAGTTTTAGTCAAGCATAAATGATACAGAGAAATTTTCGTGCTTGGTTTCATTCTCGCACTCGAGAACACGGCGCTGATGTGGGGACCTACACGTCCTTCTTAAGTGCTCTAGGTTTGGCTCATGACGAAGATCCACGGTTAAATGCGACGTGGACATCGGAACATAGATTTTAATTTTCCAGTGGGATGGAATTATCACCACTGATAAAGGAACTTTTTGGACTCTTGTAAGCCTTGAGAAAGTCGCAGGACAAAATTCCTTTGTGCGACGAAACACGTGTTGGCTGATGCAAGAACAAAGAGAATAAAGAAAAGAAACCAAGCACGAAAATTTCTCTGTATCATTTATGCTTGACTAAAACAAATTGGATAATTGTATATTACTTAAAAGACGTGTGCTGAGGATTGTGTTTCTGTTTATGTTGGTTTCGACCACGTGTTTGGGGAGACTGGTGGTTCTTCTCACCTTTCAGCACCGTCCATATAAATTTCTCAGAAATCTAAATAGAGTGTAAGTGCTACTCATTCTTGGAGCGCCATTTTACCTATAACCATACCACTGCACCGTCGTGAACGCTTCAGCTTATTTTTTTTATATTGTTTTATTTTCCTCGTATAGTGCTGCTTAAGGCTAGAAGATGCTTCAAAGCACTTTCGGGAGACACTGCAGCTAGGGGATAAGCAGGGAGTATATAATAAATACAACAACATCCACGTAACGGGAGGAGGTTTTTCCGTCCGCTGCTGGGGCTGTGAGGTAGGTGCATGAGGCGCAGTTTTCAGGTTTCAGGAAAAGGTAAATAAACTCGCATGCAAGTGTGTTCAGTTCAAACCCTGCAGCCGGCATAAAGACAGTGGGTTAGTTCCACCCAATAATGAGTTCCATTCATTTCTCATGACACCTCTTCAAGCTACCCTTCCATTGCCCAACGTGCGTTTATGATTTTAAATACGTGGGCTGCGTTTATTTGTAATACTATTCAGCTTTACAAGATAGGCGCATTGCACAAGCCAACATGAGGAGACATCCTATAGGATGACAGACGCCTCTGAACCTCACAGGGTCAAGGCAGTGCATCCGGACATGAGCACGAAACTTTACCATATACAAGTTGCATCAACGCTGGAAGAAACATTCATAAAAGTACTTTAAGGAGGCATGCAATTTACAAAGCAGAAAAGCTGTGAGACAGCGACCGCCGTGTGCCAGAAACCTCTCACCATCAGGTGTGAGGGTGATGAGAAGAACAGACACGAGCAGAGGGCAGGGGACCCCAAAGAGGAATTACTTGGGAGAGGAGCAGAGCGGCTGCCTTGGTTATCATAGCGGGAGCTGTGCGAGCCGCACCTCCGGCTCCATGCCACGGCTGCTGACGGGAGGAGAGAGCAGGGCAGGCGGCGTCACTCGGGAGCACACCTCTCCACCCAGGGAGGCGAGTGGGTCCTCCCGCGGGGCGAAGTAGGCACTCACCCAGCAGTGTAACCTCTCAAGGAGGGAATGCTGGAGGTCCCCTCACGGTACTGTAACACTTTTCAGAGTGAAGTGTGTCCTCTCACGGTGCAGTGTATCCTCTCACGGTGCAGTGCAACCACTCACAGCGCAGTGTACCATTTCCTGGCGCGGTGTGTCCTTTCACAGCGCAGTTTAACCTCTCACAGTGGACGCAATGACGGTTCAGTGTATCCTCTCACAGTGCAGTGCAGTCACTTGCGGTGCAGTGTATCATTTCACTGCGCAGTGTGCCAGTATGCCCTCTCACAGTGGATTCACTGGCGGTGCACTGTATCCTCACAGACTGTAGTAAGTAGTTTTGCAGTGCAGTAGATCCACTCACGGTGCACTGTATACCCTGAAAGTGCAGTGTACCCAGATGCTATACGGCACATTCACTAACAGTGCGGCGCATACACTCCCAGTGTAGCGGGCCTTCACTTCCTACAGTCTCCTCTCACACTGCAGTATATACGGACACTGAAGTTCATCCTTTCACCGCAGAGTCCACTGAGAGCAAGTATGACGTAACCTTTAATAAAGGATTATATCTCCACAATGCGAAGTGCGCCCTTTTACAGTACGGAGTATCCTCTCACATGTCCCGTTTCACATAACCTTTTTGGCGTCACAACGTACTGTTTCTTCACAAATCCCTTTACTTTGCTGTTTCCCCTGGGAGCTCGCACTCCTCTTACAGCAGTGCTGTCTGCCCCCTCGCAGTGTTCTGTCACCATGCAGGGTGTCCTCCCACGCGCATCACTTCCTGGCTGGTGGCGTGGACTCAGTGCCACTTGCTGTAGTGTAGGCAGGAGTGGCGACTGCAGGCTTTTCACTGACAGCTGCCCTCAGAAAGGCGGCCAGTTGTCCGCGTGCGCCGAGGCCAGAGGGGAGCAGGGTGAGTGCACCTGCAAACACACCTGCACACACCTTGATTACAAATGTCCTCACGGCAGCAGCAGCGCTTCAGCTGTCAGCTGTCAGGATGCGGGAGGATTCATTTTGTGAAAACAACAGAAAAAAATCATTTTAGGTTTTCCTGTCCCAGTCATCTCCCGAAAGAACAATGCTAGTCAGAAACGGGAAGTGCAAAGTGATTAGTCCCCGTACACGCAAGTCGTGGTTTGTGCACGAGTCTCCCACAGGTAGGTACCACACCCATAAGACAGCTGAATATTCTTAGGGAAAAGCTGCAAACGATTTTGAAAACGAAAATGCAGGCAAACATGTTTTTCTGCAGGCCAGCTTCCATCAGCCAAAGTGGTGGCCTACTCCTAAAGGGCTTCCGTGGGGTCACTGGGAGGGCTCCCAAGTTCCCTCGTCGACCAGGCTGTCCTGCAACTGCAGGACGGACACCTAGACCGTGAGCACGCGAACACGTCTGACAGGCACTGCTCAACCAGGCCCGGGCCGGGTCAGTCAGAACATTAGTCAGCCTGCTGGGAAACTGTGTGTGCCGAGGGCAAAGCCAAGGTGAGGCGCCGGCACACAGCTGCAATCCGATCCGCCCCCCCGGGCACAGACAAGCATTTTCACGAGGCTGGAGTGTGGAAGTCTTAACATACAGCCACACAGTGGTACGCTTTACTATAATATTGGAAAGCTGGCGGGCTGGAGGAGGCGGTGTCTTTGAGCTCCCGGGCTTAATAGTGAATCCCCTGGGGAGGCACGGGAATGACATCTGATACTAAACCCAGAAGAAAGTTTGCAAGGCTTCTCTATAGTCAACAAATAATGAAACAATCCTTTCGATGTCCCACTGCCACCAAAATAGTGCATGGGCCCTCTCCAGACATTTTATTTTTTTCAGGCAGTATTAAAAACAAGGTCGGCGGCGAAAGTGAAAGCGCTGCGATCACCAGGGCCAGCGCAACCACCATCTGTTTCCAATTAACGCGAGAGCGGGCGCGATAATTGGAAACAGATGGCGCTAATGCTCGCTCCCGAGCACCCTAGGCCAGGGAACAAAGAAGGCGGGACAATCACCCGCCTTGGACCAATTGCGTGCTGTCTTTTTAAGAAAGACGCATGCACAGGCCAATTGCGGGTGTTCTCTGGTGTTTTGAACTCTGAACACACGCACGAGCGTGTGTTCAGAGTTCAAAAGCCCTTACTAAATGCCTCGCAGTGCAGCGCATGCGCGCTGGCTCAGGCGAGACCTAAAAAGGGGACACCAGGCGAAGCGAAGGCTGAAACAGCGCGGAGGCAGGCAGGAATCGGGCAGCAGGCGCGAACCCTTGCCAGGAGGAGGTCTCAGCAACGGCACTGCGGAGCTGCTGGGGAGAGAGTTGACCCAGACCAGAGGTCAAGGTCTTACTAATTTTCCCTCTGCCCTTGCCGCCAAATGTGAGGCTTGGTCTGGGGGAGAGGCATCTCCACTGGCTGGAGAGGTTCTGGCTAGCACAACAAAAGCCAGGAAGCCTTTGAGGCTCACCGCCCTGAATGCTGTTCCTGATTGGGGCTAGGTGAGAAGCAACTCCACCCCAAGCAGGCTTTGTTTCTGACCCTCAAGAGCACAAGGCTCCCACCTCAGTGGGTCAGAAATATGTCTGGAAGTGGCAGGCCGGTGCAGATCAGTCAGCTGCTAACCAGAGAGTTGGTAGTTTTTCATGGGGCACCCCTAAGATGCCCTCTGAGTGCATTTTACAAAAAATCCAACATCACTGTGGGTTTATTATGCTGAGAAGTTTGATAACAAACCTCTTAGCATTCAGTAAACTATCATGGAGCTGTGGAGTTCGTAATGACAAACTTCCAGCCTATATACTCACTATGGCTTCACTGCACTTACAATGTCTAAGAATGGACTTAGACACTGTAGGGGCATATTGCTCATTCAGCTATGCCCTCACCTGTGGTTTAGTGCAGCCTGCCTTAGGGCAGTAAGGCCTGCTAGAGCGGTGACTTACCTATGCCACAGGCTGTGGTTTATAGGCATCGCACACAGGGATGTGTGCCATGTCGACTCTTCAGTTTTAGCTGCACCTAAACATACAGTCTGTAATGGCAGTGTGTATGTGTTTGTTGAGGGGTCTCTGTAAGTGGCACAATACCTGCTGCAGCCTTTAGAGACCTTTTCTGGTCACAAGGCCCTTGGTACCACTGGTACCTTTTACAAGGGGCTTATATGTGTGCCAGAGGTGTGCCAATTGTGAAAACAAAGGTACAGTTTAATTCAAGCCTTCAGGGGTAATTAGGTTTCTGCGGTCGATCCATTGGCCTCTTGTTTACTTAGGAGTTTTTTTTTTCATAAACCGGTTACTCATTCTCCTGTCCTATCCTGTGATCTCCTATTTATCCTTCTGTCTTTAATGGTTCTCTTTGAGCCCTTAGAATCCTCATACCTTATAATTTTATCTGTCAAAGTTTTATTCTTGGTCACCATCTGCTTCTAGAATAAGGGAGATTGGAGCTTTGCTTTCATTCCCTACCTTTTTGAGGTTTTGTGAAGACCTTGTAATCTTGAAACCTAGTCCGCTTTTCCTTTCCAAAAACATCTAAGTTCCATTGTGAGAAGCATTGTCCTTCCTGTTTTTTATCCTAATCCCTCATTGGGGGAGGAAAAAGACTCCATACCCTGGATTTTCACAGGGCAATCTCTATCAATTTGAATAGAGCCGCTCTCTTTAGGTAGGCCGATGTTCTTTCATCACCTTTGGCCTTTCAGAGAGAGGTCTTTTACCTACCACATTTACTCTCTCTAGATAAGTAAAGTTGCCAATAGTTAATATCTTATGAGATGGAGAATGTAGATTTACCATCTTGTATTGAAGGTAGATCTACCAGAGCAATTGCAAACCTCATGGGCTGCCTTTAAGCGGGCTTCACTCAAGGGCATTTTCCCCACAGTCACTTGAGCATCCCCTCACAGTATTATGTTACATTACCATCTCCAATTGGGTGGCAGGGTATCCATAGAATTCAATATGAATGTGTGATCTTCTGCACATCATCTTTGATTTATTGTTTTCAAAACCCTCTAATAAAAACATGGGCTACCCTTAAGCGGGATTCACTGAAGGGCATTTTCTGCACAGCCACTTTCGCATCCCTCACTGTATGTTACACTACCATCTCCAGTTGGGTGGCAGAGCATCTACAGTATTCAGTACAAATGTGTTATCTTCTGTACATAATGTTTGATTTCTTTTTTTAAAACACTACAATAAAAAAAAACTGGAGTAGCATCCAGTAGAATCTAGTCTCAACTTTCCTCTAACTTTAAGGAAAATTGGACAAATAATCAATCACTTTTGGCTTGGGTATTATCCCACTGTGTAAGGACTGTGGCAGAAGACAGACAAGGAAGGAATGACCCAGTTACCTACTGGTAGTCTTCTTTACCCAAAGTGCAGGTCTTCCTTCTCACAGCCCTGAACCCCTACCACCCTAGCTCGTTCTATTGTAATTGATTCTTTGTTTCTTCTATTATTAATATTTTTTCTTAAGCTTGCTCTCTTTGGAAGTGTTTATCTAAGGATCTTCCTTTTGTACATGATGCGATATGGCAGCCATATTGGAGGAACTTTTTGAAGAGGTAGGTAATCGAGTTCTGTGAGGGAGAAGTACTGCTCACAGTCTAAGGACTGTGACAATGAAGACCTAGACTTGCAATAATGAAAATTACTGGTAAGTAACTGAAACATTCCTTTCCTTTCAAAAGAATTGGGAACACACAGTTGTACAAATTTATGCTGTTACTTTTCCTACAGCACGTATGGTATGGTATGGTATGGTATGGTATGGTATGGTACGGTATGGTATGTTAGAGCATGGCTACCTCAGGGCAGGTGCTTAAGGAGAAAAGAGAGGACAGGCATTCAAAAGAGATAGATTGAGAATGAGGCTTTGTGAATAGAATTATTTTTCCCAAAATGCTTGTCCTTTCTGTGTTAAAAACTACAATATACCATGACAGTGGTATGCCACTGCTTCTCTTTGCCCTCCTTAGTGGAGTCTCATAACTATTCTGCAGGTATAAGGGTCTCTCATCTTCGCTATTTTTATAGCTCACATCTAATTCCTTTTATGTCTTTTTCTACTGTGCCTAGGAAATGTTTTGTAGCGTTGTTATGGTATGAGTTATACTAAGTTCTGTTAGCTTAGACTACGCTATGCTACATCATGCCATATTATGTTATGTTTTTAGTTGTGAGCAGAATCTAACACCAGCAACTTTCACATCATCCATTTCTCCTTTCCTCTTGTGAAACAGTTTGTACCTTTGTTATCTGGTTCACCTTCTATTCATGTTGAAACTAAAGAATACGGTCTCTCATTGGAGAAATGTAAAGTTTATTGTTTGATCTGCTCTCAACAGAACACTTTAGATGGAATATTGCACACATCAACACAGCTTAGATAGTCCATTATGATGGAATTCCTGAGCCTACACCTTTACGCATATATAATTCCACATCATGTGTAACATACAGAACTTCCATCAGCAGACAATAAACAGAATATTGCACATGCATCTGTTAGCACATTTTTAATAAATTAAAAAATTCTGGTGTTAAATGTGTTTTAGTTAGTATAACCAAGCTTAAGTTTACATGACCAGACCAAAGTCAACCTGCACTGACATTCATTTGGCAGTGACAGGAAAACATGGCTTTTAAAATTACATGAATGAGTTTTCTATGTGCATGTCTCTCATCTATGTTTTTCCTTTCCAGAAATTTAGCAAACTAGAATTCTTTCTGGGGTGTTTTTTTTGTTTGCTGAGCTGAAATGTATTCATTTGTGTTCCTCAAGAAGGAAGCCATGTGTTGAATGTTCCAGTATTTGCAACATATTCATGGCTCTTTGCCTGGGTCTGCTCTAAGTTTTAACTTGTTGCATAAATGTCACATTATTTTATTATTTTCCTATGTTCGCCTTAGTATAATTGTCGATGAAATTAGGCGTTCCTAAATGTTTCTCATTTGATGATTCATATTTTCTTGTTTTACTATTGGTTTGTGTGAAAGTTACTTTATTAGTACAGGTCTTTGATATCAGATTTCATCATGTCAAGAGTCTGTCATTCAAGAGTGAAACCTATAAAATGTGTCCTTTTTGAGAGCTGTGCCTGACTTTTTGCTCACTTTCATGTCGGCAGACTCCACCTCAGCTTGTCTTCACTTAGACCTTTCTTGCCTTCCGAACTGACCAGACTCTGAGTTATTCTGCCTAATGATTTATAATTAGACTTTCATTCACTTTTGAACTGAGCAGATTTATGCTAGTCCTTTGCTGAACTATTCTTTTGCTCTGGCTATTTACTTGCTTCGGAGGTGGACCTAATGTTGATAAATCTCGCAATTGGCAGATTTGAATTTAACTAATTACTTTTTGGCTTTTGTAATGAATTTTAATTTGAAGAAACCTTTATGATTTGACTTTGAATTTTGTTCTGTGAAGGTTTTCTTTTTTGGCTTTGGGCCACTGTCTTTTGAGGCTCACATGGCACCCGATCTTGCGTCTCAATTCTATTAATGTATTAGTTAAAAGTGTTGACACATCTAACACAGCAACAGTTGTATCACATAGTTGGTCATCACCATAGACTGAGGCACACCACACGCTACCCAGTGAAGGCACCCAACAGCATTAGCTTCCACCATCTGCATACTTACACGTGCCAGGCAATTTGGGCATCTGTAATGACCAAGAAGATTCATCATGATGTAGTACAGTCCTTTGGTTTCATTTATCAAGCTCATAACAGAGATACGCTACCACTAACTTGTTGTATTCCTCTTAGGGTGTCCGTATATAGGTTTTCCTGTATCATGTCCTTATATAGGCACAATTCGCCCTGCCCTTATATAGGCATAAAATCCCAGTCCTTATTTAGGCATTAAACCGTGCACTCAAATACAGGCATGGTCTCCGACATCCGTCCACCCTAACGTCACAACGAGTTCTTGAAGAACAGACCCTTAGGCTTCGGGAGTTTCCCTAGCACAGGACTATTGATTTCTTCAAGGACTCATCTATTATGCATGAACCGTTATACCTTAGGGGTTCATTCATGACGTCTTCCGCTGTCCGATTCACGTCAATGCTAACATTCTGAGGTACCTCTCAGGTATAAATATACCTTCCCTAGCCCTTGTAAATCAGAGGAGACCTCGACTTCAGAGGAGCCCGTATCCCGGCCTGACGCACTGAGAAGACGCTGTCATCCCTGCACGCAGAGAGTCCAGCTTCCAGTGATCTAACTTCCCTTGCGGGATGTTGGAGTTCGAGTCTGGCAAGAGAATCCCACCTCTCTCATTCTTAAGGTATGGAGCTGACTAGAACCTAGAGGGACTCTTGGCATACTAGACTCTTGGCATACTAGACATACTAGGCGTAACATACTCTTAGTATACCATAGTAAGGAATACTTCACCTACTTCATACCTCTCCCTACACCTAGGTTAGGTTAGGTACACTGGGGTAGAACTAGCTTAGAGACGCATCGTATGAGTACTCGCATTTTTAGCTCATGTTATTTATGTATGTGAATATACGCTAAAAGATAATGCTAGTGCAGTATTATTTATTTCTACTGCTTACGCTGTACATTATTTATCTTGCATACTGTCTTGTGATCGTAACAGCACATATCACCTACACGAGAAACAAGACTGTTCAATAAATCCTTTTATTGAAACGCCCGTCTATTCTTTCTGTGTAACTTTGAGGAAAACTAAGCATGCACGATTGAGCTGAGTGAAACGGTTATCTATTTTTCCACGACTCTGGGACACGTTCTGATTCTAAAGGGAAACAAAGTTGTCATGTTTTGCGGCTGCCAGAAACTACTCCCTTCTTGTTATCCAAGGAGTTTCTAGTGGCCTCTGAGCTAGCTGGCACAAGTAATTAAGTTTAATATACTCGATAGGGACATACCGACCTTAGTCCTATGTCAAACCTATAGGGTATATTATTCCAATGCGCAGAGCCTATTAGGGAAATAGGAGCTACACTACATGGCGCCCAACGGTTTGGTAAGGCGGTAATTTAACGCTAGATACGGAGTAACTCAGCTGTGCTTTTTCTCTCAGAGACCCCTACCCATATACTCCAAAAGACGTCTGGAGTGGGCAGGGTTAAGTATCCGCCACAGCAAAATAGGGAAGCACCCTATATATTAGCTGTTTGGTTTGCTCAACGTTGAAGGATACAGTGTTCCAAAATATTGTGCACCTTATCTTTTTGTTTCCTTGAAACTTGTTCTACATTTTTCAAAAAACAAAAATGTCCACATGCGGGGACAATGACACCGAGAACGGTGGAGCTGCGGCTGACCCAGTCGTAACAGCTTTTAACTTTACAGGTTTAAATGAAACCGAGGAGGGTGTTATAGACATCCATCCAAACTTAAGAAGAGCCATCACTCTAAAACTTATAAAACACGGCCTACCACCGAGAGGCGGTAGAGCAGTTTTCGTGATAGAGGCACACAAATCCTTTCAGACAGAGGTATTCTAATCATGGATAGTATTCCCAGAATCAAATCCAGTAACAAAACTGTTTCACTTCTACAAGGAAGATGATCCACCAGAGGAATATATTCCTTTCGAGGATATTGAAATTCCACTAACATACCAGGAGCATCAGCTCTGGTTTAAAGGCGCCCTAAAACATCACAGAAACATTACCAGGCTCGGTCCCCTAGGGAGACCAGGAGCAACATGGCCGATTCTAGCCGGCTACACTCCTCATCCTGAACTGGATATAATGTCAGATGAGGAATTACTTACTCAACTACAAGAGTTAATAAAAATCTACAGACAATTAGTCCAATATGTCATGCGGACTTTCACAGTCCAACCACCATTAACAATTCCAAATCAGACCCCTCATCCGGGGACTACACTAAAAATTACACCACAGACTCTCTACTCAGTCATGGGTAAAATGCCCACAAAACGTGAGCAAATTCCATTCTGGATAGCTCAAAAAATTACTCAAATAGAAGCAGTATTTCCAAATACTAGCCCTTATGAGAAACACAGAATCCTAACAATCAGTTTACCAATGGGGATCACACCACAACTGGAAGACTGCACCACTTGGGGCTCAGTCTTTGCTGCCATCTATACTAAAACACATGGTATTCCATCAATTGCGGTAATACCTGATGTCCTGAAACAAATTCAAAACGAATACGGGGCAGAGCCTGCTCTGAATTTAGGTATGAAATTACTGAAAAATTTCGACCAGGTCTCAAGAATAATATTATCTAATATTAAAGGGGAGGCAGCAGCAGTGGCGATCCGCCAACGATTAAGGGAATTCGATGTTACAGAACATCAAACTGAACTACCCAGAATAATCGAACAATCCTATGCAGAATTAGGCAGAGATAGTTTGGGTGGAAGACCATTAAAACCAAAACTATCTGAGAATCCTGAAAAGGACTCTAATAAACAAACTCCTACATCTTCTAAAAAGAAGTGGGAAACTAATAAACAAAATTCAAACGAGAAACATTCTCAATCCCGAGGTAGGTCTCCTCAAAAGGAGCCCTCTGAAAGGAGGTATAACCTCAGGAATAGGGATAATTTGAGAAAACCTGACAGGTGTCAAGATACTGATACACGTTCCTCTCGTACCTTTCAGATCTCGTCACAGACATCGGGAAGAAGAGGACGGTCAGAACATAGAGAAGAACGCGTGAAATCCAAGGAAGATAAACATGCTCCAAAAAATAAAACAAAACCTCAATTCTCCAAAAAGAAAGTAGCAGGTCTGAAGATCAGACATAACGAGGATACTGAGAACACAACTCAAGAACGGAGAATGGGCTCAGACAATGCTGGACAGTGCAGCAGAAGTCACAATAGTTCGCCAGAACGTGAAGGAACTTCTGGAGATAGTGGACTTGAATGAGTACATCACAGTAGAGACTGTAGACACCAGGGTTAGTACTCCACAAAGGTTATATGAAATAACACTCCGAATGGAGGTAGACATACGAAGACAGGTGAAAGCACTCTTTTGGAAAAAACTTTCAAAGGGCAATGATATACTTCTAGCAGAAAAAGACTGGCCACCACAATTTGTCAGGGAGTGCCCACATGGCGAGGACATTATTATGCCTGCCTTCTCCAACCATATTCCAATTCACCAAAAATATACATATGCCAGGAAATGGGCAGTAGCCCAGGCCCCAGCATTATATAAAAATCATGTAGGATGGGATGAGGACTCACCTCATCATAAAATACATCTGAAACATGAACCAACTGCACAAAGGCAGTACCCAATAAAGCAAGAAGCTAAAAAACAGGTCAGGGAGATCTTAGATCAACTTGAATACCAAGGGGTGATTGAAACATGCACCTCCTCAATGAACAATCCTTTGTTTCTTGTCTCCAAACCAGACAACACCTATCGTCTAGTTTTGGATTACAGACATTTAAACACTTGTTCTAAAAGATTTGCAGTTCAAAATGCACATAGTACAGCATTAATGAATAACATTGTGCGTAAAAAATATAAAACCACATTAGATATCTCAAATGGTTTCTTTTGTCAAAACATAGCACCTGAAAGCAGGTACTTAACAGCTTTCTCCATAATGGGGACCCAGCGTCAATTTTGTCGACTCCCACAAAGGTTCAAGAACAGCCCGGGGTTATTCTCAGCGAGGGTAACAGAGTTACTACAAATTTATGACAATGAGGCATTGTCCTATGTCGATGACATCTATCTGACAGACGATGACCTGGATAAACACTTGAACAGGGTGAATACCATTATACTGGGCTTCCCCTCTGAGGGCTACAAATTCAACTTCACAAAATCCAGAATTGCCCATCTCAATGTCCTGTTTCTAGGATATGAGCTTTCAAGTGAAGGCAAGAGCTTGGCAGCTAACTTTTTAGAAAAGTGTGCGCTGCTCCAACCTCCAAAAACGCTGAAAAACTTACAATCCATCCTGGGTTTCCTAAATTTTGGAAGAACATACATTCTAAATTACGCGGAAAGGGTTAAACCTCTCTACGCATTAATCAAACCTGATTTTTCTATCAAGAATTGGACACAAGAGCATACAGAAATCTTGCGTTCACTCCAGGCTAACATGTTAGCAACAAATCACTTACAAACACGCGTAAGTCAACGCAATTTAGTGATCCGAATAATTTCGGGGCAATGCGGATTCACCTACTTAACATTTAATGAGGGTGAAAAAATACCAATTGCACACAAATCCCATTTGTATACACAAGCAGAAATGCGCTTCTCTTCAACTGAAAAAATTCTGACAGCAGTTCAAACCGCTGAAGCAAAAGAAAGAGCTCTAGCTCAAGGGAAACGCATTATTGTCGTTACCCCAGTACCTGCATTAGAAGCGGTCACAAAAGCGAGCATTCCAAATGCTAAAGCATTACATCCAAGATGGATACAATGGGTTAATTCTCTTGCTGCAACAGATGTTGAATATGTTTTTGATCCTGATCTAAAAACACAAGCGTTCCTGCAATATGAACAAGAATGTCCTCTGCCCACTGAAATTCTGCCTCTCGATCAGTACGAATTCATAATTTACACTGACGGAGCCGCACAACCCGCAACAGGGGGTAAGCAAGCTTACAGTGCAGCGTGTGCAATCGTTAAAGGTCGCATGCGAGATGGCATCTTCAGACCTATGGTCACAAAGACACAATCTCTAGGAAATTGTACAGCTCAGCGAGCTGAGCTACAAGCATTCAAACTGGCACTTGAAAGTACAGATCGCGAATTCCCCACACTAATAGTGTGCGATTCTTTTTACTGTGTTCAGTCGTATAATGAATATATACAAAATTGGCTTGAAAACGGGTTCAAAAATGCAAAAGGTGGCACAATAAAGCATAAAACGCTTTGGGAACAAGTAGTTCAGTTGAAAAACGATCTACCAAAGGCTCACGTGATCCACACACTGAGTCATCAACGTGATGGCGTTCACGTTGCAGGAATTCATTGGCTGATGAAGCCGCAAGGGGGCTGTTCAGACGGCTTCCGTAGCTGCGATCACTCGTTCAAAAACGAAAATAGACAGTGAGATAATGTTGGCTGTCAATGCTACAAGCAAAGGCAGTGGTGCAGCGTTACCAAAAAAGTTTCCACTCAAGTACTCTTATGTAATTGATGTGAACAACGTTCCTTTTGCTCGAATCCCTGGAGTGGGGGATAGGGTAATTCCAAACATGGAACGTAGAGCAGCTTTGATTTATGAAACACATCTGGGGGAGGGTCTGTCACATCAGGGGATCTCTAAAACAATATTGACATTAAAAGAGATGTACTGGCGGCCTGGGATGAATACAGAAATACACATATTCATCAACAACTGCATAGACTGCAAATTACAGCGAGAAAGCCACCAGACACCATGCTACGAATGTAGCTGCCCTGCACAGACACCATTGTTAGACAGCATTAGACTATCTATGCACAGGCGTCCTCATGGACAAGTGCAATCCCACAAATACTAAATCAAGGTTCCTATGGATATGGCCTCAGCGCTCGGCTGACGCTCGAACTGTTATAAAAGATTTGCGAGTCTTTATCGGCACATACGCAATAGGCACGCTACCTTCTGACCAGGGCCCTGCGTTTAGCTCTCGGGCTTACAAAGAAGCCATGGCCAGTCTGGGCGTTGCATTGCGGTACTCCTCTCCATTCCATCCTGAGGGAAATTTGGTTGTGGAAAGGAAAAACCGGGACATAAAGCAGTCTATAACAGCTAGGGTATTAGGTTTGGGTGATGGGTGGGTCAAACATCTTTATGGGGTCCAACGCTCATTAAACAACTTGCCAAGAAGTTCTCTGGGGGGGTCACTCCATATGAGGTCCTATTTGGGACAAGAATGTGGGTACCAGACCTCGATCACGTAGGCACAGTGGTGGAAAATAAACCCTTTGATATCAAAGATCGTTTGGCTGTTTTGCAGGACTTAAACAAATTAAGAACGAAACAAAGCAACGTGTTCCTGCAGCCAACCACCACTGGGGATCAACCGGCTGTCCCAGCAAGGCCTGTCTGGATTCCAAAAGTTGGGGATCTAGTCAGAGAAAAGATTGCGGTCAAGAAGGAATTTGGACCTTCTTACAGACAACCAGTACCTGTACTAGCTGTTCAAGGAACAAGAACAGTACTACTGCCGCCCCTTGCTGGAAAAAAGGAGAAAAGATTTGTGTCCATCGACCTCATCAAACCACAGTATGTGGCCAATACTAAATAGTAGGCCTCGTGGACTCCGACCTAGTAGCAGACGCACTCCTCTCGCTACTATCCAAGAGGTTCAGACTGAAAGACTGATAACTATCGAGAATTCAGCAGTAACAGATGAAGGACTAACCAACAATGCTATGGAACTCATCCCTCTTGAAACTCAAGTAACAGTTCGTCCAAATACACCTGTCTACACCAACGTAGCAAGTGATCAACTGGTTCCAGCGATTTCAACAAATCCTGATGCAATTTCAACAATTGACAGAACTGCTTCTGGCTATTTCATTAACTTTGATACGTTCTCAGAAGATCCCAGTGAACCTGAAACGACGCCAGCATCATTAACTTTCAAGCAGCAAGTACAAGACTTTCTTCACTTTCTGAAAAAGACTTATCTGGTTTCACCATGGATTGAACTCTGGATTATTTCTGGAATATTTGTTTTCCTGCTTTGGCTAGCTTTGGTTATGACTATGAGCATGCTAATAAACGGCAGATACATCCGTGTGAACACTGAAAGAAAAGATGTGAACTTACTTTTGAAACCACATAAATCTTCCCATCGTGAAGCAAGAGACTTGTCAACAGTGAACATCACTGCCGTTCCTATACAGGATGGTATAGTGTGGGACAAAACTGATTTCGATATATTCGGTCCAACGGAACAATTGAACATTCCACATTTGTTTAAAATTTCACTAAGTGATCTTATTTTGTCCAATACCTATTCTGATGATTGGGACTTTGAGACTGTTAACGACATAATGTTTGACCTAGAAAAATCTGCTGTATTTTCTAAAAATGAATATTTAGAGGGTTCATCAGACTATGAACAGCTGTATTGCTATAACCACTATGGTCATCATTATTTGCATAAATCTGCATACCCTAGAAATGTGTTTATGTTTAACCAATGGGAGCATTGTCCTACAGCACCAAAAGGTAGTTCAAAAACATTTGTTAATAAGTTTCCAAATTTTTCAGGATCTAATACATCTGATCCAGAAACGTTTTACTATAAAAATGTAAACAAAACAGGACTGAAAATTATGTTAACAAATGCTAAACAGATTTATTCTGCAGCATTTATTACCCAACTGTCTAGACAGGGTTTCGACTTATGGAACGACACAATAGACACAAAATCTTGACTGGGGTACTAAATATTGGCAAGTGCAGGGGATAGAAGCTTTATTTAGAGCCTGCATCATCCCTGAACAAATAATGTTTTTGAATGAAACTGTCCAACAAACGTCTTGTCTTGGACTAGCCAAGATCAAAGAGATGAAAAATCCTTCTGTACCAACAACTGCAAGTGATAACAATACACAGGCAGCGGTTACAGTTTACACAATACTACAACTCAACAGATCTAATCCTGATTGGAGAAAATGGTTGATCTGGCCCACAGACACAAACAACTGTCAGGAAAGATTCCTGAATAAAACTCAGGGCTTTACTATTCATAGGCCAGACCCAAGATATGTCCAAAGACAACATCCGTGGGTAGTAACAACAATACAGTGTAGGAAAATTGTGCCTCGATTGGCTGCAGAAATCTACACTACAGGATGTGAAACAACACTTATCCTTACTTAAAGAAGACGCAGACCTTAGGGAATTCTTGCTTGGACCAAGAAAACCGCGTCAAAAACGTTTCATATATGCTGCTTATAATGAAGCATGGAAGGTGTCACAGATAGAGGCCGCAGAACGAATACATGAACTTGATCGTATTAATTTAGAGAAAACACTCTCTGTGGTCGACAATGGGTTAACAACTTTGTCCTCCAGAATATATTCATTGGACGGCATTGTATCCTCTGCTATCGACATACTGGAACAAGATTTGGCGATGTTACAACAAGGCCAATCTCAATTACGTTCTATTGTGTTATTGAGCTGGACGCTGCAATCTTTGCGAGCGGGCTATGTGCCTTGGCGTTTTATCAACACGTCGGCTCTGTTTGCAGAATACAATCTTACTGATAAACAGATCGAACTGGCACAAACAGGAGCAAAGTATACAGTGCTGAGCATTGAAAAACTGGAAAAATTACCATTCACAGTGGCAGAAAAACCAGCTACAGAATGGCTTATTCATGGCAAAATCACGCTACCTGTGACTACTTTTCAGTTTCAGTATTGCCTCAAACAGATGCAAGCAGGCAAATATGAAAGGTTGGGTAAGGAATAGATTAAGACATCTTGGAATTTACCTTACACATATAGATGTTGGAGTGGGGATCGTGAAGTGTTTATAAGCGGTACACACTGTAAAAGTGCACTGAGCGGTTCGCTAATATGTCAGGACATACACGGGGCTTGTAATGGTTCTGTGGCAAATTTGTCTTGCCACCAGCAGGGTACACCAGCTGCTGTGATTAATCCAACGTTTGGACAACTTTCTAATGGGAGTTACCTCATGTTGAATGATCAGAGTTGCTGCGGCATGTTGCCAGGCATCCCATATCTAGTAACAGTGAACTCCAGGGTCACTTGCTGTATGCAAGTATTGTTTGCCCCAATAGACACAGTCAGGGAGTCGCCTCTATGGCCTTCGCTGAACGTCTCTTTTATAAGATTTGATACTTTGAGCAGAATGAAAGCCATGCTTTTACAACAAACAGTGCCTTTGACCTCGGCCAAAGAAACCTATGATCTACAAATTGCAAGGACTTCGGCTGAGATACAAACTTTAATACGTACAAACTGCCCTATACATTTCGTAGAAATGATAGGACGTATCTTTAACATGTCAGATACAAACGGAATTGTACATGTATTTAAGACCATCTGTTCCGGACTGTTAGCACCTTTCCAGGCAGTCCTCGGAATCATCCCAAACATTGCACATTCGGTGTTTGGTGGAATACCATTAATTCTAGCACTTGTTGCCGGAATTCTATTTCTCTTCCTGCTATTACGCTATGGCCAGCCTATTCGCAGACATCACTCAGAGCGAAGTGGAGAAAGCTCTCCTTGAACGAAAGTGCCGTGAGCGAATAGTACAGCTTTTGGGCATGACTCGCCTACTGGAACTTAATACCACGTGGTTCCTGTCATTCAGACCAATCTGGCAAGATTGCATCTTACCTGTTCTACGATGCCTGCTATGCGGTAAAGAATGCGTGTTAGACACCTGTCTAACATTTCCATCAGCTACGCCAACGGATATCGATACTCTGCTGGACCCGATAACGGCCCATGCTCTGTGTTGTCCCCAGAGGCTACCAATCCTGCTGACAGCATTCATTGAGATCTCACAGACGCTTCCGGCTGCTGCTGAGGTATGAGATGGATCTACAGGCACACAGGTAACAACGGACGCAAACATTGCTGCGGCATCCTATGCTGAAAGCGATGCTTCACATCTCTGTGCAATTAATCTACTACACGAGGTGTTCCGAATGTCACCAACTACAGTGGACGATATTTTGTCTACAGAAATAGATGATCTCATGTTTACACCAGACCCATACACTGACTCTGATTCAGCCCACAGTGTTCCAGAGATGCAGTAACAATTTGGCCTTCATATTTCAAAAACTTGGAACTCTTCCCAAATTGAACTTTTTCCATTTTCCAAACCTAATGGCATGACAATCTGCTTGAAGTAGAACTATTCTTATAGTACGGACTTCGCGGTACTTCCACAGACACTTAGTCATCTTGTTAGTCTAAAAAGTTCATTAATTTCTATGACATGAAATTACTTTGATTTTTGAACAACTTATCAATCATTTTTTTGTCACATGTAATTATTACCTCTTATTTCATTCCAATTGCATTTTATTTTCAAATATATGCCTGAAATGAGAAGCAATGCTTAAAATGTACAGTACTTTTTGCATTCTAATATGTTTTTTAAATGCTTTTAAGAAATATTTTAGCAATATGCGGTACTCCATTTTATGTTTAGCATTTTAAATGTTTAGCATTTTATTATTATCGTACACACGAAAGTGGAGTGGGTGTTGTATTCCTCTTAGGGTGTCCGTATATAGGTTTTCCTGTATCATGTCCTTATATAGGCACAATTCGCCCTGCCCTTATATAGGCATAAAATCCCAGTCCTTATTTAGGCATTAAACCGTGCACTCCAAATACAGGCATGGTCTCCGACATCCGTCCACCCTAACGTCACAACGAGTTCTTGAAGAACAGACCCTTAGGCTTCGGAAGTTTCCCTAGCACAGGACTATTGATTTCTTCAAGGACTCATCTATTATGCATGAACCGTTATACCTTAGGGGTTCATTCATGACGTCTTCCGCTGTCCAATTCACGTCAATGCTAACATACTGAGGTACCTCTCAGGTATAAATATACCTTCCCTAGCCCTTGTAAATCAGAGGAGACCTCGACTTCAGAGGAGCCCGTATCCCGGCCTGATGCACTGAGAAGACGCTGTCATCCCTGCACGCAGAGAGTCCAGCTTCCAGTGATCTAACTTCCCTTGCGGGGTGTTGGAGATCGAGTCTGGCAAGAGATTCCCACCTCTCTCATTCTTAAGGTATGGAGCTGACTAGAACCTAGAGGGACTCTTGGCATACTAGACTCTTGGCATACTAGACATACTAGGCGTAACATACTCTTAGTATACCGTAGTAAGGAATACTTCACCTACTTCATACCTCTCCCTACACCTAGGTTAGGTTAGGTACACTGGGGTAGAACTAGCTTAGAGACACATCGTATGAGTACTCGCATTTTTAGCTCATGTTATTTATGTATGTGAATATACGCTAAAAGATAATGCTAGCGCAGTATTATTTATTTCTACTGCTTACGCTGTACATTATTTATCTTGCATACTGTCTTGTGATCGTAACAGCACATATCACCTACACGAGAAACAAGACTGTTCAATAAATCCTTTTATTGAAACGCCCGTCTATTCTTTCTGTGTAACTTTGAGGAAAACTAAGCATGCACGATTGAGCTGAGTGAAACGGTTATCTATTGTTTCCACGACTCTGGGACACGTTCTGATTCTAAAGGGAACAAAGTTGTCATGTTTTGCGGCTGCCAGAAACTACTCCCTTCTTGTTATCCAAGGAGTTTCTAGTGGCCTCTGAGCTAGCTGGCACAAGTAATTAAGTTTAATATACTCGATAGGGACATACCGACCTTAGTCCTATGTCAAACCTATAGGGTATATTATTCCAATGCGCAGAGCCTATTAGGGAAATAGGAGCTACACTACAAACTCTGCTACCTGCAAACCTCCTTTAACCAATTAAGACTTTGGTCTGTTCAAAAAGTCACCAATGTCCTGACATATGAATGCCAATTAAGATATTAGCGCTTGCTGTGTTATGTCAGTTTCTTAAACATGTTATGTCATCCTAAGGAGAGATAGGTGAGAGGGAAAGGAGGGACTGGAACAGAGCATTGAAAAAACGAGAGAAGGAATTAGTAGGTGTCTTGTGAACAGAGTCATCCACAGCATTATTTCTTCTGAGGCCTTCGATTGAAATTAAAATACAAATTTCAAAGCTGAATGCTCTTAACTCATAAACATAGGTGGTCTGCAGTAAATCTTTCAAACATGCAAAGACGAATGTGCAATGTATACTCCAAAGCACAATCCCACCGCTGGGGCCTTCCTGCAGAATGTGATGAGGGCCCCCTGAGTTTCCCATAGCTCACAAGCATTAATTGGCCTTGTCGGAAGGGGGCCGCCTAGAAGGATGGGAGCCCTCTGAAGGGTTGGGGACTCTTACATTGCAGGGGCGGAGCCCTCTGAAGGGTTGGGGGATTCCTACATTGCAGGGGCTGCAGGGGCCTGCGTTACGCCCCTGTTCCACCATATTGAACCATGCTGCGTAATCCTGGGGCAAGCTAATTTGCACACAAAAAAATTCTGACCATGTGTGTCAACCCAGCAAATAAGAGCCGATTTCATATGATTGAACCGAAGATATGTGGCCAGTGGAATTAATTACAGCACATGGTGCAGGAATTGAGCTTTGTAATAACACTCCTATATCATTTCTGAAAATATTCAACCTCACTTAACGTGATTAAATATGTGGTTTAAAAATTGCACACCCCACTCCTGATGCCATTCTTGTTTTAAGAACACATGGGCCTATTTATGAGCTGGTTTGTGTTCCTCTTGCACCATGCAACGTGGTGCAAGAGCAACACAAACTTTACATGTGATTTATGAAGCCACGTGAGGCCACTTTGTGTGGTCCTGAGTGGCTCCATAAATCTGGAGAAAGGCAATGCAGCACAAATTGCTGCGTTGCTTACTCCGCCCTGGGAAGGCGTTCCATGGGCGTTGCGTGAGTGTTCCCACGCACCTCCCATGGTCTTTGAAGCATTCCCAGATATACCAGAATTGGTAAACCTGGGAATGCGCCAAAAAATATGCCTTCCCAGGAGAGGCATAACAAGGAGAAATATCTTTATTTCTCTACGTTACCTCCTCTTTCTATGTGTGCTGCAGAAATCTTTCTATGTGTGCTGCATTCTGCAGCACACAAAGAGAGAGGAATAGGCCTCTCATGAATTGTTTACGTGCAGGAAGGTAGTCCTTCCTGCACAAAAACAATCCTCCATGCAATGCAGGCACCCTTGCACAATGGTGCAAGAGTGCCTGCGTTGGTGCTAGGCTGCCAAAAGGGCACCAGTGCAAGGGTAAAGGCAGGAATGCATCATATTGCCTTAAATACGGCACATTCCTGCCCTTTCCCTGTCACGCAGCGCATGAAAGTGACTTGCTGTGCTGTGCGGTGCTGCGTGACATGTTTGTAAATAGGCCCCACAGTTTAATGTGGCTTATGATGTCACAAGACCATATTGTGGAAATAGACCAGACCAGACCAGGGCTTCATTTGTAAAAAATTAAGTGCCAAAGCCCTTCTCGGAAGGCCACTGCAGTCTGCACTACCCCTACCCTGCCAGCGCTGCCAAAGATAGTACCATCATAACACCTAACTATCGCACTCCAACCAGTGTGACAATTCAGACTATTTCAGGCCACACAAAGCTATAATAATGGAATGAGAGGCTGGTATTATTCATTTTCAATGTATATTGACTTAGTAAACACAGTTGTTGTGTCCATCTCAAAATTAAAAACACAGCACCACCATGTCGTAGACTGTCACTAGAGCCGGTGCTGACAATGACGTGCTGGTACCGAGCACCGGAAACCACCAGCACAAATTAAGCACTGGTTCTTTATGTGCCCACTGCATGTGTTCTAGGCACGTGTTTGCATTAGCACAAGTTGAAACTGAGTTAATTCTTGGTGCACAAAAGAGGCTGGTCCAAGTGCAATTTTTTAATTGTGCTACAGACAGCCTCTTCCTTTCTGATGTGAGGGATGCCCGGTGTTCTCGCACTGCACATGTTTTTTGCCACAAAAAGTTCAAATCTGTCCGCCTTATGAATATTAAATTGATACTCCTATGGTAAAGTAAGTTGCTGATAAGACGTCTGGCATGGAACAGGAGAACCCTAGCTTAAGATCCGTATTTGCAACATACCGGCATTGCAAACCCTGACCTTAAAAGGGACAGGGGTCACATTTCCACAAACAGTGGAATTTTATGAATGCAACATTGGAAGGTACATGCAGTGATCCATTGTACCAATGCTTGCACCTCCCAAAGTCTGCAGCCTTCCCGCGCCAAGTGTAAGCTGCCCAATTTGTTTTGCTAATGCTTACCACTAGCCCTTGGCAGGTGCTAACCTTTTCAGGCTTTGCCCTAGAAAAACATGTTTCGAAGTATATGTGCATTTTCTCGTGAATCGTAGGGCGGAAAAACGCCTCTTAACTGCCCGCTTTCCCTTGCAACTCACAAGAATTCGCAATGCTTAAATTCCAATTTGTAATGCCCGTTTCAAATAGCAAATTTAGGGATGTGTGGCATTTACTTGTTTGTATTTCATGTGAAAATTGAGCATGAGGACATATCACACATTCAAAAGACACACAAATTAAGCAGAAGGAGACTTTATTTGCTAGTAACAGTTCGCCAAGGGAAACAAATGTGTGAAATTTCACAACCAAGAAATGTCTTGAAATTTCCTTTACATGATACTGATGAATTTTGAGAGAGTTTGTGGGTACCAAAAAAGTGCTCCAAGCCTAATTGCAATACGTTTTTCTGCATTGCGAATTGGGGATTTGCATTCGCAGCTCAGTTTCACTCCCTTTGCAAATGCACGATGTCTTTTGTGTGTGTGACCCCTGTGTGTGAAAATGAGCAACTCGGGGTCACAGGCTCCTTTGGAGGAAAAGTGCACACATAGGCCCTCATTAGGCGAGCTCCAGCCCTAGATGCAATAATAATCGCATCTTATAAAAGATGTTACCACGGGGGTGGAAATTTAACAGGTGCGACAATTAGCACCTATTGCAAAGTTCCGCCTTTTAAAATGGGGCCTATCACGCGGAATTTAGTGCTACCTGCGTGTATCAGTAATTAATTATCATGCATTTTTACCAAATCTAATCTGCCAAAATGTATCTGAGGGAAATTACAGAGGATAGGGTAATTACTAAAACGTGTCATTCCGATCAGCACGGTAACAGGGGTGTGCACAGGAATCCAAAAAGAAAGGGCCACTGTTAACAGTGCTTAATTTGAGCCGGTGGTTGCAGGTGAGGCCTACCGGCACTCATTTTTGTGGACCTGCCCTTATTTTCCCTGATCAGACTTTCAGCAGAACAAGAGAGAGAGAACACAAAAGTGGAAAGAAAAATGAAGAAAAAGACAGGAAAACAGTGTCAAAGGGAGAAAGTAAGTACGAAAAAGAATGTGCAAAGTGAGATAAAGGGGGTGCCTGGTGTTTTAATTAAAACTTTGGGCCCCAGCAACCTATTGTTTTACAAATTAAGTACTGAACCTTAATGAGGTCTACATTAGTGCATTTAGCTAATATACGCATCCGGCTCTTACACACAGCCTCCTCTGCAAGGCACAGACACCGGAAGGGAGGACCTGAAACCGATTAGCTCCGTCCACATGTGCTGTGCGTATGCCAGTGGGAAACGAGAGAGAATGCACAAGGTCAGGGTTTAGCAAAAATGTAAAAGTTTAACATGTGGAGCTAATAGAACACACAACAGGGGTCAGTAGTATAAAGGAAAATAATTCATTTTTATGTTAGGCCAAGGCTCTGGCGAGGGAGGAATACAGGGGAGGTTTTCCTGCATGTCTTGTCCTTGCTTCATCTTTATGGGTAACATGATGAGCAGTGTTACTGAGCGGTGTTAAACATTTGAGGTCTATGGTGGCTTTCATTTGTGATTGACTGGGGTGAGCTTGCTCCAAAACCTTTCTTATAAGGAAACTTTAAATCACTCACCTGGGAACAATTTCTATTTTTATGACTGTGGCATTGGTCCTGCTGTAAATGAAGATTCCGTGAGCTTGGCTAGGATGCTTCGGGCCTTTATGCAAGCAAAGAAAGGGGTTCCCCATGCCTTCGGTTGGTTATCAAAAGATAGTGGTAATTGTGTGTAGGGATCCTTCCTACTCCTGGACCCCAGCAATACAGCACCTGATGCACTAATGGTAGCTGTTACCCTGGCTGATGCCAGCAATGGTGTAGCCAGTGTGTCATGTGCCCTAGTGCAAGGAAGGAAATGCGCCCCCTGGTTTCGGTTTGAACTGTGAAATAGAGCAATATTCAGGGTTCAGTGAGCCCCTGAGGCCTTTGGGCCCTGCTGTCACTGCACCTTGTGTGCCAATAGTACGTACGCCCGATGGATGCCAGGCTTTTCCTAGTAAAAGTGGAGGCCAGGATGCACCAACACGGTCAATTCTAGAGAAAGGAAAGGAATCAATGGTGTTTCATCTGCTAGAGAGGTTCCTGTGTCTACATTAAAGGTTCAGATACGTGGTAGATTGTAATTTTGCGTAGTGCTGCAACATTTTGCACTGCCTGTTGATAACTGCTTGTTTATCATTTCTCAGTGTAGCTGTGTAGCAAAAGGGCATCCAACTCAGATGTGATTGAACCATTTGGGGGTATATTCACAAGAACGTGTGATAACTACCGCAAGAGTAGCGTAACGCAACTTTCAATAATGCAGCCTATCACGGGAAAATAACCCTGTGACAACGTGGAATTCACAACAAGGCGGTACCATGCGATAGTCTGCCGAAACCGCGGACAAAGTCCGCAATACAACCACCACGATGGCGATGGAGATAAAAACACAAACCACAACACCAAAAAACACGCGATGGGCCAAAGTGCGATGAGGAAACCAGCGACAAGCAGCGCCAGGCCTGCAACACACGGCAGGCATCAGAAACCTCCATAAAAGCAGAAAAAACATAACCCACACACAAACTGACAAACACACAAGCACCATGGAGGCAGCCGGAGCAGGCGCAGAGGACCAGCGCAACCCCACAAGCACCCCGGACGACCAGCCTGGGACCTCGGGGACAGGGAAGGGCAAGGACAAGAAGACCAGGAAGACCAAGTTCAGTCCGCAGGCGAACAGGATCATAGTCACGGAGGTGATGGAACACCATCAAAAACTCTTCGTCACCTCCAACGTGTCATTGGGCACCAAAAATGGAATATGGCGGGACATCGTCGACAAGGTGAATGCCGTCGGAGAGCACAAGCGGACAATGGACGAGGTCAAGAGGCAATGGAATGACATCAAGCGGAAGACCAAGGAGAAACTCTCCGCCAACCTGAAGGCAGCAACGCAGACCGGAGGTGGGGGCCCAGCGCCACAGCTGGAGCTGGATGACATGGAGGAGCTGGTGTCGACAGTCATCAGTGTGGAGACTGTGGCCGGAGTCGGGGGACCGGACACTGCTCGACAGGACACAACACAACCGCAACAGGGTGAGTGACCACCAGGTACTGGGGTGACGGGGGGAGATGGCCACAATGGCACACATGCACAAGCAAGCAGGGCACAGTGCACACCCACAATCACTCTGGGTCCTCGCCCAGACCCACACACTGTCACAATGTACAATGCCATGCTGTCTGAATGTCAACCTGTACCATGCGGCTACATACATGTGGACACATTGTAATGCACCATCTCCCCTTCACATCGCAGGGGCATCGTCAACACCTCCTGCAGAGCAGTCACAGCCACTCTTCACTGATGACGAGGAGGAGGAGAACACCAGCATCAACATCCAAACCATCCAAGACCTCATTGACCACCTCCGCAACTCACCTCCAGGATCAGGGCAGCCCAGCTACATCCATGAGACCCCACCCACCACCCAAACCACCCAGCAGGAGGCACCCACAGCCCCGGCACCCTCCCAAGACCCCCAGGAACAACAAATGGCCTTCCAACACCGTGTGCTGGAGGGCCAGAGGGCGACGGCCGAGAAGGTGCGGGTGGGGTTCAAGCTCATGGCTAACAAACTGGACGCCATACATGGGTGTCTATGTCCGCCCCATGGTCTCCAGCGAGCCCTGACTGACATCTCTAGAGTCATGACGCGGAGGGAAGAATACCTGTCCACTCACAGTGGCCCCCGCGATGCCAGCCTTGAGCTGGCACACATGCGGAGGCTCATGGAGGACATGGTGCGGATGGAGGGGGAAAGGATGGCAGCCGCCGCTGCACATCAGCGAAATGTAGCTGGGATCTACCATGCCCTGCATGTCCTCATCATGGCATTGCTGCCACAAGGCGTGGCGATGATGAATGCTGCTGCCCCCACACCATCCACATCTCCGCCCCCTGGTGTGTCTGTTCCTCCCAGTGCGGCAGGCGTATCCACTCCGGTACCTGATGTGTCACTGCCACACAGTGCGGCCAACAATCCTCCTCCGGCCCCTGATGAGTCAGTGGCACACAGTGCCGCAGCCGGCACTGCAACACCCACAGGTGGGGCAGGGCACACACCCGGGGACGAGGACGGGGATGGGACTGTGGTCAGGAGGACCAGGCACTAGCATCCATTACCGCCACCTTGCCTGTTTCTGCTTGGTGCCGCACTTGGCCTCAAGACCTACCACTGACCCCCGATACACTCCGAGGCACTCACCTTGGACAGCGACATGGACTGCCACATGCTGTTTGACGACCAATGACACGGCGGACAGACTGCAGACTGTACCCTTCCTCTTCCGCAGTACAAGTTATCCCAGGATGGACACTGGCTGGCCCTCCACGGGCCCATATTGTGTGGTGTGCTCGGCATTGCCCTGTACCGCTCCAGCTGCATGACTGCACTGGATGTGCAAATAAACATCCAGTGACGCACTGCTGTGTAATGTCTTACGTCATTCCTGTGTGGATGTGTGGATGAATGTGGGGACAGTGCCTTCCCTTGCGTCAATGATGTTCATCCTGTGGGATACCAGTAAGGGGGTGCGACATTGCATCTTGTGTAGCGGGTTCCGTGAACACTGCAGCAGGGACACACGCATCAGTCACTTCCTTGTCCGGACATGGACTGGACCACGCCCAGAGCCCACGAGTCATTGTTGCAAGCCCTGCCCTAGTCGGGCGTACGGCAGGCCAGTCCACTCCGCTTACGCCCCGAGGGGAGGCCCTCATTGCTACCCGTCGCAGCCGTACTCGCTGGTGGTGTGCAGGTCACTGGTCTAGTCGTCAGCATGTCACAGCCACTCCGTGAGGGCAGGTTTTCACACACACCACACCCATCCGGCACAGGCGTCACAGGCCATGTGACTCCGCCAACATAAGGGTCCGACGACATCACATTCCCCTCTTCCGGTGGTGACTGGATGACGGACGCCCCACGGTTCACACTCATATAGGGCCCATGAGTTGCTGCGCACAGGGTTAGTGGCATCCGAGGCCTTGAGTACGGGATGGGCCTACCACCACGTGGCGCAGACTGGGGTTGCACAGGGTTAGTGGCATCTGAGGCCTGTGAGTACGGCATGGGCCTACCACCACGTGGCGCTGACTGGGGTTGCACAGGGTTAGTGGCATCCGAGGCCTGTGAGTACGGCACGGGCCTACCACCACATGGCGCAGACTGGGGTTGCACAGAGTTAGTGGCATCCGAGGTCTGTGAGTACGGCACGGGCCTACCACCACGTGGCGCAGACTGGGGTTGCACAGGGTTAGTGGCACCAGAGGCCTTGCGGACGGCACAGGCACCCCGCCACGGGACGGTGACTTTGGGTGCACTGAGTCAGTGGCACCTTGAGCTGCTAAGCGGGTGTGCAGCCTGCGATGATGCCCCGTCCCGGCGGTCCGGACAGCTCAAGTTTTGTGCGCCCTGCTGGACCGCAGTGTAGGCCAGCGCCAGTGGGCAGCGCGGGCCTACCGCCCTGTGGCGTCGCTTCCGGGATGCCAGAGTGGGTGGCACCCATTGGGCTGAGTGGCTGTGCAGCCTGCGATGGTACCGGGTGCACTGGTATGTCCTCTGCCATGGAGTAATCAAGACCCAGCACCAAACGTGAGACCTGGTGGCCTGCCGAGCGGGGCTGCATTATGTGGAGGGTGCCATGTCCGTGGGCCCTGGGCTTGTGGCTTGCAGCAGCACGTGGTGGGACCTCCTGTCTATGCGCAGGTGGCGGAAGGTGAGCATTGAGGCCTGGGTGTGCATGGGCGGGCATGCTCCGATGGGCGGCGGGAGAGGTTGGGGTGCCTCTGCCTGGGTGTGCATGGGCGGGCAGGCGATGTTGTCTTGTGCAAGTGTGTGTACTGTGCCAGTCATGTATCTGGGCTCTGTTTCAGCTGACGGCTCTGAATCAGATGTGTGACCTGGTGAACTGCCCTACATACCGGCACGTGGTTGGAGACACACCGGTGGCAGAAGGTGAGCAGTGTGGCCTGGGTGCGCAGAGGCGGCACTCTCTCTCTCTCTCTCTTCCTCTCTCTCTCCCTCCCTCTCTTCCTCTCTCTCTCCTCTTCTCTCTCTCTCTCTCCCTCTCTCTCTCCCTCTCTTCCTCTCTCTCTCCTCTTCTCTCTCTCTCTCCCTCTCTTCCTCTCTCTCTCCCTCCCTCTCTTCCTCTCTCTCTCCTCTTCTCTCTCTCTCTCCCTCTCTTCCTCTCTCTCTCTCTCCCTCTCTTCTTCTCTCTCTCCTTCGCTCTCTCTCTATCCTCTGATGTGCGCAGGACACACCTTCTCATCATGTTTTTTGTCTTGCAGGCTGTGACCTACGTATTGTCCGGAGGGGAGCGGCCATGTGTCTTCATTTCATTTCGTTGTTCATTTTAATAAAGTTTCATTTGTTGCTTCGAAAGTGAATGTGTGCTGGTCATTTCTGTGACGACACATCCATGTCACCAGTTGTGATTGTGCGGCATCAAGCGGAATATTTTGTACATGTTTAGGTGTGGCTGATGTGGCATGTCTTTGGTCGGGGGGGGTGCCAGGGAGGGGTGGTCCTGGGGTGGTGGCGGTGGGTGTTGTGGCCCTCTTGGGTGTACGGGCCGCATGATGGGTGGCTCCATGGCATCTGTTGCCCTTCGGATGTGGCCCTGGGCCGTGCTCCCTTTTGTGGTGCTGGCTGCCGTCCGAGTTTACACCAGGTCAGAGCAGGTGTAGATTTCCTGGTGCTAACGCACCTTATCGCCTGTTTTGTGTTTTTATCGCGGATGTGGCTGGTCGTTGTGAATGTTGAGGTGTGCTGTTGTCTCGGCTTTTGTCACGGGAACGCCTACTCTGCATCTCATTAGCGATATTTGCGAGGGTCCTCTGTGGCGATGTTTTTTGCGTCTGCTATCGCGGGTAAACTGGTGCTGTGGGCTGTTAACACCGGCTTGTGAATGGGGGGGTACATTTATCACGACTTTGGCTGCGATAAAGTGCTGTTAATTCGGCGATAGCTCCTTGTGAATATGCCCCTTAGTGTCTTATTTTCTTAAAACATCTTACATGGAAAAAATGCACAATCTCAGTAGGGTTATCCGTGGCTAAAACAAAACTCAGGTATAAGGTTTCCTTCCCATCTTCATTCATCATGGTAAATAATGATGAAGAAAGACATGCATGTGCCGTCATAATTCACTATGTAGGAACATATGTTGGTGTATTGACCTTAGGGATCCTATCCCAGAAGAACGACCCCACTACTCAAATACCACAAAGTGTCATTTGTGAGGCATGGGAGTTCTTTAGTGAAGCAAGATTGTAAGTCAGAATATGAAGGACAAAAAAATCATGCTGCCAAAATATCCACTACAAAATGTTCTGAAGTAGGTACATGTAGGTAAGTATAAATTCTTATGTTCACATCTACATACATTGAAGATATTTATTGTCAAGGTAGATATAAGTTAAGTATAGTAAACATCTACTATAGCCTCAAAGCCCGCCGTAGCGGGTTATACCGGTTATTAAAGGCCCGCTCCAGCGTTAAAGGCCCGAGCCAAAGGCGAGGGCCTTTAACAAGGGAACGGTACTTTAATAGCCGGTATAGCCCAGCTACGAAGGGCTATAAGGCTATTAGAACATTCTGCCACTAGAGGGCAGAATGTTCTAACAAATAAAACAAAGGCATCTCGAAGCCTGAGGGGATTTAAATCCCCTCGAGCTCCGAGAGGCCTTTGTAAAAACATTGGAATGTTGCTTTGCGGGCCTTTACCGGCCCCTAAAAGCACGGAGCACTCCATTGTCTTCAATGGAGTGCTCCACATTCCAATGTTCTAATTACCGATATATACTTACCTTCACAATATTCTGTACATTCTGTCTTGCCAAGAGATATTATCTGCTCAAATCATTCTCCTAGGTTAAAATATGTATGCCCTCATAATAAAAAACATCATGTGAGATACCAGCAAGCCATTTGTTAATAATAAAAGAGCAATTTCACATGTCTTCATTACATTTCCATTTAATTTTGGAAAATTCCACAAAACATTACACAGTTTTGCACACCTCTAATAAACACTCATGTCTGTATTGGGGTGAGAAAGTAAGAAACAAAACAAAAGATTTAGGGCCATCTGTATTAAAATGTTATGAGAAAGCAAATACGAAGATAAGGTCTTCAAGATGATGTACTGTAGGTATTAGAATGGAGTGGGCCTAGGTGAGAGTCTTGAGGGACATTAAATGGAAGCGTGATGGTTGTGGATATCAAATGACTGGTGAAGAGCTGTCAGACAGGAAGGAGGAGATCCATAGCTGTGCTACTCCTATGAAGCCTATTGAAATTGTAGAGGATAATACAGTGGGATAATCAACAGCGTTGTAGTGATGGAGCAAGGACTCGTAAATGAGACTTGCTCGGGAGCAATCCTTTCATTTTAAGTCATTAACGAATTACTAACGACGTGTTTGTGATTAATAATTCGCATTTAGAAAAAGACACGCGGGACAGTGAAGCTTGCCTATGTGTTTACTAACGGCAATAACATGAACGAAGGACTAAAACGCATTTTAACAAGGGATCTTTACTGCGCATGCGTCCACTACATCTACGTAGTATGACGTATTAATGCTTGGAGGGAAAATCTTGCGCCTGCGCAATAGACGATAAAATGGCCGCTTGAAAGCTCACATGCATGGCACCTGCTTGGCTGAAATAGAAAATAAGTTTTATACTAATGCAAATGCAGAAAGGGTAATAATAATTGGAGTGGGTTAGAGTAGAGGTTGGTGGTGTACAGTGAAACCATTTATTTTTGAAAATAAGATTTCTTCTTTTGACTTTATTATTAGTGCGCATTTGGGCCTTCTGCACTTGTCTGAATCGAGCTGACTGACTTGACCCCACGCATGCGCACCAGAGAGAGAATAAATAAAGATGAGTAAGGACTTGTCACGCGTCCAAGGCCAGCGAAGATGTGCACTGGGAACATGAGGGTGAAGAGTTCATATGAAGGAGCTTTATTCATAACGTTGCAACATTTTGTATTAATAAAGTTTGGAGATGTATGGGAAAGGAAATGATTTAATAAAGTTTGAGGGGAGGGATTTGAATACAATGGTTTAAAGAAATAAGTGAAATGTAAGTATGGTGTGACGATCATCCCCCCTCGCCTTGTCCAATCAGAGTTAGCATTTTGTAAAATTGAAACATTAATGGGTGGTACATGGTTATGGAAAGGTATAATTGAGGTAGTTTTAGTTAGTTAGGAAGTCTTATTGGGAGTTCGTGAGCAGTGACACAGGAGAAGGTCTGAGGCGATGCAGAGCTCGGGATGCTGTCGGCGTTGGGGGTGGTGCTGATGCAGTGAGACGCTGATGAAGAAATCGAATGCAGAACCATCTATTTAACTTAATTGGGTTAGAAAGAAGATCGCGGAAGAACCACGAGGAGGAAGAGAGTGTCAGAGAGGGGTGCGACACAGTCGTCGGTATTTAGAGAGGTGAAGTATCCTGTCCTGATTCCTGTCCTGAAGTCTTTGTCTCCTGATCTATCCCGGGGGACCCTTAACAGCCCTTTGGCCAGGGGGTTGGTCTTCACACCATACTTGGTAAATATAAATATATCGTATTGATAGATGTTCTTCTCTCTCTGTCCTCTTCTTTCTGAGCATGGTTATTGTGTGGATCTGAATTGCTATTGTTTATTAATATTTGTTTGAATTGACACTCTTGCGAATGAGGGTGTTTGTACTGAAACTTTGAGATGGTTCACGCTTAATTAATTTAGATAAAGATTTTAAAACTTCCCGAGTCTGTGATTATTTCATTTTTATCAAGAAATGTTTAATAAGTTATGTTAATTATCACCATCAACTAGTTCCAACTAATGGTCCATTGACCAGAGGAAAGAACTAATTGATCAGTGAAAGGTTTAGTTAGGGAAAGAAATAACTAGATCTTGAAGTATGAAAAGCATAAACTAAGGTCCCAGCGGTCTACTTGCTGTTTAGTGGAAATAGTTATATGGGCCCAAGTGAGTATATGATAGTGGAGTATCTGCTGTTAGTACACCGCTGGATAGGTAAAGAATTATGGGAACAGATGAAATGTGATTGTGATGATTAGAGGTGAACTAGTTGGCAATGTGTGTGAGTGTGGTTTCTATTGAGTTGAGGGGTTGTTTACAGAGGAGATGAGAGCTGGATGAATACCTGACATGGCAGTCTTATAGCGAAAATATGAAACTAAGACACTGGGTGAAAGTTCCAAAGAGAGTAAGGATCAGCAGTGGATCTATTTGTTTGTAAGTGAGGTGATACGGTTTTGAAATTTAAAGTAAAAGCATTTCACATTGTCCAGAGGAGAGGATAGTATGCTCAGAGCACCTTTGTAATTTTCTTGGTTATTAGTGGGCTTGATCTTGCACCATTTGTGGAGAAGTACTCCCATTTTGTGTTTTAAATTGTAGAAGCTGGGTGAAATCCATAGCTGTGGATGTTAGACTGAGACGGAGAAGGTGTAAATGATAGTTTTGTGAGCCATAGGTATATTTTAGAGTTCTACTGAATAGAGTATATGATGTAGTATTTGTACTTGTGCATAGTTGTTATGTATTTGGTTGAGGAATGCTAGGAGTATATATGGAGTGTGTTTCCTCTTACAGAGACGCTTGTTGATACAGTTGGGCAGAGCTGGAGTGACGTTCATCAGAATGTGAATGATAGCGTAAACTGAAGGGGATAAGCTAATGATAGGAAGGGAGTGAAATAGTGTTGTGATGTATGACAAGTAGCCGAGGAGTATCTTTGAAGATTCTTTATTAGTCTTAGTTGCAGGATGGTATTCAAGTACAAGAGCCCCACCAGGAGCAGCCTGCCTGCTGCTCAGCCCATACTCCAACTGTCACCACTCACCACACAGGCACCCAAACATTCCATTCATGTTCATCACACCAACATTCCACTCAGAACACTCACACTGGCTGAGCAGCTAAGAGCCAAGGTAACAGGAGAGATGCATAAGAGCCTAAGCAGGATATAACATATCCTCCCCCTTTTAAACAGAAACTAAAATTAAGATACTAGGTGGAAACTATTCACAAAAATGTACACATGAAGGAAAATAGTTCAGAACCCAAGGATGCAAGGTAAAACAAAACATCTCAGGAGGAACTGAACAGTAAAGAAAGCAGAGAGAGTGGCAAGATGGCGTCCGCCGGGTCGGACGTGTAAGCAGCAAGCTCCCGGTCCTCCTCCCTTTTTTACCCAGCAAACATGACTATCAGCGACTCTCAGCGCGTGAGTCAAAGCAACCACTTACTGGTGAAATTCCGCGCTGTTGTGGGTCCCGTCGGTGGAAAAAAAAGGAGAAACGTTGTCTTATTCCGGAGACTTTACTGGTGTGGCTCTCTGCTTGCTGCCATTGCGGTCTCGCTGCTGTAGCTGGTGCCGGCTCCTGTGTGAGGTGTGTCTTCCCCGGCTTCCACTTTGGCCACGCCTCCTCTCAACATGCCACCCAAGTCAGCCAGAGGAGGGAAGACCCGGGCAGCCTCGGATACAGCCGGGATCAGCAGAGGAGGTGGTGCCGGGCTCGGCACACATCGTAGTGCACTGGAAGGAGCAGTGGGGAATATGGACAGTTCTCATGGAGGTGAGCAGGGAGAGGGAAAAAAAGTCCCCACGCTATTTCTGTCTGCAAACAAAAAGAAATCCATAACTATACAAGATCCAATGTTGGGTGCTGGGAAAACTTTGGAGGATGTATCATTAAGCGCCGATCCCGCTGAGGTGCACAAGCTGCCCCTGGAAAGTGTTCAGTTGGTTCTGGATCTTCCGGATCCCCCGGAACATCTAAATAAAAATAAGACCAGACCCATGTTGAACTCTAAGGAGAGGGGGGACGAAGGTAGCAAGTCGGGATTAGTGGAAGATCATAAGTCTGTATCTCTACATTTGGGGGATGGGATGGATGGTAAAGTCAACCCTGTACAACATACTGTGCCTACGGAATCAACCTGTGTGGTACAAGCGAGATCTTCTCTGAATAATTATATGGCAGATGGAATGTTGAAGGAGAGGGACCATGGGCTGGAATCCGCTGGCATAGGAAAGGAAAGTGACTCGGGGGAAAAATTCTTCTCTATGTCTGATCCCTGTGACACATCAGATGATGAAGGCGAGTCAGGCCTTAGAATACGATCCCGAGAAGGGTCATTCGGCAGCGGCAGAAGTGAGCTGAGCAGTACACAATTGGAGCAAGGTGATATGGGTCCGTTGACGGTGCGTAAGAAACAGGCACCCAAGGAGAAGGCACTGCAATCACCTGAGATGTCACATGAAGGGGGAAACTCTGCCAGTCATGCAGCAGAAGTCTCATTGGAAAAACCAGATGAAGAGATCTCGCTGGCGGCAATATACCAAAGTATATTGGATCACAGAGTGGAGACCCGAATGGAGAGCCAGAAAACACATGGTGCCTGTCGGAAACTCCAGAACACTGTCAGGAGGATTGCAAAATCCTGTACTGAATTCATGGAAAGGATGAATGAAGCAGAAGCACGCATATCCACCCTTGAGGATGAAGTGGCAGCTCAGAAGTCGGTCACAGAAGCCATTCACGCGGATAAGGACGACATTCAACTGAAGCTTGTTGACTTAGAGAACCGCTTATGGCGCAATAATTTGAGAATTCTTGGCATCCCAGAGGGAATTGAGGGACAGGATATACGGAAATTTGTAGTGGAACTGTTTATAGAGGCCTTTCCGGAACTATCAGCTTGAAACTGGGACATTGAAATTCAAAGGGCACATCGGTTTCCATTTAAACATCCACTGGTAAAAGAAGGGCAACCTGCCCCTAAGCCTAGGGCTATTTTGATATGCCTGAATAATTTCCTTTCTCGTCAGGCAGTATATGACCTAGCGCGGCCAGATAGGAAGAGGACGGGGAAGGGCATCCAGTTCTTTGTTAGGCCAGACTTTTGCCACCGTGGCAGCTTCGCCAATTAATCACACCGTTTCAAGGCAAGGGAGCGCAAGCCTTTTTGTTGAATCCCGCTACGTTAAAAATAGTATATAAGGAGCGAACATGCTTTTTTATATCAGAGGTGCAAGCTAAGGAGTATCTCCATTCTATTTAAGAGTAGTTCATAGATATGGAATTTGGCTCCTTAGGACTGTTAAATTGCTTACGTGTAGGCTTGATATGCTTGATAGGCTCGATATGTAATAATCACGCTCTGTTGTACCTTTTGTTCTTTTATTTATATTTATTTTTCCTCTGGGATAGATATAGGAGATTCGGAGATAGGATCCTAATGGAAATAGTTTTTTCTCTGGTTTTTCTTTTTTTATCTGATCTTTCCCTCCGGTAGATAGGCTGGGTTAAAAAAAAGGGGGGGTATACCGGGTGGCAAGGGAGATTCTCATTGCACAGGACCATGGGCCCTACTGCCTTGTTTTTGGGAAAGGGAGGGGGGGTTCAGGTGGGAGGAGGGGAGTAGGGGGAGGCACAGGGTGGGGTCAGGGTGAGCGGGGGTGGTTCAGGTGTGTGTTATGTTGTTGGGGAGAAAAGATAAATCCATAGCAAGAGGAAGGGGGCTACTCTAGGTTTGTTAAAATTAATAGGAGAGACATATGCCTGGAAAAAACTGCAGCAAGGTATGGGGGGTAGGATGACACCCTTAGGGATACGTATATGTTCTTTCAATGTCTGTGGCCTGAACAGCAGTGAAAAAAGGCAGCGAGTAGCGGCGGATTTATGGTTAATGAAACCAGACATTCTGTGCCTACAGGAAACACATATTCCATGGGGTAAACGTAGGGTACTGAATGAGCTTGGGTATACACTAATTGCTACATCATAACAGACTCCTACAAACAGGGGAGTGGCTATCCTGGCGCAACAGGGGATTCAGGGTACAGGGAGGATACTGGCTGATAACTTTGGCAGATGGGTCATCACGGAATGTCTTGTAGTGTGTACAGTTTATGGATCGAACTTTGATGAGGCAACAGTATTGGAAGGGTTGAATGTTGAATTGGCATCATGGTGTACCCCCCTGATCTTATGTGGGGACTTTAACATTCACCTGGGTTGTCAAGAGTTGGAGTTAAATTATAATGATTACAGGGGCAGAAAACCTAACGTGTTTAAAGCACTTCAGCAGTTAGTGGCTGACCATGGACTGGTAGACGTGTGGCATAATCTGAACTATCCGGACCCAGGATACACCTTTTATTCTTATCCACACCACAAATTAGTCCGGTTAGACTATGTGTTCACGTCAAAAGCACTCACATCGGGGCAAAGATGCAGGTATGGCCAAGGATTATGGCGGACCATGGTCCGCTGCTGTTGGATATCCCTGCTATCAGTAAAATTACTCTGGCAAGATCCTTTTCTTTTGACAGGAAGCTCCTACTGGATACTTCATTTCTTAACCATATGAAAATCTGATTGGTACAATTTTTGAATATCAATGGTGACTCAACCTCCAGGGCTATAGTATGGGATGCCTTAAAGGCTGGATTAAGAGGGGAAGTTCTTAGTTATGGACTTTTTAGACAGAAACAACTCCAAATTACCATGCAGGGTTCCTGGATGATCTCAGAATTGCGGAAGAAAATCTCATTCAAGGAATAACTACAGGTGCGGCTATTAAGTCGTTGCAAACTACGATAGCCTGTTGTAAAGCTAAGATTAACTTAGTGTGGAGCAAGGAAATTGCTAGTAAATAAAAGCTATATAAAGAGGAGATCTACGAATATGGGGAAGCTACAGGGCGCTGCTTGGCACAAAGGCTACAAGCTAAGGAAGTGGCACAAAGAATAGGCACCGTGACTGACTCTAGGGGGAATACAGTGGAAACAACTGAGGGGATTCTGGATGTATTCCATGCATTTTATAAAGAGCAGTATACGCAGAGCAATTGCGATGATCAAGCTACTAAAGCCTTTTTACAAAACTTAGATATGGTATGCCTAGGGCAGGAAGAACGGACAACGCTGGATACCCCGATAACTATGGATGAGCTGGAAGAGGCAATACACTCGTTAGCCAGGGGTAAGGCAGCAGGACCAGATACACTTCCGCTCTATAGTACTCTGTTTCAGGAGCTTAAGTGGGATCTGCTCGCTACTTTTCAAAATGCACAGCTTGGGAAGGCTACACCATCTTGGGATGAAGCCAATATTGTTGTCTTTAAAATAAAGACAAGCCCTCAGCCTTGCCAGGGTCCTATAGACCGATATCTCTTTTAAACGGTGACAGCAAAATTTATGCCAAAATTTTAGCAACACGATTGGCTCGAGTAATTACTCCCCTGGTCTCTATCCACCAACATGGTTTCATTCCAGGCAGGGGCACAGTCAACCACATAAATAGGGTAGTGACTTTGCTAGATCTAGCTAGTGTACAACATACTACGCTGGGTCTGATACTTCTTGATGCCGAAAAGGCGTTTGACTGTGTATGCTGGAGAATTTTATGGGCGGTATTGCGTAAGGGGGGGTTTGACCCAGGCTTTATTAAGGCTATTCAAGCTATGCCAGAATATGTGTAATGGGCAAAGAATCTAATCCAGTCTGTATAACCAGGGGGACAAGGCAGGGGTGCCCGTGCTCCCCGCTGCTATTTGCCCTGTGCATTAATCCTTTTTTGACAATGTTGGAAGGAAGTAGTAAGATTAGTTCGATAGTCTGTGGGCAGTATCGGTTTCGGGTATTGGCTTATGCGGATGATATTGTGCTGGTGACCTCAGATCCGGCGGCAGCCATTCCGGAGATAGAACGACTCGCCAATGTGTTTGGGGTGGTATCAGGGTATAAGCTCAATCCAACTAAAACACAGAGTATATGTACAAAGGCGGCCTGTCCAGGGGATGCCCGGGTAACTGAGGAAGCTACATACTTGGGGATTAAAATCAGGATGTGCCTACAGGAATTAGTTGAGATCAACTGGGGAGGCATCCATGCCAGGATCAAGCATGAACTAGACCGTCTGGAATGTCTGCATCTGTCATTGGTGGGGAGGTGCAATGTTCTCAAAATGAACGTCCTACCCAAAGTTATATATTATTTCAGAGCAGTACCACTTGAATTAGCACGGCCGCAGTTGCAAAACCTACAATCGTTATGTGATAGGTTCTTGTGGGGGCACGGTAAATCCCGTAGAGCATTTATATATATGATGTTACCTCGCAAGCGCGGGGGTTGGGCAGTCCCCAACTTCACATTCTATTACTACGCTTGTATCCTGCAAAATATGTGGATTTTGCTAACAGGGGAGGAAGTGGGGAATGATGGGGAAATACCATCAATATTACAGATGCTGCTGGGCTCAGCAGCCAAGAATTGCTTATTTAGGATTTTGGAGCCAAGTTATTTAAAAAACAAAAAACGTTTTAAGGTTGTGGTGGCAGCATACAAGGTCTGGAAGGCTGTACGGAGTATTTTTCAGATCAAGGAGATATGCTTCTATACCCCTACGAATGCTACAGCACTGTTGCCCTTTGTTTTTTGGGATTTGAGAATGGAGAGATGTAGAGTCAAGGGTATAAGGCAAATAGGGGACCTGTTTGATGAAGAAGGACTCTCCTCTTTTTCAGGCCTGTCAGATAGATATACAGTGCAAAAAACTGATTTATTTAAATATTTGCAAGTTCGAGACTTTCTATATAAAAACCAGAAACAGAGCGAGATAAAATCTAACCCTCTGGTCGAGGCTGTAAAATGGGCAGCTAAGATAGGTGTATTATTCAATAGCTTGTTGGATACACAGCTGGATGATCTGGCTGCCTAAAATCGTAAATGGAGTATGCGGCTAGGGCGGGAAGGGGTATATATGGAGCACGCTATAGTTATGGCCGAGAAAATCCTGGTATCAGCCAAATTGAAAGCTCAGCATTATAAGTCGATATTCAGTTTGTATCATACACCTGCAAAGATGTTGAAATGGGGTGGCACGAACGATGGGAAATGTTTTCGGTGTGGGGCGGAGAACGTGGATATTGTACATATTTTTTATGCGTGCACCTAACTAACACAAATGTTGAGACACATCGAAGGGTTTCTGTCTGACATTACGGGTGTAGGCATTCACAAATCAACAGAAGTAATGTTATTAGGTGTTGGGGACACCTTGATGCGGGGAACCCGGGGCATACATTTCGCTATTTAATTTTTATGGCCACAGCTGTTGCTAGGCTATGTATTGCATCAGTATGGTTACAGAAGGAGGCTCCCTCCTTTGAGATGTGGAGGGCTAAATTTTATAATATCTACAATTTGGAATTTAGTCTCTATTCCCTTAAAACAACAAAAAGATGAAAACTGGGCATACAGATATGGGGTCCCATGATTGAGCATACAAAGTAACAAAATGAATTTGTAATCTGTACTGTATCCCGGTGTGGTTCTGTTTCCTTTTTCCCCGTGTTGTCCGTTTTCTGTACCTTCTCCTTTTACATGCCTTTCTCTCAGTGATATATTATTAACTGTTGGTCATTGGTTTTTTTTGTGTAAAAGTATGTCTATAAGCGGTTTATACTAATACTTGTTATGGATTGAAAATTTTAAATAAAAAAATAAAGCAGAGAGGAGGAATTCACAGACACACAAGAAATATCCCCCATCCTCCCCCATTATAAAAACAAATTAAAATGAAGAAACAATGTCATCTAAAATGTCACAAGAAACTAGCCAACTGACTAGGAAAAAACTCAAAAGCACTAAAAGATAAACTGATAAACACCAAGACACGTGAAAACACTTCAGACATGGGTGTGAAGCACCGGACAATACATCACAAAGCAGGGCAAAGAAATGCAAAGAGTAGCCACGGGTGACTCGCACCCCCAGAACTCTATCCCTAAAGTTAGGGAAACGAAAGAAGAAGAAAAGAATATTGACAAGGGTGAACTGCACCCTATGTAGAGATCCCTCATGAAAGGAATAGAAAAGAAAATGGGACTAAAACCCATCTTGACACCCCTCATGTAAGGGTCGAAAACTTGCAGAAATGGGACTTTAACCCATAAAGACATCCCTAGTGTAAGGGTTATTAATGTAAACTGTGTAAATTGGACCGACACCCATTAAGCCACCCCTCATGTAAGGGTCATAAAATAATAGAAATGGGACTATAACCCATATTGACATCCCTCCTGTAAGCTTTTGTCATGTACAGCGTAGAAATGGGACTAAAAACCATTCCCGTCCCTCATGCAAGGAAGTGGAACATGCAATGCAAAAACAGGCAAATTCCACCCATACAACGATCTCCCAACGTAAGGGTGTGTAACATAAAACCAAGAAATGGGTGTAAACCACACACTAAAACATTGGGCCAGCCCTAGCGTAAGGGTACAAAAGCAACACAAGAAAATTGGCAGGTAAAGCCCATAATGCAATCCCACAAGTAAGGGACATGTAAAGTTCAACGTAGAAATGCAGCATGCATGTAATGTAAGATGTCAACATACCAAAGTAGTGTAGAATGAGAAAAAGAATCCCTACTACACAGCAAATTAACAACAAGTGGTAACCCTCAGGACTGCATGCTTCAGCAAGACATTTGACAGACCAGAATTAGAATGTCACCCCAAGGACCCCAGAAATGTAAATAAAGGAATAAAGGAACACAGCAGAAATGAACTCAGGATAACCTAGAGTGCAAACCTTGGACCACAGTAAGAACTACAAGATATACAAGAACTTGGCACTCAAAACGTCACTGTAACCTGAGCATACTTTTGTGAATGACAATAATGTACATAAAATACCTAAAATGATGGCATCACACAGCATAGCAGAAAATAGAAAATTACTCTACAAACACTAACTAGATCAACAAAAATGTTTTGCTGAATCTGGCCAGTATCCATACAAGACAGCACAAGAACTACTGTGAGCAACATTAATGTGCAGAAACATGTCTGAGTTGTTGAAGGTCACTTCTGTGAAAACATACGCAATTCCTTTTTCAAAAGAGTACTGATGGTAAGTAAAGCAACATTACAGTTACCCTTAGATGCAGAGTAATCCTGATTTGAACATCAGCCTCGCTACCTACTGTCTTAACTTCCTCCGGAACACTGAGTGGAGGTAGAACCCGAGAGCTGTGGCGGCAGAGCTTGCTGGTGGTACGGGCACAGCCTAGTGAGCAACCGATTGTATTGACAAACCGGCCTGATGCGCAACCACGGGCATGCCTGTAATACAAACACCAAAGATGGCGACACACGGAGATGATGCGCGGCAGGTGTCTCAAGGCGCGTCCGTTTTGGAATGCGTCCGACATCAGCTGGGAAGCTGCACAGAATGGAAGACATCATAGAAGATCCTTCGGCAGCTTCGTGCGTCCCCACGGATAAAGTACGGTGCACGCACCATGGACTCCCACAGCGATCACACCATGACCAGAGGCATCCACGCAGGCTTTCAAATGTACATAACCATCGTGCCAAACGGTCATTGTTTTAACGGTGCATTTAAAAATTCTGATAACAGCCCTGCAGAATTGTACCAGAAATAAAGTACTCACGAGTGACGTTTCACTTGGCCTCACGCTGAGACAGAACATAGCTGCGACTGGGACATTGCAGTTGACTGCTCGCCTGAATCCACTAAATGTATTCATATGCCGTCTCTGTATGTTGTGTAGACACTCATTTCTTTACGCACTGTGAATCCCAAAAACACAACTTCATCACTGCGATACGTCGTATTGCCAAACATTTTCCAAAGCACTTTGAAGCGCAGTTAGACAGGCGCAAGCTGTATCTTGTTGAGCTTAAATAGCTACCAATTCTTGTTGTAGTAAGCGTACACCCGACTGGTGTAGCTCGCCTTGAAAGCCTAATGTCCAAATGATGTTAATAAGCGCAGCACGCCTAGGCTGGGGCTGTCCGGTGTGAAGGACACTGGTGGGGCTGCCAGGCCTGATGCTCCAGTTTCTCTGGTTTCTTGTAGACACTGTAGGAAGCCAGCTCTGTATATACTATCTATATCAAAGTAAGGTATAGTATGCACAGAGTCCAGTGGAACCCCAAAGGTAGGCAGAGGTAAAAGTAGCTAATACCTTACTCTCTATTTGTGGTAGTGCCGGCGAGCAGTAAGGCTTTATCAGAGGGTAGTGGTAAGCATTTATTGTACACATGCAGGCAAGAAATGACGTCACACACACAAAGACTGCACTCAGACCAATTTTGTTTGTATAAAAATATTATTTAGTTATGTTTTATTTTCTAGAACCAAGTCAGGCCTGGTACAGGTAAGTATAATAATACTTTGCAATATTTATGCAATAAATTACTGTTGAATGCAGGTTAAATGCAGTTGGTTGATTTACAGGTAAGTCAACAGTCAAAATTACTTTTCAGTTACTTTGTAGATTACTGTGTACGTTACTTCTTGGATTACTTTTTGTTACTTTTGTTACTCAGTGTGATATGCCTAGATATCACACTGGGACATTTCCTAGACGAAAGGTAAGGGATTCAGTTTTTACACATTTGCAGTTTCTTAGGGTTTTCATACAAACCAACTTCACACTTAGAAGATTTTTCCCAAGAAAGCAATCAATGCAGTCCTATGGGAGAAAACAGTGTTATCAGTTTACAGGTAAGTATTCGGTCTTGGGAGTTGTTTTCCTGGGGTTAGAAGCAGGGTTCCCCCAGGGTCAAGGATGCACTCTCAAAGCACCCTCAGTGGCACTAGGTCGGCCGGGTGCAGAGGGCCGAGGCCCAACGTTATCCAACGGGGATAGGGGGCCTCCGGTTGGTGGCTGATCACGAGCAGGATACAAGGTTGTGGGAGCAAAACCTCCTAGTGTTAGGCTCAGGGCAAAGGGGAATCCGCTTTAGCACGCAAGGTGCATCCACAGTGGCACAGGGGTGGCCGGGTGCAGGGTGTTGATTTGGCATCGGGTGTCCTGGTGGTTTGAATGGGGATTCTCCGGCTGCAACAAACATTGCAGGCTCTGGACGAAGATGTTCTGGAGGCGACCACCGATTGGAGCGATACGTTGGGATGTCTTGGGATGCCTAGACACCATTGGTTGGGTCACCCAAGGCCATGGGACATCAGGTACAGGGGTGTCCTTTGGCGTCAGGTTTCTCTTACCGGCTCCGTTCGCGGTCGGGGGATCCTCCAGAAAGGGGCTGCAGGCATCAGTTGGAGACTTGAGGCAGGTCAGGGATCACCAGACCCCAGGTTAGGATCGCAGGGGAGACCTCCTCGTGGTGTTGGGCCACTCGAACTCGGGCCGTGGGCATCGGGTGCAGAGTGGCGCAGACTCGCGGATTTGGCCAGAGTCAGATTCTGTGGGTGAGCAAATCCGGTGCTCACAGGAGACAAAGTCTGGTTTGGGAAGGCAGGGCCGGTCCCCCGAATTCTTGGGGCTGCTGGTTGCAGGACACTCCGGGATTTCGCTGTAGTCGGTCAAGGTCGGGAGAGGCCGGTAGGGCTAGGGCCAAGTCAGTTGGTGTCCTCCTCTTCTTCTTCAGCACAGCTCTTCGGTCCTTCTTCTTTTTGTTTCTTCTTGTCTGAGGAGGCAAGGTTATGCCCAGATGTGGGTCCCTTGCTCACTTTGCCACTGGATTCAAGATAGCCTGGCTGATAAGGGGTGAAACCTGAAACTGGTCCCACAATGCTTGTTTCTGGTCCAGGGAAGACCTGGCTTGGCAGCTCGGACTGGACTGTTCGCATGAGGAACAGGGTCAAGATTGATTTGGATATGGCTGGGTCTGAACAGGGGTGGGAAAGTGAGTTAAAGAACGATGATGGATTCAACCCAGATCTTTGACTGGGGGTGACTGTCTGAAAAGTTTCAGCACTCCGTCCATCATCTCCTTGTGTTTGCTTTGTTCGCCCTAAGTTGCCTAAGTATGCCGAGACGTGGGTCCCTTGCTCACTTTGCCACTGCATTCAAGCTAGCCTGGCTGATGAGGGGTGAGACCCCGAAACCAGTCCTAGGATGCTTGTTTCTGGTCCAGGGAAGACCTTGTTTGGAAGTTCAGTCTGGACTATTGCCATGAGAAACAGGGTCAAGACTGATTTGCATATGGCTGGGTCTGAACTGGGGTGACACAGTGAGCTAAAGAACGTTGATGGATTCAACCCAGATCTGTGACTGGGGGTGAGTGTCTGAAAAGTTTCAGCACTGCGTCCATCATCTCTTTGTGTTTGCAACATTTATTCGATTACAGTGTGACATTCCTCAAAGAACAGAAATACTGGATACCGGGTTATAGAAAGTCTATATTGTTGCTTTGAAGGGGCAATTACTGGATTAAAGTGGAGCTCAAAAGAGGTTGGGAGAATGGTTGATTTAGGAGTAGAGATAGTCATGATGATATATCTGATAAGAATTCACACTCCTACTCCTCCTACTTTTCTTTGTTGTGATGTGTGCGCGAAAAACAGTATATTTACTCTGGAGTGTTGCAGTATTGAAATAGGGACCTATTCACAAACTGCATTTCATAGTACATTTAGTAGTACTACAATAATACTACTAACTTACTGCAAAATTCATTCACAAACTTATGTTCTGAGGAGCCCTCTTTTATCTTTTACTGTGCAGAGGTCTCCTCTCGACTGTGGAGTCTCCATACACATAAGTATACGATTTAGTAGTAAAAGTGGGAGGGACGGATGGGAGTGGCTGGAAAATGGGGCATACACATGACAAAAGGGGTGGGGAAATGAGAGAAGTGAGGAGGGGTTTATGAAGGGTTTGAGAGGGATTTAGGGAGGGATGTGTACCCACCCGCATACAGGAAGCATAGTGCTACTTACAAACTGAGCTTCATGTTGAATATTGTTGCAAATTGATTTTGTATGTTTATTTGAAATGTAGAACAAGAGAAAAAAAATGCTAAAGCAATATTATCAGTGCAAGCCTCATGAGCAGAATTATTCCTAAAGGAATCCTCCTCTGTTTGGCTCCTCTGTTGCCCTCACTTTCTCCCATAGCCCCACACAGGAGAAAGCAGGATATGTTATATAGGATGCTGAAGCACAGTATTTCCAGCTTTCCCTGGTTGCTAAGCAATCAAATGGGAGGACAAGCAATCCTGCTGGACAGCCTCCCTGATTAAACCAGGCGCTTGCATTTACGGTGTCAGGAGTTGAACCCCAGTAGTAAAGGGCATTATACCTCTGAAACTAATCAAAATGATGCCTCCTTTAAAGGCACCAACACACACACCCTCAGTCACCCAGCTGGAGGAAGGCATGACAAACTATTGGTCTTCGGATAAAGTGAACTCCCTACTGCCTGAAGAGGAAGGCCACTATAGTAATAATACAAATGTAGTACTTACCCATAGGAGTACAACTTACACAGAGAAAAAAACAGGAAGCACAATGGTTCACTCTGCCCTTTATGTGCCTGATAAAGGAAGTGCATGTGTGGGCTGTATTGGTAGGGGTGAATATTGTTTTTACTTATATTGGAGAATGACTGTGGAGAAGGAGTCTATCGCTCACTTTGTAAAGACTGGGACAAGGAAGTATTATCGGGAGGTAATAGATGCAGGGCCCTAGCTGTAATTAAAGCAGGTATTGTTGTGTACTTTCCAGTAGGAACTGCGCATTTGTTGAACAGCATATACTTTGGGATGATGCCAGACTGATTCCGTGCACCCCGCAGTATATGTTGTCCTATAGGCCAACTAGCTCACAGTGCCACCGTAAGCCCCTCTAAACCTAGACAGGAAGCAAATGGCTTGGGCAACCACAGAACATGACAAACCTGACTCCCACAGGAATCGTGGTAACAAATCTAGAACCCTTTCACTCAGTCACTCATGCTCTCTCTTAGAGAAATATGCAAATAATACACAAAGGGGCATTTTCAATATTTATTGAACCATTGTGATTCTTGTGTAGAATATATGTGCTGCGATGTTCAACAGACTGAAGCAGATAAGAGTAATTGGCAATATAAGGACAGTGAACAGAATGAACAGTTCCACCATCTTGCTAAACAGTCAAAATGGCTGTCAGGATAGGAGCATCGGAGATGAGCTCCTGAGGGACTGGATCACCAAACGGTGAATATCCTAATATTCCCACGGACATCCACGCCACTTTCCCCCACGAACGGAACAAGGAACCAACACTGCCTTCAGAAGATATCTGCGACATCACCATAAGCTCTTCCTCACCTCTCCACGGGCCCTCCGTCTTCGAGCCGATCGGATGTCTGACGCACGCTGAGACCATCAACTGGAGAGTCAGGTCACCGATGCTCCGAAGCGGAAGCGCGACACACACCACAGCGTGGTTTAGCTAGCTGCTGAATGCACCAAAGAGCCAAGGAATACGGTGCATCGCCGCGCTGACAAGGGACTGCAGCTACCTCGAGGCTTCCAGAGGGTCGGACCTGCTTTTCGGCCCCCTCGGTAAATCGGTGAGTGCTCTGTCTGCTACGGCATGACCCACTGCTGCCTGCCGCCCAGTCCATACACAAATACACAAATTACACCACTACTTTACCTGCTTGGATTGAGCAGACCCCAGTCCATACACAAATACACAAATTACACCACTACTTTACAATGAAGAGCTCACCCCTCTACTCACTACAGAATCAGCTGAAGTGAGTAGGCCCCCACCTATTAATACTTACTTTCTGTGTCTGGTTTTAAAACTACCTGGTGTTACAACTTTTGGGACAACAGGGTAATCACAGACTGGAAACGGAAGGGAACTTTGTTCACTGACCAGTCCAGTTGCTACAGAATCATCCGAAGCTAGTATGCCCCTACCTACTATTACTTACTTTCTGTGTCTAATTTTTAAATCTACCTAGTGCTACAACGTTTGGGACAACAGGGTAATCGCAGACGGTAAACGGAAGGGAATTATATTCACTGACCAGTCCAGTTTCTACGCAGCTATTCAAAAGGAATTCCCTGACCATCTCTTAGTCCTGAACTGGATCCTCAAATATTTCCCATACGTCACACCTAAGGAGCTCCTCCTCTCAACCCCCCTCTATCAATTCATTAGAATACTCATAAATCTGCCCCATCCCTCATAAGGCCTCACCTGTCCCACCTCAGAATGGATACAGAGCTTGTCCCTGCCGGTCGCCATACCTTCAAGATCAACTACCCTCCCAACCTCTCAAAAATAGCGGCCAAGAAGCACAAACATAGGCTACTAAAAACCAGACACGAAATTCTTATATCTGACTTTTACTTCTGTGCAAACAAGGGGAAATTAACCAATGATTTGATATTCTACACCAGAAAACGGGCACGATGGAGGAATGTCTTCTACTCCATGCTTCGTATAACAGGTACCAGAAAAACACAGTACGGCCTCAAACTTACAGCCTCGCCCTCGTCACTCTACAATGCGAACACCACCATTTCCCTTTACAATAAATAACGGGGTTATCTTAATTCAAGCTTCGGATGACAACTTAACCAAGATGGATAATATCTTCCCCTTCCTCAAGACAGCTGCTAACTCCAAGTCGTCTCCTTCCCCCTCAAAACATGATCTCACAAACAGCATCAATCTCTCATCCCTCCTCAGGCCTGGGGTGATCAAATCTGATCATAACCCCCCTCACTCCCGAAGCGACCTCGGTTCCATCCAGCCACCAGACTTAGGATCATCAGAACCTACACAGTCCATATCACCTATGAACCAAGCAGCTACTGGACCTACAGTTTCTTGCACCTCTCCGGGCTCCTCACGGATCCAAACTGGTTCCCTTGGTGAGGATTCCTCTCCCTACTCCCCACCCCCTTCCTCCTCTAGGGACCCTCCCTGCCTGATCTACCCTAACACGCCCCTTTCCTCGCCTTCATCCCATCTGCCACACACAACACCTATCACCTGCCATTCACCACCGGCTCCTCTCCCCTCCCTAACAGAGACTCATCAAGACCACACTGCTTCATGCACTACACTTAAGCTCCTCAATGCCACCTTGGTCCCCGTAGCTCAAGGACCCGCCCCCTTCCTGGAACTTCCCATACAACCCATATCCAACTACCAAAAACCAGATTGGGCCGCTCGTTTTGATGAGATCTCATGTCACTTGCGCCTTCTCACAAAAGAACTCCGAGAACTGAAGGCCATTACTATCGAACATCTCCCCTTACTCAGAACACTTAGCACTCTAGGGACCCAAACTAGCAACCTTATTGACACAATTCCCGCCCCTGTCTCACACACTTTTCCCAACACCTTAAAAACTTCACCCCTCCCTAATACCTCCTCTCGCCCCAGAAGATTTAACGATTATCTGTCGGCAAGTGAGATCCTTGATCTACTCATTTCTTATTCCCTCCCTCCTGGCTCTGACAAGTCCTTACCGGCTCAAATCCAAACTATCCACGCTAACCCTGACAGAGAACCTGTCTACAATCCCAGATCTATAAATAGCGAAAACCTCAAGCGAGTTAACATCCTCCAGACCCCTAATCTCCAGTCGACCGACCAACTGAAATGCGTACTTCTCAATTGCAGATCAGCTAGTAAACATGCCACCGATATCTATGATCTCATCCTGACTAACGAATTGGATATCATTATCCTCACAGAAACCTGGCTAAATTGCTCTTCCTCCCCTACCCTTGACCTTCTAGTCCCACCTAGTTATGACATAATTTGTATGGACAGATCATTGAAACAGGGTGGGGGAATAGCCTGTATACACAGGAACACACTCTCAGTCTCGCAATCAGAAACCCCCACTCCAATCTCCTGTAAATACCTATGCATCACTATATCGTGCATAACCCGCTCGGTCTGCAAACTACATACATTCTACCACCCCCCGGGAGACAATCTTCCCTTCATTGAGCACTTAATGGAAATCATCTCTTCCAATGACGACCCTCTAGTGTCCCAAATCTTCTTGGGAGACTTTACCCTACACTGGTCTAACCCTAATGATCACGTAGTGAATTGTCTCAAATCCTTCCTTTTGGATCAAGAACTGACACAATTCTGTGATAGCTCAACTCACAAAAAGGGTGAAATTCTGGATCTCAAAATAGCCAAAGGTAACACCATCACACTGGACTCCTTTACCCCATGCGATTGGTCCGACCACTACTACATCCTCTTCTTCATCAACAGGAAGGTGTCGGTAAAGGGGGTCCAGCCCATGAAAACGAAGCATTGGAAAAGGAACCTCCGAAATATAAACACTGAAGAACTAGCTACCTGTTTCAGAAATGCCTTGTCCTCACAAGCAGACTTGAAGGATGTACAAATCCTCACTGATTTTTATAATTCCTCTATCTCTAGTATCATGGATGCTATTGCCCCTTTACAGCATAAAAATGCCTCCAACAAAATTTCCAAACCTTGGTTTAACTCCAACCTAAACTCGGAACGCTGTAAGCTGAGGGCGGCCGAAAGATCATGGAGATCCATGCCTCCCACCGAACATTTAAACCTTCTTAGAGCTATCAGGAATTCTTACAACAAAAAAGTCAAGACTGCAAAAACTGACTTCTTCAGATCCCAACTCAATCACGCAAACAACCGCCCTAAGAAACTATTTGAACTCATTAAGCAACAATCGGTCAAGGCACCCAACCGCCATGACCTTGGTGACGGCTCTCCTACATGTGACGATTTAGCCGCCTTCTTCTCCCAGAAAACTAACAGCATCAATTCAGACATTGAATCAAAGAGGGCCCTTCTCCCAATATATAAAACCACGGCCCCACCTACCCACCAAGAGCCACTCATCCCCCCTAGTTTAAGCCTCAAAAACAATGCATCCTGGCACACCTTTACTCACCTCAATGAAAGTGACATTTACAACACCCTCCTTGCAATCAATCCGTCTAACCACTTCAGTGACCCTCTTCCACCTTCCATCTTCAAGGAAATAAAACCCTCCATCCTCCCCTTATGGTCCAAGATCGTCAATGCTTCACTAGTACAAGGCATGATCCCCGACTGTCTAAAAGCAGCACAGGTCTCCCCTATTCTAAAAAATCCTAACGCAGACAGTTCCGATCTTCCGTCCCATTTCCAACATCCCTACTCTGGCAAAACTTCTTGAAAAATGCGTGCTAATTCAACTCTTCTCACACATAGAGAAATTCCAACTGTTGGATCATCATCAATCTGGTTTCAGGAAAGGGCACAGCACCGAATCGGCACTCACGCACATCACGGATGACATCTTAAAATTCCTAGACCATAATGAATCCTGCTTATTGATCCTCCTCGATTTATCTTCTGCCTTTGATACTGTGAACCACATCAAACATCTATCTACTCTGGAACACAGGATGGGCCTTTCCGGGTCGGTATTGAAGTGGTTCACTTCCTTCCTTCAAAACAGATCCCAAAGAATAAAGATGAATCAATCTCTTTCCCAGCCCCGTACAGTAACTATGGGGGTTCCACAGGGGTCCGCCCTATCACCCATACTGTTCAATTTATTCTTGGAACCGTTAGCAAATGCCTTGAACTCCGCGAACATTCTTTTTCATATGTATGCGGACGACACTCAACTCTATCTGAAAATCACCTCCCCAGAAGACATCATCTCACTCAACTCAATCCTGATGAACACTCAAAACTGGCTCACGGACAACTACCTCATGCTCAACACATCTAAAACCGAATTCCTTCTCATCGCTCCCCCTAATCACATTCCCAAGACTGACCTTTGGATGAAGCACCTCACAGCCTTCAACTGTTCCCCCCACATTTTGAGTCAGCTAAATCGCTCGGATTCACACTAGACTTGCACTTGAATATGAAGAACCATATCAGCAATGCAACCAAGGGAGCTAAACATCATTTGAGTATACTAAGGAATCTCAAACCATTCCTTCCACAGAAAGACTTCAAATTGGCGGTACAAGCTTTAGTTTTGCCAAGACTAGACTACGGTAGTTCCACGCTATGTGGTCTCCCCAAACTGAGCCTGGCCTCTCTAAGGGCTTCCCTTAATGCCGCAGCTAGACTGATTACTGGGACAAAAAGAAAAGAACACATTTCCCCAGCCCTAAAATCCCTAAACTGGTTACCATACGAGGCCAGAATTCACCTAAAAATTGCCTGCATGATGCACAAAGCCCTCCACTTCAAGACCCCCATCTATCTGGCTCAAAAACTAGAACTATCAGGGGGCTGCAGAGCGTCTCGAAGTGCAAGTACAATGCTCCTGAAACCACAGCTTTTCCACAAAAAGAGATCGAGTAACAGAGCCTTCTCTGGCATTACCCCAAAGATTTGGAACTCTCTTCCTCCGAATATCCGTACAATCTCCTTGACCGCTTCCTTCAAAAAAGAAGTGAAAAAAATCCTAATGCTCAAGTTCCTGCCTGAATAGGCCTTGACTACTAGACTACATTACTGCCCTCTATTCGGTCTTCTTGATTAACTTTGGACATGATTATATACCCGGGAATAACATTGTTTAGCATGCATTGTACATACATATGTTCGAATTTTCCTCACCCATTGCTGTATCCGCCCTACCCTTATGTGAAGAGTTCCGACACCGACAGGAGTCTTGCACGCATCTTGTATAATTATGTAACAAACAAATGTTTTGCTTCCCAATACTGTATCCCTCTCACCCAAAATTGTGAAGCGCTCTGATACCCGTAAGGGTCATGTTCGCGCTATATAAAACTTTATAAATAATTTTTTTTTTTTAAAACAATGTATTTATGCCAGCATATGAAACACTAGATAGATAGCGTACTGCCACTATGCGTTTCCTAACCTAAGTGACTAGGGAGTGTGTATGCGTGTTTGTTCTGCCAAGAATCCCCCATCAGATGATCCGACTCTGTTACCTGAAGGGAGATATGAAGGTCCCCGTCTTGGTCACAAGCTGGACTCCCTCCTCGCAGAGGGATCTGCAAGCAGCTGGGCTGAGGTTTCAGCATGCAGTGACCTTGCAATGATAGCAAGTGCTCCTCTCCTAAAAGTCAGAAATGCTTGTTTATTTATAACAAAAGGCATCCTTGCTCTGAGCCGAGATTGTAGTCAGGCGGCCATTCTTTATGTTCTATAGATAGTTGTGTCACTGCATGAACGAACAACAAACAACCACATTTGCACAATGTATGTTTAGACCTTGTACGGGATGTTCAAGGTGTCTTGATAGTGTTCTTATGAAGTGGAATTTGCAAGCAAGTGTAGTTTCAAGGAAGCTAATCCATACTGTCATGCATGCAAATGTGTGTCAAAAGTCATTATGTGAAAGAGAAGGCAATTTAGGAAAAACGTGTGCATTTAAATGGTAGTGTTTCCTCCTGTGCCTAACCGGGACACATGACAGTAATATTATCAACAAACAAGTAGAGAAATAAAGGAACAGCAAATTATTAGGATATACTAAACAAGCATTTAAGTGAGGTACTGAAAATGTTTCAGATGTAACGGGAAAATTCCAGTTTGAGACACAAAGTTACAGATTTACTATCAATTTGTGTAGGGTTTGTCTGACTTTTGTAACGCAACCTGAAGCAAAGTGTTGTTGTTGTATTTACGCATATTTGTAATTAATAGTCATGACTAACTAAAAAATTGCTTTTTTAAATGCAGGATACAGTGAGTATCTTTCCACAATTCTCAGACTCTGGGATGTGCTGGCACCGTCTGCAGGGAGGCAGCTTTTCCTATTGTTCTTTGCGTCATATCATTGAATATTGTTGGTGTTACATTGTCTTCAAACAAATAATAGGTATGCTACTGACAGATGGCAGAAACTACTCAAGGAAATACTATATATATTCCTATTAGTTCTAGGATTCCACATATGGATAGTCCTGTCACAATACATGTGCCGAGCTAAGCACTATATTGCCTTCTAAAAAGCTTTAAAACCGTTTAATTTCTAAGGCAGATCTGACTGAGCAGCTCAGTGCATACTGGTAATTCGGCCCATGCTGTGTACACTAATAAACAAGTATTTGTGCCAGTCTGATTTGTGCAAATTTCACAGAACTACTGACTGGCTCCCTAGACATTAATGACCATTATCTGTTAAAGAGGGCACCACAATTAATAATAATTTATAGAGCCTAACCTCAGTAACATGAAGACACACAAAGTAAAAGTTTGGGGAATTCAATAAAATAAAACAAATATATTTTTTTGTTTTCTGTGCAACAAAAAGTGCAAGAAAAGAATAGAATTTTACATTCAAAAAGATCCAAACTATGCCTTGATGAATCTCATTGAGCAAACAGAACGACCAAGCGAAACACGTCGGCTAACTGGTTTAAGGAATCAGATGAATTATTCAAAATAAAGAATCATAAAAATACAGAGACAAGTCTAGGAAATGTATGTAGGTCAATTGCTTTGTGAATTTCAATATAGTGCACATGAAAATGACCAGAAATAAAAGAATAACAAATTTTACATGATGATTGCTGGCTCTTTTAAATATCAATTAACATTTTAATTAAAAATGGGTAAGAAGGCCTCCTGGCACAGATGAGCAAGATCATGGGCCTGATCACAAAGCTTTGCAGACTAACGCTATTTCATGTCCTTGGTGATAAGTTAGAGCACTGCTTGGTGCAAGCACATTTTTTCATTGGATTACGAAGGAAAGTTTCTGGTGGTGGTAATGTGTGACAAGAATGTTGTGTAGTGGCATTATTTTGTTGTGGAACTGTGTTCTGTTGTTTTTTGTGGAGATATGTTTCTGTGCTCTCTTATTGCTAAATGATGTGGTTGAGTTGTATTGTGATTGTAGTATTGCTTTCAGTTTGGACTGTTTTTTGTGCTGTTCCTTGTTATGTTTTGTGTTATTATTTTGCGTTGTGTATATTATTATGTTATCTTATGTTGTTTACTTTAGATAGCTCAACAAATGCTGCTAAATTTCAAGCCAAAAGCAGCACAGGCAGTTCCTGTAACAAGCAACACTTTATTACTATGTAAGGTTGTTAAAAAGTGCTATTCCAGTTCTTCAAGTAATCTTCTCATAATCAATTGAAACTCCACACTTAGAATATTGTACTTTTAATCTGGCTATTGCCTCATGCATATGATAACTCACTTTTACAGGGTTCATAAAACAATTTTTGGCCAACGACTGAAATGTTGTTTTAGAGAAAATAGTAATTAGTTTAACTGTGGCCTCATCAACTAAAGTAGCTAGGGTATTGTCAAAATTCAAGACGCAGGGCTTCAGCGCCTACCATACTTGCATGTTTAAAACCTTGTGAAGTTAAAGAAATGCTGATTGGCCATTCGTGACAATAGGAAACTTTTTAGCCAAGTACACCTTCAAAAACTGTAAGACTCATGTACCACCATATTTATTGTTAAATCTACATAGGCCAGACAACGTTGCTTGTGCTCTTAAACAGGACTGTCTATCAAACAAGTTAAAATGCACAGTCACATCAATTTTGACCCCCAAGTAATAGGATTGAATTAAAAATGGTCCAAATGAAATGCGTTGTTTCTTCCCTAACTGCATGACCTTGGTTTTAGATGCATTAATTATTAATTTGTTTATTTTACAACAGTTTTCTAAGGCATGCAGTTGTCTTTGTAATCCAATCGGGACACGATCCTTGATTACCAAGTCATCGGTGTTGAGTGAATAATTTATGGGTACAATTTATTATTGGGGGATTTCAGTTAGATTTATTAAAAATGGAGGCAAATTGTGTAACAACAAAGAAAACAGTGTCAATACACCCCCCGTTTAAAACTGTTGTGTGTTGTACCCTTGCCGTCCATTGATCTCAAGTACCAACTATGACTTGTGGCCTTGTGTTTGTATGAGATGCTTTCAACAACGTGAGTAGGTCACTAGGTTTGTTCAATTTAACATGCTTGTGACAAAGAAGTCCACATTTGACCTCATCGAAAGCAAAATTTAAACCAACACATTCTTATACACCACCTTGAGTAATTGCTTCGTGTATTATGTAAGAATGGAAAGATGTGATGTAGAGGGGAATGTCCCATTCGAAACCCTGCTTGCTCTCTCGGTATTAAAATATTTGTTGTAACTCAATCCTTGATTTCTCATAATAATAATCAAGCCAAGATCATAGACAAGGAGGCAAGGAATGAACTAAAGTGTTATGCTGAAGGATCTTCTGTGTTCCCATTTTTAAACATTGGAGTTATTAAGGAGACGTGCCAAGAGCCTGGAATCCTCACAGTTTACTTTATGTGAGTGAAATATGGGCACAGAAAATTTGAATTCTCCTAACTTAGTGCTCCCAGATCTTATTTTGACCCCAATTACGAATTATGTAGTATGGGTGAGATGCAAATTCGGCACCCATATTACTGGTACAGAGGGATGAAACTTTCAGAATGGGGAATAACTGTATGGAACTAGATTTACCGGGCAGAATTTCAAATGGTATCCCCTACATTTAACATTTAACATCTACTCTGAGCATGTAATAACTGTGTATGTGCTGTTGTGAGGCATGGGGAGGTATGAGGGTCAAGATAGTAGGGGATGGAAATTAATTTTTCTCATGTCAGAGTGGAGTATTGCATGCTGTCCTTTTGCTGTAGAAGATGGTTGGGTGGGGCCAAGGGAAAAGCCATGCTGCTGGTGCAGCCCAAGCCAAGAGGGATTCTGCTGGCCAGTTTCTCCAGTTGGTAAAATTGTATATGGTGTTCCGTCACCTGCAGAAACCTGGTGCGGAAACCTTGGGTCAGTCGTGATCGGGCAGAGCGGGATTCCACACTGTAATTCCATTTTGCTCTACTCGTAATCTGAGCCTTGACTCTTATTGGCTGATAACTCACTGGAGGAACAGGCCATACTGAAGCACAATCTCAATTATTTATATTACCTGTCTTAATCACTCATGCTCTGTTCAGGCTTTATTTTGCTGAATTAAATAATATTGTAATTGCTGTGTTTTAGATATTCTTTTTAATTCTATAAGCTTAAAGACCTTATCATAAAGCCATTAATTCATTCATAGTGAGGACGCGGGCTATTTGCCAGTTTTCAATGAACTCATGCTTTCTATCTCACATACACCAAGGGTTTTATTACGAATTTGGCGGTGCGACCACGTCTGCCCCCACCAAGTGCCCACGGCACTGGCTGTCCAAAGATGGCCGTATTACAAGTCAACCACAGGGCCAGCAGGGTGGAGGCAGGGATCTTGCAGCGGTGGTGATTTTTTTTTACAAATATATTGATGCCTGTGAGTGCATTTCGACTGCAGATGTGCCGGATGCACACATATGCATGATATATGTGGAAAAATACCATCTACCCATTAACGGGGTAAGGCCCATATGTGGGCAGACATGGCAATGGGTATATGGTACGAAACAAACTCACCTGAAGATCGCAGCAAACAGGGTCATAATCCTCGGTGTGAAGATCCTGCTGTGAAAGGGGGACCTGGAGAAAGGGATCCACGTCAGAATCTGCCTGGAAGAAGATGAAAAGATGAGTACGCACCCCAAATCCTTCATCACGGCCACCTTGAAGCAGGCGGTCAGACTGCTGCGGTCTGCTCATGGATCAGGTAACTCATTATACGCATGGCAGTGGAGCTCCCCTGTACCACCCTACGGCAGCTGGCTTTCCCCGACTGCGAACGGCGGTCGATGGTCTCGGTGGTCCAGCAGCAGTCGTCCCAAAGCCGATCCGCCCAACTCGTAATACGGCGGTTGGACCGCCGAGCTCAACGCGCTGGGACCGTCACCGCCGAAACATCGGTCCGCCAAACTCGTAACAAGGCCCTAAATCAGTAACTCTAGGATTTTACCCATGAGTTGCAGAAAGCAAAGCTCATAAACACAGAATAGCAACCACAGGCCCCATTGACATATTACCAAAACTATGTAATTTTGCTCTGTAAAGGACAAATTCATTTCCAGCATTTTACAGCTTGGTATTGGAGAATGAAAAGAATGATTTTTGTTCAGATAATTTTCTCCAAACTTAAAAATCTACATTAAGGCCAGCAAAAGAGATAACCGACTTCACAATAAACTGTGTTTACAGAGCGAAAAAGAGAAACGTTAGCTTCACTTCAAAGTTTGAGCTAAAACAGTTTATTTCCAGTTTTTATTACATGACTAAAACTAGTGCAAAACCAGCTTGTTGAATTAAAAAAGCATACAAGGGTATTCGTGGCCAGGATTTATTAGTTGTAATGTCTGTCACAAGCAGATTATTAATTTATATAGAAGACACGTGTTCTTAATGTTTTGACATATTGGCACAAACCATTTTCTCAGTATAGGCCTAGGGGAAAATCTTTATGTGATGTGCACTTGGGCCAATGCACAAGTAGCAACGTAGTGAAAAATAGATGTATCCTGTTTTTTGCCTTACTGAAAATGTTCAGTGCTATTGCCTTTGCAGTGTTTTAAATCCTAGGTTACATCACAACATTCATTTTCTGCATCCCTATTGGTCTGTATAGCCTGGTTAATGGAATGCGCCCTTGAGTTGTTGCGCACCTCCTGTCACCTATTGTTGCTGCTGCAATCTCGGATGTGCACTCTCGTCTGCGCCAGTCGCGATTGACAATAGCCCCATTGTGCGCAACCCAAGCAGAAACAGCAAAGACCATGTCACTAATCCTGTTGGAAAACATCCATCACCAAGATCGTTGGCCACCTAAAGCACTTCCCATACATTAGTTGCACCCTTTTCCTTTAGAACAACAGTCTCGACACGGCTGCAATTGTTGGGAGGAAGTGCGCAGCACAGAAGGCCTAGCTGAATGCTAAGAAAGTCCTTCTTTTGTGTCAGTTCTTCCACATGCCAGCCTGGCTGCATCATGGCGGTCTAAGATTTCATGTCCACATCGAGGGTGTTGATTTAAAAGGATAATCTCTTTCAGAGCCCTGCGCTGTTACTAGGTGATGAGAGCTTGTTTTGTGACTACACCGTGTTTTCAATCAGCGTTCACAAGTCGCACTTACAGATTGGGGTTGTCGAGAGTGAGGCGTTCACAATGGGACAGGTTTGTACAAAAACACAGCTTTTTGTAGGCCACACCTGCCTAGGGCATGGTGTTGGAAGAAGCTGCTGACACGCGGATGAGATAGTCATTGTTTTTTTCTATATGTGTGAAAAATCGATTAATTGTTTTATTTATTTTTGATGTTTTAGTTTGACAGCTTCAAAGAGCCAGCATGCCATCCCATGGCAAACCACCTTGCCTCCACACTTCCTCCATGCAGAACGTCTCGTGCCTTGTACTAGTGACAGGGCTCTGTAACCCAAAATGGTGCAGCCCCCCTGCCGAATGTGGCCAGGGGTTCTTGCGACTCATATCTAAGAGACATTCATAAGTGTTGGACTTAATTGGTGCTCGGCCTGATTGGGAGGTTGGCGGAGTGGCATCACAGGGACTGCATTGACCTACGTTACATCGCTGGGTGACACGTTTCAGTCAAGTGTGTCAGGGGCCAGAAGTAAAATGGATCCCCAGCAGCATGGTTGACTACTAAAAGCAGACACAATTGTGGTGCAAGAGGCCTGTCGCACTCATTAGCCCAGGCGCCTCTACAAAAGTGATTAGTATGGGTCCAGGGTAAACCATCAAGGGTTTCTGTCTGTTGCCAATGAGAACCGACACACTATTGTTATGTTGTTGCTCTGTGCGCCTCCGTGCATAAGGTGTTACATTAAAGAATGTTAGGTGAATGCCAGTTCTACAGGCCCTGATGCTACAACATTTTCCTCTGTTTGCTGTAAGTACTGCAGTCCTTACCCTCAAAGCACAGCACATATGCAAGAACACTGAAACTGCACAACTGCATATACCACACTGCAACTACAACGTTACCAGTTTATACATACCCCTACAGCAAAACCGCTCCAGCACAACAGTGCATCACTGCTCCAACTTTACTACAGCATTGCAACACTAGATCTACAACACTACAAGTGCTGGACTCGAACTGCCACACAGCAGATAGAGCATTACATGTGCAGTGCGTGTAGCACTACATTGCTGACCCAGCAACTTAAACACTGCAGTATTATAGCGAAACTACAAGCTCAGTGCTAAAATTACAAGATTGCAAATGCATTACAATTAAACATCGGCTTACGTTTACAATTTCTTTATTGTTTTTTTGTCACATAAGTAAACAAATACTTGCAAACAGAACAGGTAGTAGCTCTGTGCAATTGAAGAGGTAGGGCATTATTTTCAGAAGCTATAACAATGCAGTAGTGCTCACAGAAGTTACATTTGGTGGGAAGTCCTCCCTCGATTGTTACACCTGGGAGCAATGGTGATGTTAACAATGGTAAAACTTCAACTGCAGGACTACAACAAGTCTACAACCAGAGCAGGACACAGAAACATGAAAGTTGTGCAGCTGGCGCCTCCTATGATCCTAGTTCGTGTCAGGAAGTGCTGCCCGGGCAGTGCTGCAATGAGGGCATCTTGAGGGGTTTGGGAATGTGGGCCAAGAGTCATGTTGGGCACTGGGGGTGGGCAAGCTGTTTGCAGTGGGTCTAAGCCGGCCTGTCAGTTTATTTGGTGGGTGACTTTTGGGCAAGGACCTCTGGGACAACAAATTCTGTGTGGTGGCCCAGGACTTCTAAAAGAAGACAAGAAGCACAGCTGCTAAGTGGCTCAGATGCTCTTACTAATGCCCTGAGCAGTACCCCGCAATATTTGTTTTTCATAAACTGCAGGAGCTGCTCACTTTGCACGCCTGTATTATTAAAACAATTGACACAGAGTTGCACGTGGGAAAGAACGCTTCAGCCATTGTCTATAGTTCAGAATTCTAAATGTATTAAAACTGAGTGCCCCAAGTACTGTCAGCTGGCTAGCACTGAACCATCACTAAATACTAGGGGCAGATTTACAAGCCCCTTGCGCCACTTTTGCGTCACTTTTAACATGGGAAAAGTGACGCAAAAGTGGCGCAAGGGGCTTGTAAATCTGCCCCTAAGTATCCAAGTCACTAGTAACAGTTCAGAACTTCACTGCCATTGAGACAGAGGGCTTCAAACATTGCCAGGAATCCGGAACCCCACATTTGTTAAAGGTCAGATATGCAGACACTTGTAGCAAGTTAGGCTATTTCGAGGGGGCTTATGGGTGATATCCTTTGGGTTGAACAGTGACACTATGTGTATCAGGATTATCACAAGACCCACAAAATACTTTGCAGAATGGTCCAAAATCGTGTTACAACGCTTCTGAGAGGATCATTAGATTGCAGCGTTCAGAGTGTGTCCTTAAAAGGCTTGAAAACAAGAACTAAATTCAAGTATATGAAACTGTGAATGCACTTCCTTTCATTCCAGTCTTGTGATATAAAGGTAAGGCTCTGGATGCAACATGCCTGCTTCAAAGATTTCACAGTTTGGGTGAGGTGGGTGATAACTGTGAAGTCTGGAGTAGTTACATGTTTTGTTTAGCCCCATTATCAACACACTTTTTAGGTCTCTTCTGTAAACAGCTTTTAGCTGTCTGTTGCAAAAGACCAAGGGCCAGATATAGGAAGCTTTTTTCTGCTTGCAAACAGCCCAATTCGCGGAATCGGGCCGTTTGCGACCAGAAAAAAGCATTTTCTGATGTACCAAACCCTATGTGTGAGTCGGTAACCTATTACCGAATCGCAAATTGCGCCACCATCCCACGTGAGTTTAGAGATTCCTAATTGATCGCAAATTGTGGCCTACCCTATTAATATTCGAGAGGTAGGTCGATTTGTGACCCACTAGGATTTGCTACATGAAGACATAGGAATAGCGATTACCTAATTGCAGTTCACAGAAAATCGCAATTGGGTAATCGCTATTTCCAATACTGATAAATGTGGCCCCAAATGTATACAATACCAATACTTATAGAGTGTGCTTTGGGTCAGTCCATTCTTTATCATCATTTGGCTTTATCGTCATTGTCATTTGGTTGCTTCTAATTGAATGACTTTCCTTCCTCTTCCGGTGTTTGTCCCTCCCCTGGAGCATAGCTTCGTTACCTTCCTTTTGATATGATGTCTTGATCCTTCCATGGTCTAGCATAAGGAAATGTTTTGTTTGTCTTTTTGTTTCAGCAGTCCATGGGAGTTCATGTGTTATTATGCTTTTTCCTTCATATGCTGCTTCTCTCTCACAGCCCTACCCCCTGCACTCCCCATGTTGCTCTCTCCTACACATCCATTGCTCTCCTGCCCCTCTCCTTCATGTTTTTCAATTAATTTTTTTTCTTTGTTTGGAGGAGGTTATATTTGAAATTTGATAATGGGCTGTTCCTATCACTGCTGTGTGCTTTTGAGCACTTGTTTTTAAAATGTACCCTTCACTGATGGGCCATCTTTGAATGATAAATTAAAAGTTAGCAAAACAAGCATTGGCATAGCCAATAGGTCTCGCCTTTGGGACCTTATAAGTGTTTAGCCATGCAACACTTGATGTTGTTGCACCAAGGATATTGTGCTGGATAATTAAACACTTATAAGGTCCCAAAGGCGAGACCTATTGGCTATGCCAATGCTTGTTAACTGTGCTTCAGCGCCTCGTCAGTAGCATGAAGCACTAGATGAGGGCAATTACACTACAACACAATGAAATGCACTTGTCCTGTTGAATTTAGTTTGCTATGTGACCTTCCCATAGCAAACTCAATTCAACAGGACAAGTGTGAAGTTTACAACATTGATACACCTTGATCTCAACAGACTAACATTTGAAAAATAAAAAGACGATTAAGCCTGTGGTTCTACCCACGCTTTTATACACCACAACGCCGTAAACACCACCCCCCTCCTCGCCAAACCCCCCCAAAAAACATTCTTTGTAAAGTTAAGGCTGGACCTTCAGTTTCTAGTGAACCGGCTCTCTTAAGATTTAAAAGCTAAGAGCCGTGCGCAGAGTTGGAATTGCCACTATGAATAGTCCCCGTCTTCCTGGTGAGCGTTATACCAAAAATACTACATTCGTCTGTTTACATACAGAGCGCGTAAATACACATATGCGCCGCCGTTAAAACATATAATCACTGCTATGCAATGTTAAAAACTGAGTATAATAAAATGCCAAAACTAAGTTTAACATAAAAAAAGACGGACGGACGGACAGATAGATAGAGAGAGAGAGAGAGAGAGAGATAGATATAAAAAAAAATATATATATATATATATCCTTCTCATGGCTTACTTGCCCCATGTCGTGTAAGCTCTGTTCGATGACCATAAACATCAGTCTGCCATATGCTAAATAATTAATAGGGCTTATGGGCGGATGCACTTGAAAATGGTGGTATAAACATTTACAAAACCCATATTATCAAGTCAGTAACACAAAAGGGAATATGTCGCCAACGCAACAGAAGAAAGAGTTTGCAATGCACGTTACAAGTCCCGCCGTACCTTTGAACCCCGAATGGTACAGGCAGGGCCGGCTGAGGGGCTCGCTCCAGCTCACTGCGGCCATCCCTTCATGCTACACACCGGAGGGATGAGCGGCAGAAGCGGGGTCCACACCCAGGTTCCGGAGAGGTTATGTAGACAGTGTAATTCGGAAATAGCGCAATGAAACTGCAGCAGGGCACAAGACAGCGCACCTTCAGGGACGGCTCACGTTATCATCGTCTTCTCATATAGTATTATGTAGTGGGCGTGCACTGCTACCCGCGGTGGAGAGAGGCAGGGGTTGCAACGTTCTCAGGCACCTTTCACGTCTAGTACATCATACCGATGATGCCCCACGTTTGCGTCATGTGCCATATACGTTTGTTTCATGTGGCATATATGCCATTTAGACCAGGTATTTTATTGTAATTGCATTTTTAAAGCGCTTACTATCCTCAAAGAACTGCTGAACCGTTTCTCGACGAGTAGCACACTACGCCGGTGCTGTGTAATATCTGGTATATAGAAAAGAGCTTGCGGAGGAGGAGCACGCAGCCAATGTGTTCGAGGTTTGAGGAGTCCTGAAAAGAGCCGAAGAGCAGGGGATACAGGACACTATGGGGATACCAGATATTACACAGCACCGGAACCCAAGAGGAGCATTTAATGCAGTGGTTATTGGAATACACGCTTGTGAGCACGCGAGTGGTGCGCGCGTGAGAGAGAGGGGGAGCAGGAGGTGAGCCCGGGAGTGGTGCGTGCGTGCGCGCACAGTCTGCTCATTTTCAAGCACTGCACTCGTGCTTGTGGCGCGCCGCTGCTCGCTCCCGCAAGGTGGATGCCGCCACGAGTGTGTGCTTGAAAATGAGCAGAGCAACGGCTAAAGGCCCTCCTATGAAGCGCATGCGCGCTGCGTAGGCGAGACCTAAAAAGGGCCACCGCAGAGTCATGATGCATGCATACTTTTATGCCATCATGCTGGGGCTGGCCAGTTTGGCTTTTTCCTTTGCCGACCAGACGTTATTTTCTTTTCTCTAATGCTGTTCAGTATCAACAACACACATCGTCAAAACCAAAATGTCAACTAACGCCTTTCAAAGGTGAGACCTATTGGCTTTGCTAATGCTTCCTAATATTAGTGCACATTTTAAGCTGCCTCAAGTCTCACCTTTGTCTTTGCCACATAAGGCTAGTGACGCACATGGATGAAGTAAATTGCTCAGTATCACACATGTTTTACCCTAAAACTACGGGATCCAAATTTTGCAACTTAACTTTAATTTGTCTAAAGAAACCCTCAAGGGTTCACTAATACTAAATAAGCAACAAGCTCTAAAATCAGTGCACAAGCTGGTGACATCTTTGAAATACACAGAGCAGTGTCCACAATGGGTGAATCTGCGTGTTCATTTGTTTGTGCATGCTTTGGTCTTGAAATTGAAGATCTGCAAAAAACGTAGCAATTACAAATAGGTGATTTTTCCAAATGTCTCAAAAGAAATGTCCACATTCCAGAAGCAAATGTTAATTTAATATCCATATTTTTATTTTTTCCCCAATAATTATTTCTATATTTAATTGGCCCGTAAGTGCTTCCTTGTTAGGTGAGCATAAATGGTGAAAGAAAAAACATGAAAAAGAGTACAGGGTTTGATAACTGACTGCGGTATGATTTTTCACATGCGTCCTGTGATACCTTTCTTGCTGTCACCTCTGCCAAAAAGTTCTTAGTATACACATTGTTTTTATTTATTTTTTTAAATAATTTTCTACATATTCATAATCAACTAAATTGGTATTTGAATCAGTCAAACTAAATTCAAAGTATTTTGTTATTACTTACAAACCGAAAGGTTGTCATGATTTCCCTTAACATATGTAGGTATGTCTTATGTGTATAGCGTGAACCCAGCCAAAATGTAACATAGTGCTGTTCAGGGGGAATGTAACATAGCGCTGTACAGGGTGAATGTAACATAGCGCTGTACAGGGTGAATGTAACATAGCGCTGTACAGGGTGAGCAAGGATGCAGCCAGTGAGTGCTTGGAGAGGAGGCAGGGTTCTGAGAGTGGAAGTGGACCTCTATTTTGACGTGATGTATTTATCTCTAAAGAGATATGTCTTCATCTCTTTTGTAAATTGAAGCAGTGTTGGGCCAGTCCTGATAGATCCAGTTATGTTGTTCCAGATCCTGAGTGCATACATTTAGAAGGTCTGTTGCTTTGTTACACTGGCCCTCGTAAGGGTATCCTACGTGGGGACAGAAACAAATATGACAACTTCAGGCCCACTCTAATGAAACTGCACTTGCTTCTCTTGCCAGCCAGCACCATCTTCAAAAACAAAAACAGTTGCATCAGCTACAAATACATCACGACCAGCACCCCTACCTATTTTGTTGAGAAGCTCACCGTCTCCGCTGGCTCTCAGAATAACCGCAACCAGGACACCATCAAACTGAAGGTGAGATAGAAAAAATTAAAGAACAAGGCGGCAGGCCTTTTCCATCTATGATTCAAAATCAGTATTGTCTAGTCAGTAGTACCAGGGATCTTTCTGGTACTGTCAGATATGTGGGACACATTTTTTATATGTTCCCATCCATCTTTTACGTCAAAGCTTCTTGAAACTGGCATCCGACCAACAAGTCTTTACAAACTTTTTCAATCTCCTTTAGGATTCTTGCCTGAGGTCCAAGCTTTCTTGCCAGCTACAAGGTTCTGGTGACTTCCTTCAGCAGGTGACCATATGGAACTCTCCGGAACAATGGCTCAATATCCTTCATTTGAAATCTCCTTTCAGCCAATAGATTGGTTTTTATCGACATTCTCTGTTTGCCTATGACTTAGGAATGGTCTTCTTGCCTCTGGGGACATGTGGCAAGCTTCACCACCATTGGCTGTTTCTCCTGCAGAAACTGTGTCATGGTCTACAAATGTTTTGTTGTTTACTGGACAACAGCTGTGCCCTTAACGAAGACTGCCTTATAAGACGTTTATCACATGATGGGCATCCGAGAGGCGGCACATGCTGGCTTGGTCAGGAAAAGCTGCAAAAGGGCCTAGTCTTAACTTCCCAGTAACAGTGATGATGCTTATAGGGACGAGGTATAGCTATCTTCTGGAAAATTATTAAATATAGAAGGATTTAAACGTCTATTATGATTATAATTTGGACCTTGAAGAAGTTTTAAAGTCCATACACTCACGCGCGCACACACAAACTCGCTCAAAGTGAATCTTAAAAGCTGACCATACATAACATTTAATCCTAATAACAACAATGAAATTGCTCTGAAGATAAAACAAGCTGAAAGTATGTTTATACTGTAGGCACAGTTTTAAAGTTTGGCTCACTACAATCTGCACGTGGCCAGTGCACCACAGGACACGCATGTTTAGTACATTGGCTCATATAGGTCATTCTTGTTAATCATTTCAAGATTTTTTACATTTGCATCATAGGCTCTGCGGATGATGACTTTCGGCCAAGTTGTCAAGTGTGGACCATGTGGGAACCTTTCAAGTACATGGACAGATCGAAATATACAAAGCATTAATTACATTATCATTCTGAAGGTTTGCACATTTGCTTTAAAGGGCCCTGCGCGGTTGGAGCTTAGATTACAAATAGCACTGGCGTGACTTTATCCTCATGTGGAGTCCTGGCCCTGGTAGATTCATTGACCATCTGCTCACATCTGATTCACAAAGAAGCCATAGCTCCCTGCCTGTGAGAGAGCAGGTCTCAGAATTTCGTCTACATTAGTTAAAGTGTTTCAGGGGCTGTATCATGATAGTGTACACTTTGTTATGTCAAGTTGAATTCATTTATGCACTTACATTTAAATCAGATATTCTCCAAATTAAAGCAAGAGCCTAAGACAGCAATGCTTAGAAAATGGTGCAGTGCTTGCCTCTGCCATTCCACTTTGGGCTACAACCACAATAAAAACGCAAAGTGATAGAAGGACTGCATTGATTCCAGCCACTGCCGATCACTTGCGCTGCATTCCAGTCCATCGTTTTGTACCCACTGTGCTACTCTACCCAGAGACCAGCCGTATGCAAATAATATCCAATTCTAACCGGCAGGCCAGGTCCCTCACAGACAGGAGCACAAGCAACTCCAGACCGGTTTTGGTGCAACAAAAAACAAAGTGATGGAAGGAATGGTTGAATTAATGTTAGCCACTGGGTTGGAATGTGGCTGTAAGTGCACCCCAGAGGGTGAAATTACATCACGCATTCCTTATATCGCTTTCTTGTTTATAGCTGTAGAAGCCCTTAGTGTGAAAGGCATGCCTCGATGTGGGTTCCATGCTCGCTGTGCCACAGGGCTCTGGCTATGCTTCACTGACAACGCCTAAGTAGGCTGAAAACAGTCTGGGGGTTGCTTGTTTTCTTGCTTGGAGGGGATCTGATTTGTAAGTTCAGATTAGATTGTTTGTATCAGAGCAAAAACAAGACTGATGTGCATATCCCTGGTATCTGCCTAGGGTGGCACAGTAGGTTAGAAACGATGGACTGAAATTTGGCCCTGTGCGTTTGCCAGTGGCTTGGGTTTAATTCAAGCATTCCTTCCATCACTTCGCTTTTTTGTATGAGTCTCTGTGTTGCACAGAATCCACAGGCATAAGGTTTGTAAATTGGAGAAATATTCAAACATCCTTATTTTCAAGGAAAATTATTTTCTATAAAATGGTTAGCCTTTCCCAACTGTGAAAATGGAGAACATTGGTGCACTTTTCTTAAAGCACCTCTTTCAAAGGAAAAATTCAGGAGTAAGTCTGGATTTGATGAAAAATAGGCTTTCCAAATGCTTGTACATTTCCACATAATCAAGACTGTGTGTGTATTTATCTCTTTCACATGTCATTTTCCTGATCACTTCATGCTACTCTGCGAACATCCGTAACAGTCTTCTGAATACCACTTCCAAATCTGCAGGTGGATTGTAATGTTGGCATTCATAAGTGATACCTCTGCAGGCAAACTGGATTTGTGAATCATTTGTCAGTTTTGCATGCTAAGTTACTGACCTTTTTTACCTGAGCACACCTAACTTATTCACAGAAAACAACTTTATGAAGCATTTTCATCATATAAGGAAATAGTCCATCGAAAGAGCAGTCTAATCAGGCTGGGAAAAGGACATGCATTGACCACGGCGGCATTTAATAAATGGCTAAAATCCTTCAGCACGCTCATTCATACACATAGTACACTAGAAAGTCTCCTGACAGATCCAACCCATTTTATTTTTCATATTGGCCAATACAAACCAATATTTAAAGATGGATAAGACAAGTTACTGTTCACTAACCAAACGCAATCAGCTGATGAATATAGTAGAATTCTGTGGAAAGGGTTTGCAGTAGTTGAAAGCTCTATGGTGTCAAACAAATGGTCCTGTGCGGCCGGTACAGGTAAGAGTAGTGGGGCGGGGCAGGGCAGGGGGGGAGTCGACATACGATTGGATAGGGAAAGTAAAATAAAAAATAAACAAAAACTACTTACCTTGCACTCACTGCATTGCAGAGTCGGCGATTCGGCGAGTGCAAGTTAAGTGGTTTTATTCATTCATTTATTTTATTTTCCATATGCCGTCAAATGTCTACCCCCCCGCCCCATCGCTCTTACCTGTACCGACCGCGCCTGCAAATGGTAGAAGTGTGCAGTACAAATTCGAATAACATATCCCAACATACCATAGTTTAGCACAGCATTGCACAACATAACATAACACAACATAGCATAACATAATGCTTCAGCCCCTCATCAGTGCTAGTGAATGCTATATAAATACTCATACCGTACCATAACATTACATAATACATCATAGGGTTGAGCCTCAAGGAATGCTCACGTGGTACTGTGGGCATGGTTATTTGATGTAGTGAAAGGTCAAAAGCAATGCCCTTAGCTCAGTGCCTACAGGACATTGTCAAAGAACATGAATGTCAGGTGCTGTTGGCGTATGCATGAAGAAGGGGGCACTTATATGGGGTGAAGGGCCTGACTCGATGCAAAGCCATGTTTGTAGTGAGGGCATAGATAATTTGTACAAGGATTGGCCTATGCCCTATATCTTATACCTGCCATACTAGACACAGGCCATGGTACAGGTACTAGGCATAGGCAAAGCCAGAGACAGTACTTGTTAATTATTAAGGGCACAAAGACCATCCCATGAGTCCCTCCGTCACATTCCATAGCCTGGGCTGCTAAACAAACGTACTAGTGGTCTTGACACATGGATACTGATGCCAAGGGTAACAAAGAACCTGACTGAAGGTCCTACCTTGAGCGCAATGCTTTCATGGCATGGTTACAGAGCTAACCTGTGGATCCTGTGCGCACTGGTGTTTGGCAACAAACTGGGTCCTGTGGTTTCTGTGATCAATGGACACAGTATATTTGTAAAAAAACAAAAAACAGGAAATCCACTTAAAACCCTTTGTTGAAGTAGTATTATGGTACATTTAAAAAGTCACAAACAAGAACATGTTATAAAAGCCAAAAATATTCAATGAAATACTTTATTTCAAGGGTCTTTATGATGGCAACCTAAAACAGACAAACTACTCAATTTCCCTAATCATGGTTAGTTATGCACCCACGATGTGCCCAGTGTGCTGTGTATGATTTCACACATAAAAACACAAACACCATTACCCCCAGGTCCCTTATGTCCTCGTCCCATTCATTACTAAGTGGAGATAACCATCTCCCGACAGAAAAAAACAAGAGGAATGCTGGGACCCTAATACTGCCCCTCCCACCGGGAGTACATAAGCAGTACTTACCCAGCATCCCACCTGTTCTTTTTTTCTGTCTGTCGGCAGATTGGACTTGACTGTGCTGATGCTGCTCCTGCTGGGCTGGAGTGGCGGTGCTTCTCTTCTCCCCCCCGCCCGGCTGCCTGGCTGTGCGGGCGCGGGGGTTCCCTGGACTGTCTCCTGGCCTGCCGGGCTTGCTGGGAGTCAGTCGCTGTTGGAGTCGGTGTCCTACATGCTCTGCATGTCCTCCCGGCCCTTTGCGGCTGGGGCTGGTTTTCCCGGTTTCTTCCGGGTCGCGGGCTCGCCTTCCTGTTCTTGGCCGGGTGAGGCGTGCTGCGCTGGATGGGATACTGCCGGTCTCCTGGTGTGTTTGGTTTGGAGTGGGGGCCTTGTTCCTGGGGTTGGCCCCCACTCCGGGTGAGTACCGCTTGCCGGTTTCCTTGCTTCTCTTCTTGTAAATGCCTGTTTCCCTGCTGTTGCTGCCCCCTGTGCGCTGTTCTGCGGTGCTTCGGCACTGCTGGGGTGTGTGCTGCGGGGCTTTGGTGTGCTGTTGCTGTACGCTGGCGGTGGGGGCCTTGTTGTCTGGTGGCCCCCATTTCCGCTTGGCGGCTTCCTTCCCCGGCCTGCTGTGGCCGTTGCTGCCTCTTTTCCGGTGCTTGGTGGTGCTGCGAGGGGGCTGGCGCATCTGTCTTTTGGCGCTGTGGGGCCCGGTTTGGGCATGTGCTTCATGAGCCTTTTGCCCCCCCCTGGGACTGCTGCCACGACCCCCCAGGAGGGAGGCGTGCCCCGCGGTTTGTAAGACTCTGCCTTGGGTCGCAGTCCTTTTACGGGTTCCTCAAGGCGGTGCTCTCCCCTAGCGTGCCCTCTGGCGGTGTCGACGGGGTTCCTGTACCCGTCCGGCGGGCCCCTGTTGGTGCGGGCTGTCGTGCACTGCTCCCGCCTGCTGTGGGACTTTGCCCCTTTTTGGTGTGCTGGCTCTGGTGTTTTCCGTCGCTGCTTTGTTTGCAGCGTCCGGTTGCCCTGCTGGTGGTGCTCCGTGGTGTGGCGGTGTGCCCCGCTTTCTCTGCGGTTGGGGTGCGGCTCCACTGTCCTGTCCTCCCTTGTTTCTTGCGGGGGGGTTGGTGTCGCTGTCTCCTGGCACGGTCTTCTGTGCTTGTGCGCTCACTGGGCATTGTTTCCTTTTCCACCTGGCCTCCCTTGTTCTCCTTTTTTGGGAGTATTTGCCTTGTGTCCCCCTGGGAGTGGGGCTTTGTGCCTTGCTTCTCTGCTGGATTCTTCTCAGCGTGGGCCTTGTGGGTACTTCCTTTTGGGGGTACTCCGGGGGCTGTGCACTGTGCTGGGGTCCTGGTGCTGTGGGCTGTGCTCCCTTGGGCGGCTGTGGCTCGTGGGGGTGCGGGTGTTGTCCCGGGGCCTCGTGCCTGCTTGCTTGTGTTCTGCCCCCTGCTGCTTGGCGTTCCCGGATGCGTACTCTTGGGGTGCTTTTCTGGCCCTCCCTGCTCCGGGCTCCTTTGCGGCTCCCTGCCCCCTGCTGGGGGGGGGGTCTGTGTTCCTGCTCCTTTGGCTGCTATGTGGGGGTTCCTGTTGGCTCCCCTGGGTTCTTGTTGCCCTGCCGGGGTCTGCCCCCGTTTTTTTCTTGCTGCCTCGCTTTCTTTGCTGCCCCTGTGCGTCCCTGTTTCTCGGGGTGTGGCGGGTGTGGATCTTGTGGCCTGGCCTTGGATATGCTGGGTCCGTCTGTCTGGCCCGCCCTTTCTCGGGCTTCCTTGCCTCCGCTGCGGGCGGCCTGTCGGGTTATGGCTTCTGCTCCGCTTGGGTGTGCGTGTGTTCGCTTCCTGGCTTCTGCTTGGCTGGTCGGGGTTGGTGGTCGGGGGCTCCTGGTTCTTGGCTTGGACCCTCCCGTCCCTTGGCTCTGCCTGGTTCCTCTTGGGGGGCTTCCTGGTGTCGTGCCTGGTGCTCTCTGCGGCGCTCTGCCCCTGCTGCCTGTGGGTCCTGTTTGCATTTTGCCCGCTTCCGTCCCGTTCTGTGGGTTGGCCTGCCTTGCGCTGGGCTGCTTCTTTCCCTCGTGCTGCCTCTTGTGCGGCTGTTCTGTTCTCCTTTGCTCCAGCCTGGGTCTTCGGGTGTTTGTCCCGGGGCCTTCTGTGGGCTTAGGTTGCTTCGGGGGTCTGGCTGGTTGGTTCTGTCTCTGGCTGCTTGCCTCCTCCTTGCTGGGTGCTTCTGTCTTTGGTTGCTCCTGCCCTGGCGCTTCCTGTGCTTGCCTTTGGCTCGCTTCGGTGGGCCCTGGCCGCCCCTCCTGGCTCTGCCGGCGGCTGCTGTTTGGGCCTGGCTGTCTTTCCCGGCTGCCGTGTCCTTGGCGTGGCGCCTTTTCCCCTCTTCTGTTCTGCGGTTCTCCCGGTTGGGGGTCCGTCTGGGCTCCGGGTGCTTTTGCTCCCTGTGGGGTCCTGATCTCGTCTGGTTCCTGTCGTGGATGGCTGGCTGGGTGTCTGCTGGGGCTTTCCGGCTCCTGCGGGTTTTGTGCGCCTGTTGGTCTCCTTTTCGGCTCTGGGTCCTTGCCTGTGCTCTCTTTGTGTGTCCTGGCTGGGCACTCTGCTGGTTTGTGGCCGTGTCCTGGTGGGTCCTTCTGGGCCTGCTCCTGCCGCGGGTCTCTTCCCGGGCTTGGTTCACCTCTGGTTGGGTGTCCGTTTTTTGCCTGGTCCTGGGGTTTCCGCTGGATGCTGTTGGGCTTCGGGTTTTCCCTTGGCCCCGGTGCTCCTTCCTCGTTGGCCCTTCCTCCTGGCGTGCCTGTGTGGGGTCCTGCTTGCCTCCTGTTGCTCCGGGTCTACGGGCTTCCTGCTGGTTCCGGGTGGCCTGGGGCTGTGCCTCCTTGGCTTGTTGGCTGTGCTGTCGCTTTCGGCCGGCTCTGGGGTATGTTTTGCTGGGCATTCCTGGTGCTTTCCTGGTTCTGGTGTCCTGGCTCGCTCCTGTCTTCTCGTGCTTCCCCGGGCTCTGTTACCGGTGTGTGTCTGTTTGGGGGCCTTCCCCCCCCCCCTTCTCTGGTTGGGGTGCGGTTCTGTGGTGTTCCTCTTGCCTCTGTGGGGTCTGACCTCCTGGCTGCGGGTTGTCTGGGGTTTTGCTGCTGCTTTGCCCTCTGCCTTCTCTGCTTCCTTCGGTTTCCGCTTTGGCGGTTTCCCCGTTTCTTTTTTGGCCTTCGGTGTGTGGTCCGGAGGTGGTGTGCTGGGGGTCCCTGCTCCTCCCTGCCCTTTGCTTTGGCCTGGGCGCTGCGTGGGCTCCTTCCGGGGTTGGTTGGGCCTGCGGGTCCTCCTGCGTTGGTGGGTTGCTTGGCTCTGTTCCTGGCTTCCTTTTGAGTTTGTTGCCCTGGTTTGTGCAGTTTTCTTGGTTCCTCTCTGGCGTTGCTGGGGTCGGGCCTTGTGGGCTTTTGGTCTGGGTGCTGTGCGCCCTGGGGCTGTTTTTTTCCGCTGCTCCTGCCCTTGCTGTGTGCTTGGCCTGGGTGTGGGGTGCCTGGGCGGTCCTCCGCCCTGTTGGCGCCTGTTTTCTTCTGCCCTCTGTGGTTCGCTGGTTTCCTGCCTGGTTGTTTCCTAGGTTGGGGGCTGCTGGGAGTTCCTGGTTGCTCTGGGCTCCCGTCCTGCCTTGTTTTCCCCTCCCTTTTGGGGTTGGGGGTTTTTGGGGGTTGTGGCCGGTGGCCCCTGTCCCCTCTCTTGTTGGGCTTGTTCGTTGTTGGTTTCCGGTCTTTGTTGGCCTCTCCTTTGTTGGTCGGCTTTCGGCTGGTTCTTTCTGGGGGAATCTCTGGCCTGTGGTCTTTGGGTTGGCCTCCTCTGCCCCTGCTGTTCTGGGTTTGGTGGGCTTCCTGGTTTGGTTTGCGGCCTCCTTCCCTGTGGGGTTTTTGGCCTCCTGGGGTTTCGGGTCTCTGTCTCCTTCCCTGTCCTTCTCGGTTTGGTTGGGGTCTCGCTCCTGTTCGGCCCCTGGGCTCTTGCTGCGGCTCCTCCCTCTGGGCTGGGTGCTTGTCGTTTGGTGGCCCTGGGGGTGCTGTTTTTCTTTCCTGGTTCCTGGGCCTCCTCGGCGGGGTTTGGTTGGCCTTCTCCTCTGGGCTCTCTGGGGCCGGGTCGTTCGGTTTGGTGGGTTGGGCCGGTTTCTGGCCTGTGCTTTCCTCCTTCCTTGTTGGACTTGGTGCTTGTGCCTGCGCTCTGTTGGCCGGTTTTGGCTTCTTTCTTTGGCCTTCTTCGGGGCGGTCGGGGTTCGCTCTGTGTCTGTGTGGCTGCCGTGTCCTGGGTGCCTTCCTGGTGGTTCTGGGCTGGGCGGCCTTGTCCGGTGGGTTTCTTGGCCGTGGCCTTTGGGTCTTGGTCTTGGTTGCCCTGTCTCCGGTTTCTCTGGTTGGCGGCCTCCTTTTCGGGCCCTGGTCTTCTGTTTTTTTCTTGGTTGTCTCCGGTCCTTGTTTGGTCCCTGCTGTCCTGTTCTGGGTTGCGGGCCGGTTGCTTCCTGCAGTCCCCTTTCTCCTCCCTTCTCGGTGCTCCCTTGGGTTGCTGCTTTTGTGGTGGTTTCCTGGGTGTGCTTGTGGGTTCGGAAGGCCGGTTTTCTGCTTTGGTATTCTCCACTTAGTAATGAATGGGACGAGGACATAAGGGACCTGGGGGTAATGCTCTATTACTTACCGGTAATCTTCATTACTCCGGGTCCCGTTGTCCTCGTCCCATTCATACGCCCCTCCCTCCCTCCCGGGCGGCCGGCCTTCCTGTCTGGGCTTGGTTGTACAGGCGGGATGCTGGGTAAGTACTGCTTATGTACTCCCGGTGGGAGGGGCAGTATTAGGGTCCCAGCATTCCTCTTGTTTTTTTCTGTCGGGAGATGGTTATCTCCACTTAGTAATGAATGGGACGAGGACAATGGGACCCGGAGTAATGAAGATTACCGGTAAGTAATAGAGCATAATCAGCCACTCGTGACATAACGGAATGCATCACCAATGCTATCTTAATGACATCCCTGATGCAGGATACATTCACACCTTAAAACATGTGATGATGATCTTATTCATATGCCTGAACATACTGAATATTTAATGACAAGTTTTGGGAATGTGACAACACTTCTTGAGCATATGAGTATGTTGGTATTTTTTGAAAGTATGGTTAAACCTGTTGGGAAATAACAGCACTTTTTTTTCGTGTGATAACATTTTTTGGTTATATGATGGACCTTTCTATCTATGTAAACTGAAGCCAGTCCCTCTTCATCCAGTATCTGTAGAGATATCTGTTGTCTGTCAATAGAAATGCAAATTTTATTCTCCAAGCTGTTTCTTGAAATACATCATTTGTTGTCAGGGTTATGTCAAGATATTTTAAGCTATTATATATAAGATATTTATACATCATCCATTCCGCCATAAGTAAGGACTCATAGTATCATGTGGTCCTGTATCTCATGTGGTCCTGTATCTTTATGCTCTGATTTTGAGGATTATAACACCATCTGTAATTTGGTTGGGTTTCTCAGCAATAATTTCAAGTAGTTTACTGTAGGATTCTGATTGTTTGCAATTTCATGTGTTTTAATAATTAATAGATTGAGAGATTATGCATTTTAATTTGTGTGGCAGGCATGTGCGTTGCTTTACCAAAATGACAGGGGTAGCAGAAGTGACATCACATACCCTTTGACATTAATAACATCACAGGAAGTGACATCTTATGACACTTGACCCTGAATTGTCCCAAGAAAGCATGTCAAATGACCCTAACATCACAACAATTGAGATCATTGAAGTTCCATAATAGCTGCATGATTAATGTAACAGCATAATACTGACACATGTTTATTTTAGATACCACCTATATTATTGTGCTGATCTTTAAAAGTTCTAGGGCATAATACTTGTTCTAAATGATAGTGAATGTGGAAAGAGAGTAAGCCAGACCTCTTCAGGTGGGTTTGACCTCTGGAGAAAAAATTCTGCAGAATGGGTGATATAGTGTATTTTAAAGCACATTTATACATAAATCTGCTAAAATGTCCGAGAAGCTTAAAGAGCACTTATTAAATATTCCAATCCTTTCATGGGGTGCCTAGCAAATGAAACCTGACATTCCCCAGGAGTTGACCTCATTTGTTTTTTAAAATGTACTATGGGTGACCTTCATTTGTCAAAAATTACCTCCATTGTTCAAGGGCCAGCATTTTGCTATGGATGCCCCATTATACTAAAAATAACATAAAATATGTCAGTGCCAGAATTTAGTAATTTATTATGCCCATGTTCTATAGGTGACCCTTATGTCTAGAAATACTTTGGTATGTCAGGCCAACTATTATGTCATAGTTGCCATGCTCCCATAAGCCAGATTGTCCACCTTTATGCCAAGAACTACTAGCTAGCGCTAGTACCAGCATTTTGCCATTGGTGTCCACATGCCAAAAATGTACTCAAGTATGTCTATATTTTTTCAAGGATGCCCTATATACCATGAAGCTCTAGTATGCCAATACCAGTATTTTACCATTGGTGCCCTTTATGCAAAGATTTACTCACAGTGTGCCAGTATCTTATCACATCTGTCTGTCATGCTAAAAATTCCCTCAAGTATGTCAGTGCCAAAATCTTTCCTTGGGTGTCTCTGTAAGACAATAATTACCTTCAGTAAGCCAAGACCAATGAAAAACTCACAATTATCACATCACATTCTCACTCACATTCACTCACTCACACTCATTCTCATTCATTTACACTCACGCCTTCTTACACCCCCTGACACTTATTCTTATTCATTCTCACTCACTTGCATTGACTCTTAATCTTAGTCACTCATTTTCAATCACTCAGTCTCACACAATCCCACTCACTATCTGTCACTAACACACTTTCACACACACACATGCTTACGCATACAGACACACATGCTCATACATACAAATGCTCTCTCACATAAACATACGCTCACCACAAGCACGCATACAACATGCATTTAAAACTAGTTTCGCTCACCACAGCTACCACCAAAGGTCCCCTTCCAGTTAAGCTTGCTCCATTTTCTTATTCCACTAATAGTGAATATAATAGTATTCATTATTAGTATAATGAAAATGGGCAGAAAATAAAGAATGCAGAGCCACCCCTGTGTTCATGGCACTGATTCTTTCCCCCTTCGAGGCCAGGGGTCAAGAAGGCACTGCCATGTGTTGCAAGGGGCAATCCAGGGATTGCAGCTATGACCCCTGGCGACCCCCTAAATGACATCCATGACACTAAAGGCAAAGGGAAAGACGTGCAAGGTTTTCAAGAGCCATCATCCTTCAACTAGTCATTTTTTTGTATCGAACAACTTTCATGCTGTGATTTTTACTTGCATGAGTAATATGCCAAAACGAAAACTTCAAGCCCTAGAATGCAAAGAGCTATTTGATAGAAATTCACGACTGGATGATGGTATCACATACGATTCAACATGGGGCCCGCTGGTAGCCTTTTGTGTGCATGTAAATATTCTTAAGTGTGTCAGGCACCCATCTCAATATTTGATAAATACATTAGAACATTGGGCACGGTCACCATGACATAAAGTGCATTTGACACTATTCTTTGGACAAAGCATCTACCCTCCGAATGGGGGAATGGATGCGATGCTTAGGATCCGGGCACCCGTGGACCGGGACTCGTGCGATCCAACGGGGTGCCGGCCATGGGCGCCCTGAACCGGATCCGGCCTTCCGGCACCGCGCCACTAGATTGGTGGGCGGCCGGAAGTGCATCACTGCTGGGCGCCGCCGCCGGGGTGGCCAGGGTGGGGTATAAAGACCCCTTGCTCTTTGGCCTTGGCCTTTTTCCTTACCTGGCCATCCCGGCAACGGAGCAGACCGGAGCGGCAGCTTCAACTTCGGATTTCCAGCACGGGCATTTCGGAGTGCGTCATCTCGGCTCACCGGCTGCTTCGTGTGGATCCCGGGCTCCTGGCTCTCGACCCCGCCTTGTTCATTCCGGCTACGGGGTCCTTCAAAGCCAGTACTGGGGGGAGAATTCACTTCTTTGGCCCTTCATTTTGACCCCAGGCTCCTTCTGCTTCCCAAGCTCCGTTCCGCTTTTCAGCGCTCGCATTTCGGCGAACAAATGAAGTAAAGGAGGCAACTCTTCTACTTGGGGGCAGTCTCCTAAAGCGCTGCAGCGCTCCGTTCAGAATCGGCAAGTCGCTGGCTACAGTTCACCTCATTTCGGTCCCGGGCTCCTCTCGACTCCATCGCAGCCCAATTAGTGTCCCGCTGTCCAACTCACCATTGTGGGGCCGCATCTGCGCGGTTGAGAGCTTGGAATTTTCTTTTCATGTTACGGGCCGCATCTACGGGGTCAAGAGTGCTGTGAGTCTCCTGTCCTGTCCAGCCTCCCAGGCCCAGGGTGGCTACAGGGGGTGGTGCCCCTAATTGAGCATCAGATACCCGGTGGCGCTTGAGCCAGGAACGCGGACCAGGCGGTGAGTAACCTAAGCTGGGGGCGGGCTGGGGAGGAATTGTTTTTTATATAGTGTGCGGTTGCTAATGTTGTGAACGTTTCTAGGGCACAGTGAGTAGTAAGCATGTTGTTTGCCCCCGTTGGGGCAGTGAACGGTGGAGTAGCCCTCTCAGTTGGTTTTTATTGGTCGCATTTGTTAGCATTGAGTGCTTTTGTTCCTAATTCACAATTATAACTTCAGGGGGGTAAACATTGTGACATAGCCCTAGGGAAGGGTGTGTTCAGGGACTGAGGCTTGGGGCTGTTGAGCACAACATTGGTGTAACGTTGTTTAGCTCTTCAATAAAGATATATTAAGTCAGGGTTCAGGAGTCCCCACCCCCCTTTTTCTGTCATGGCATCGCAGACTAAGGGAGGCCGGGTGGGAAAGAGAAAAGATAAGGACCCGGATTTGGACCACTTATTGAAGTTGGTATTGGCCAAGCTGGATAATGGGGGAGGGGGAGAGTCCTCAGCGTCAGGCTCTGAAGTGGAGAGTAGCTCTGTGGAGACAGGCCACCCACGCCACTCCCATGTAACCCAGCGTGCTGCATTCCCCCCAGTTCAGCGTAACGGCAAGAGGGCGCCTCGCGCCCCTATGCCTATCATTCCTATGGCGGTTAGTGAGGTTGCTTTAACAACTATTCTGCCGCCCCGTACGGAGGCCTTGGCAGCATCACCAAATACGTTGCCTTTAAATCAGCCCCAACCTTTAGTCCCCCCTGATGCGCCGCAGGGCCCTAGCATGAATGCACCCCCACCAACTGAGCATCAGGGGGCTTGCGCAGTGTTGGAGGCCATCAGGCAGACACTGCGGGCCGGCGGGGGGAGTACTGTTCAACCCTTGACACCCTCAACAACTCCCACGCAAGCAACTGTCCCTCCACCCTCAGCACCCCTGCTGCAGGCCGCACAAAATGGAGACCCTGTAGCACAGGCGTTGCTCTCGGTGGCCGAGGTACTTAATAAACTCACTACACCACCAGTTACCGGGAATCCTCTTTCTTTGTCAACCACCTCCTGGTCCCCGTCCAACGAGTTCATGGTAGCGATCGCTGACCTGAAGAAACAGGTAGAGGCAATTGGGGTGGCACGTGTAGGAGCTGCTAGTAGTGGTGGTGTAACAGTATTGTCCGACGCTCAGGCACCACAGGCTTAGTAACCGCCTAATGCAGACACAGGTAAGAAACCTGACTCAGGGAGGGGAGAGAACAGGAGTGACTTTCAACCCTGTGGGGAGGCAGGAATCCCTATTGTCAAGGCCTGGGAAGTTATCTTTGCATGTCCCACCATAGATGAAAGAAAAGATTTGGAAGAACAAATTTGTTGATGCATTTTCTTTGATAAGGGCAAAACGGAGGGAATGTGATCAGAAGGAGAAGGAGGGTAAGGACACTTCTCCCAGGGAGAAGAAGCCTAAGGTGGAGGAATCTATAACAAATTGGCTGTTTGGATTCAATGTGTACATGTCCGTTATGTTAGAAAAGAAACTGGAGGTAGCAGCTTCCATGATTTTTTATTCCAATAAAATTTTGAAGGCGCACCATGTTTATGGGGGGTCATCTTGGTTAGATTATGACCGGTACTTTAAATGGGCAAGAGTTGAGGATCCAGACATTGGGTGGGACCAGACGGAGGTTAATGTTTGGCTAGAGAGTGTCAATAATAAGGCCCCCTTTAAACTGCTTTTTCGTGAGCAACAGTCAGGCGAGAGAAAGAGCTCCTGTTGGGACTTTAACAGGAAGGTTTGTACGCGCCCTCCAGGATCCTGCAAGTATAAGCACAGCTGCTCCTTCTGTGGTCACTAGTCCCACCCAGAGTTTAAGTGTAATAAGAAATCCAGAGATAAGGGGAGGGAGGGAGCCAAATCCTCCAGTTAGTACCATGCTGCCCACCCCTGTTGACATTTTTACATTGATCCCATGGTTGAATACATATCCGAGCTGTGACATGGCAAGGTTACTCTATTTGGGTTTTTCTTCAGGTTTCAGGATACCTCTCTCCTCAGTAGCGCCAATCCCGCACTGCACCAACTTAGTGTCTGCCCATGCACACCGTGAGGTGGTGCTCAAAAAGATTGAGAAAGAGGCCTCGTTAGGCAGGATAGCTGGTCCTTTCCCTACACCTCCTTTTATGAACTTTGTTTGTTCCCCATTGGGAGACATGCCCAAAAAAAAGAACAGGGTCAGTTCAGATGAATTCACAATTTATCTGCACCCAAAGGCTCCTCAGTGAATAAGGCCATCGATCCTTGGTTGTGTTCAGTCAGATATGCGTCATTTGACCAAGCCCTGGCAATCTTGCGGAAATTAGGCAGGGGAGCACTTTTGGCAAAAACAGACATAGAGTCTGCTTTCCGACTCCTTCCGGTCCACCCCGATGATTACCACCTTCTGGGGTTTCAATTCTGGGGCGCCTTTTACCATGATAAATGTATGCCCATGAGTTGTAGCGTGTCTTGCACCTATTTTGAACAATTTAGTTTCCTGTTCCAATGGATATTTACCTCAGCTACAGGCCACGGGGACATAATCCATTATGTAAATGACTTTTTGGTCCTGGGGCCTCCGGGGTCTGACGCGTGCGCTAGGGCACTGGATACCCTGACTTCTTTGTTTGAGGAATTCGGGGTGCCCATTGCGCCAGATAAGACCGTTGGTCCTTCAACTTGCCTAACATTCCTGGGGATTGAGATTGACACCGTGGCTGGGGAGTGCCGCCTCCCAGCGGAGAAAGTTCAGGCCTTCCGGCGGTCCATTGACACTGTGCTGACATCCCAAAAAGTGGCACTCCATCAATTACAGGTGCTGGTGGGCCAACTGAATTTCGCGCTACGGACTATTCCAATGGCGCATGCCTTCTCACGGTCCATTGCCAGGTCCATGTCCGGTCTTAACTAGAGGCACCATCATACCTGGCTATCTGGTGAAGTTAGGGAGGACCTAAAGATTTGGAAGGCCTTCTTGCAGCAAATTAATGGCTCTGTGTTGTGGCCCTCTCACCCGATTACTAATTCCACGTTGGGCCTTTTTACAGATGCTGCTGGCAGCATTGGCTTGGGGCAATTTTAGGCTCCGAATGGTGTAGGGGCGAGTGGCCCAAGGCCTCGCACTACAGTGTTACCACAAGGAAGGTCGCCTTTCTGGAGCTCTTTCCCATCATAGTGGCTGTAATCATTTGGAGGGAGGCACTCAGGAATAGAAGTGTTATCTTTTGGTCAGATAATATGGCAGTGGTCGAAGAGATTAATAGACAGGGGGCGTCCTGCCAAGGTGTGCTGCGATTATTGAAGCTTCTGATTTTAGTGTGTCTAAAAGCTAACATTTCCTTCCGAGCTAAGCATGTACCTGGCATTCGTAACAATGCTGCCGATGCCTTATCCCGATCCAAATTACAGGAATTTTGTTGTTTTCACCCGCAGGCTGCAGAGGAGATGACAGAGTTCCCTTCATATCTGTGGAGGATTGGGGTCCCGCCTTATCGGATTTAATCACAGCCTCGCTTGCAAAGCGCACAAGGGTGTCTTACGAGAAGTGTTTTGCAAGCTATAGGTCTTTCTTACGGGCACAGAATTTCCCTCTGTCATTTGACCAGGGTGCCATATGTCTATTTTTAGGCAAATTGAGGAGGCAGGGCAAGACTGTATCTTGTGCGCGGGCCCACATGTCCGCCATTCAGTTTTTTGCCAAAATTCAGGGTATAGCTAACTTGCTGAAATCCTTCCTCATCCAGAAGGCGGTGGCTGGGTGGGCCAGAATAGAGGGTTCAGGGGTAGACAATAGGTGCCCCCTTAACGCACAGTTGCTAGGTCGGCTGTTAGCTGTCCTCCATAAAGTTTGTGAGTCCCCTTATGAAACGACACTCTTTGCCATAGCATTCACCGTGGCCTTTTATGGCACATTCCGGGTTGGCTAACTGGTAGGATCTGCACATAATGATTTTGCAGGGGGCCTTAAATGGTCGGACGTGCATTTGAGCGGGGACGGCTTGACCATAAAGTTGTTGAGGTCCAAAACTGATCTAGAGGGGAAGGGAGCACTGATCAAGCTTAGGGCTGCCCAAGGCTCCCACATTTGTCCTATTACGCAGATGGGGTCCTATTTTGCTATTCGCCCCTGCAGAAAGTCTTCTGCTCTGTTCCTCCACTTGAATGTGGACACCCTCTCCAAATACCAATTCATGGCAGTGTTGTCGGCTGCCCTACAAGAGGCTGGCATCAATCCGGAAGGTTATTCGTCCCACTCCTTTAGAATAGGTGCCGCGACAGAGGCGGCTGGAGCGGGAATGTCATCTTTTGAAGTAAAAAGATTGGGCCGTTGGTCCTCAAAATCTTACAAGCGTTACATTGGCCCTGACTTGCAATAAAAACTGGTGCGTGGTTTTTGTGCCCGGTCTATGCATATTCATTTGTGTTTTGTCTTTCCCTTTTTAGTAGGATGCCATCCAAGGTCGTGTGGGTGATCGGCCACTCCTTTGCTCGTCGGGCCACCTACAAGTTGCAACTGCTCCGTGGACCGAAGCCTTTTGCCCTGCGTGACGTGGCATTTCGTTGGTGCAGGATCGGGGGTCTGCACATCTCACAGCTGCAGTGGTTAATTCAGGTGGCATGGGGTTGTGAGGGACTCCAGTCCCCGGATCTCGTCGTGGTTCACCTTGGAGGTAACGATTTGGTGAAGTTAGCCCGTAAAGGCCTCAGGGAGGCCATTTTGTTGGAGTTTGCGCAATTGGGTAGAGCCTTTCCTGAGGCTGCCATTACATGGTCCCACATGGTGCCATGCCGGAACTGGGGGAAGAACATAAAGTCCAGGACGATAAATGTGTCAGTGAGACGTTTGAACTCTGAAATGTCTGGGCAGTGCCCAGGCCCTGGTCGCCTTTGGAATATACCACACAAACTCCTAAGGGGTAGTGACATGTTCCACGAGGATGGTGTTCATCTTTCGGACGCAGGGGCAGATGTCTTCATCAGGGACTTTTGGGCATTTGCTCAATGGATGTTCTGTGGTGGGGAGGGCGAAGGACCTGGGGCCCCTGGTCTCCTTTGTGGTGGGGTCTAGAATACATAAGTCACCCCCCAGTTAGCAGGGGGGAGGGACCTTCAGAAACAGTCCCCCCCCTCAGGACAGTACCAAGGGGTAAGGATCAGCAGTCCTGGGCCAACCAGAGGATGTACACCAGCTTGCGAGCTAGGGCGCACAGTTAGATCACAGGGTCTGAACGGGGTGCCCTGCTCCTTCCCACCTTTGTCACAGCCCCTGGGGAGCTTGGTGTTCGGGGGGCGGTGCCCATTGAGAGGACCAGGGTACAGAGGCATGGGGCCGCCCCTCGTGGATGCAGGTGGTTGCACCTTGTGTGGTCCAATGGTGTTCAGGATTGCGAGGTGACCCCTTGGGGTGGTAGGGTGGCTTCAAGATATTGTTCTTCAATTTTTCACATGGAGGTATTGTGTTTATAGTTTGTTTTGCACACGAGTGTGTCACTTTGTCTATGATTAGTGTACATATAATTTTATTGCACCTTTTTCTTGTATGTGTTGAATTCATCACATTTGCACAAACTTTGCTATGCTAATGTTGAATAAAATGATCCACAAACTAAGCCTATCTCGTGTCTTGTTGGTAACTCGTTTGGGTAGTGTTGGGGTCCGGTCCTATCGGGGGTTCCGGGTCCTAAAAATTCATGCTTGGAACACAGCAGAAGACCTGAAAGCTTTACCATACACGAATCTCATCAATCTGGCCTGCATAACTACAACCTTGTATTTCAATCATCATTTATTTTGTTGATTATTGTTCATTGAAATGCACCAGCACTAGGGAACGTTGTTTCTGTGGCACCCTCCCTGCCAGGTTCGTTAATTGAAAAGCTTACAGTCCACAGAAGCATTGTGGCGTTCTGAGCGTTGAGTTAAGTTGGCCTCTAGAACTGCCGCTTTCTCTTTTTCACTAGTCCCCGAGTGAGAGCCCCTGCACATGCACTTAAACAACTCAGCAGAGCAAGTGAAACACATTCTGCTTGTAATGCACATCCTTGAACCGCACTCCTCCTGCAAGTGGGCCTTTGTGCCTCACCCTTCCCCCTGCAAGGTCATGCCCAGGACACTTAGTCCTACCTTCAGCAGCAGGCTTCTCTGTGAGCAGCATTGGAAAAAAAAGTTTTTCCTTAATTGGAGCATGCATTGCAAGGAAGAATTTGTTGAAAACAGAAAGCCTGTATGCTGGGTAATGTATGAGTTTCCAAAAGTAAACGGGGTTTATTAGGACCCTATTTACCTTCTGTTCTTTACTATGCTTTTGCATCCTGTAAGTCCTGGGGTTGCAATGGACCCGTCAAGGGTCGCAGATGCAACCTGGTGACCTCTAAATGACATCCATGGTGGCAGGAGGTTAACTATAACTCCTGCCCTCGCCATACACGGCTAATTACCTCCCATATTACATCACTCATGACATGTTCTATGATATCAAACATACCATCACTGCAACAGCTGAAATTACGTCATTGATGATAACACTGTACATGGCGGGTGTGAGATATACTTACTTTAGGGCATGAGTTATAGTTGCTTGAGATAACTATAACCAGCAAATTTCAGTGCCTTTGCTAGTTTAATATGGTATGTTTGACCTGACATTTTCACCTAACTATAACATACCATTAACCTTTGATTTTGCAATGAATTTCTAAGTTTTTTTTTAATGTAATGCATGGTATCAATATAACTCCTAACTATAACATCACTTTAAGCTTTATTTTTTTGTGTGAATATATATATATATATATATATATATATATAGCCAAACCTATGATTATAAGACTTTGATAGAAAAGCAGATATTTGAGGTGAGCATATCTAGAGTTTCGCTGGTGTTGAGGGTGCTCTATAGAGGAGCTGCTTTTCACCTAAACTTGAGAACTACCCAGAGTTCTCTGCTTCTTTTATATATGTATATATATATATATATATATATATATATATATATATATATATATATATATATATATATATATATATATATATATATATATATATATATATATATATATTATCTACTGGCGGTCGCCAGTAGATAGTTATAGTTAGGACCTATTATCCATAGGAAATCCGTAACATTCTATTCCCAATAACTTTGGCGTCGTTTGACGAATCATCGCGAAATTTTCAAAACTAGTGGGGCGCTCCGGTCCGCTCCTGTCTTGAAAGTTTCGGGGTGATTCATCAAGCGGGGGCCAAGAAAAAAGGGGGGTCCCAAAACATGTTTTCTCCATGTTAATTCCCATAGGAAATTTTAGACACGGCTACAGCCCGAACTGCTGAATGGAATTACACCAAATTTTGCAAAAAGGTAGCGCTTGGTTCAGAAAGCGACCTTTTTTTTTAAATGGTGTAAATCCGTTCAGTAGTTGTGGAGAAATTCAAAAAATAAGAGTGAAAAAATTAATTTCCCATAGGAAACTTTATGCAAGTCTACAGCCAAAACTGCTGAACGGAATTACACCAAATTTAGCAAAAAGGTAGTGCTTGGTTCAGAAAGCACCCTTTTTAAAAATGGTGTAAATCCGTTCAGTAGTTGCTGAGAAAATCCAAAATAAAAGTTTCGATATTTATGGCCGCGGTGGATCCGCGCACCCTCCCGACCACGAGCTGCATGCTAATTGGCTGTCAACATTCCAAATCAGGAAGTGTTGGCAGCCATCTTGTTCCTTGGTAGAACCGAGGAACATGAAAGCAGTAAAACAACTGCGCAAAACGCAAAAAGGGGGCAGGGTAGAAACACCCTGACCCCCTAGGCCTGCTGAGGGGGTCCTACAAGGACCCCCAGGGCCCGAAAAATATATATATTTTTTTAAAAATCGGCAAAAAACGCGCTGGGTGCGCGGATCCTGCCGATAAAAAAAAAACGAAGCGCGGGCTCCCGCGCTTCGTGGTTAATTGGCCCCCGGGTGTGCCAAGTCCCGGGGGCATGCGGGGGTTTATTGAATAATTAGTTGGGGGGCCTCTAAGGCCCCCCAAACCCCGAGGACCGCCACCCCCGGGGCTTTGAAAAAAAAATGGTGCGGGAGGGCTCTGGGCCCTCCCACAGCCCCGGGGACCGCCACCCCCGGGGTTTCTTTTTTAAATAATAATTACCTGTGTGGGGGGGCTCCAGCCCCCCCCACGCACCCTGGGGACCGCCACCTCCCCAGGGCACTAATTAAACAAATGTGGGGGTCCGATTCGGACCCCCGAAGCCCCGGGGACCACCACCTCCCCGGGGCTCAGTTGATGTTGGGAGGGGGGCCGCGCGGCCCCCCTCCTGGAGCCTGTGGTGGCCCTGGGGACCGCCACCCCCCAGGGCCGGCTCCTGCAGTGTCCCGGGGTGCTCACCCCCGGGACACTGCTGTTTGCAATGACAGGGCGGGAGCCTCGCGGCTCCCACCCTGTCATTGCAAACTGCTTTGGATATTGGAAGCGAGAGCAGGTTCCAATATCCAAAGCACATTGCTTTTCCACACGGGGAGCTGCATGTTAGCAGCTCCCCATGTGGAAAAGCAATGCCGGCTCCCGCAGGAGGCGGGGAGCTGGCATGGTCCGTGGAGGAGTTGGGGTCCCCCCACGGACCCCAAAGGATAGGGCCAGCCCCGGGGGATGGGGTCCCCGGGGCAAGTAGTGGCCCGGGAGGGGGGCCACGCGGCCCCCCTCCCCAAAAATAATTGAAAAAAAAAATAAAGGGCGGCCCCGGGGGATGGGGTCCCCGGGGCCCATAGAGGCCTTAGGAGGGGGGCCACGCAGCCCCCCTCCTCCAAAAATAAGTTTAAAAAAGTGGCCATGCCCCGGGGGATGGGGTCCCCGGGGCCGGAATCGGCCACGGGAGGGGGGCCACGTGGCCCCCTTCCCGTACAGTATTTTTTTTTTTTTTAAAGAAAAAAGGCATCAGGCCCTGGGGGATGGGGTCCCCAGGGCCCCAAAAAGTAAAAAAGAAGGGGGGCCACACAGCCCCCCTTCAAAAAAACAAAAAAGAAAGAAAAAGACGCGATCGAGCGTCAGGCCCCGCCCCCTCCCTTAACCACTCTGCAAACGCGCCCTGTGGCGCGTTTTAAATTGGGGAAATAATTCCCATTCAATACTGGGGGTCCCTGGGGGCCAACTAGCCCACCAGGTACCTCCAGTAAGCGCCAGAGTGCTGGGTTGCAGAGAGGGGGTCCAGGCCACGCCCCTTTTTACACCTCTCTGCAACGCAGCTCTGTGGCGCTTACTGGAGGTACCTGGTGGGATAGTTGGACCCCAGGGACCCTCAGGATTCAAGGGGACTTAATCCTCCAATTTAAAACGCGCCACGGGGCGCATTTGCACAGTGGTGAAGGGAGGGGGCCGGGCTTCAGGTGACATGTGTGCAAACAGGCCCCGTGGCGCGTTTTAAGATGGGGAATTAAATCCCCTTCAATCCTGAGGGTCCCTGGGGGTCAACTAGCCCACCAGGTACGTCCAGAAAGCGCCACAGAGCTGCGTTGCAGAGAGGGGCAAAAAGGGGCGTGGCCTCTGAACACCTCTCTGCAACGCAACTCTCTGGCACATACTGGAGGTATCTGGTGGGCTAGTTGGCCCCTAGGGACCCTCGGGATTGAGGAGGAATTAATTCTCCAACTTAAAACATGCCACAGGGCATGTTTGCAGACATGTCACCTCAGGCCCCACCCCCTTCCTTCACCATTGTGCAAATATTCCTCTAAAATCAGCCGAACTACGAATTCCGATTTACTCACCTGTTATCAGGAGAGACCTCAGTGCTGCATCTTTGAGCCCAGTACTGATCCTTAAAAGTAATTTTAACCGTACTTACCAGTAACTTGAATTTCCTTCCATAGGCTAACATTGACTGATTTCACTTGGAAATTCTTCTAAGTGTGGAGTTTTGGAACTTTATAATATTCCTCTAAAATCAGCCGAACTACGAATTCCGATTTACTCACCTGTTATCAGGAGAGAACCCAGTGCTGCATCTTTTAGCCCAGCACTGACCCTGAAAAGTAATTCTAACCGTACTTACCAGTAACTTGTATTTCCTTCCATAGGAATCCATTGTCTGGTTTTCAGCAGAAAAGTTTCAAAGTGTCGATTTTCACAAACTACAAATATTCCTTAAAAATCGCCTGTATGACTTAAACGCATTCTTTCAACTGTTTACAGGAGATGCACCAGTGCTGGATCCAGGATCCACCACTGAGTAAGAAAAAGTAACGATAACACTACTTACCTGCTAAGTGAATTTCCTCCAATAGGATAACATTGGTGATTCTATGTGAAAAAGTTTCTGTCAACTTTTAAAATACAATAATATTCCTTAAAAATCACTACTGTAACCAGAACGCTTTTACTCAACTGTTTACAGGAGATGTCCCAGGACTGAATCTAGGATCCAGTCCTGTGGATAGAAAAGTAATCCATAAAGTAACTAATTGCATTTAACTAGAAATTCACATTGAGCTCAATGTTGCATTGTGTTTGAAATTGTGTTGCCCATTGCAACAACTGTAACTACTGTACTTAAAAGTCTATTGCCTATTTGCAAAGTATTTAAACTAAAGCAATTCATTCTGAGAAAGTATATTTTGTAATGTAATGTATAATGTAATTACAATGTAATTTAAAAAATAAAATATCTAAAAATAAATAGTTTAAAAAAATGTAGTAAATCAGTATCAAAAAAATAAATATAACAATTAATACATTTCAAAATTGTCATTTACAAAACCTTTGAAATTCACTGAAAAAAACCATAGGTTTCAGACATGTTATAGTTAGGAATTAGCATTTAAAAAACCTTTGAAATTCACTGAAAAAACCATAGGTTTCAGGCACGTTATAGTTAGAAATTAGCATTTTAAAAACCTTACAAATTCACTGAAAAAACCATAGGTTTTAGGGACAGTTATAGTTAGTTGGTCCTTGCACTCGTACAAAACCCGTGAAATTCCCCCGTTATAGTTAGTTCACCTAACTATAACTCGCGCCCCCGCAATGCACTGCTGATGACGTCACATATTACATCACTCATGACATGGTCAGTGACATCACTGATGACATCACTAATGACATCACTGATGACATCACTGATGACATCATCCACATGATAATCTGATGCACCTCCTCACACCTAATATAACCTTTGATACACCCACTCTAAATTACAGACTGCCATTCGCAAAACCATAGACACTCCAACACCAATAACTACATACCCACTCACTGATTCTTAGGTCTACACACACATCCACTCACTCACCCGTACAGTCACTCATACTTACGGTCACTCAGTACAGGACTATCATATGCACTCATACTCCTATATAGACACTGAAACACCGCCACTCATCCATGGAGGTACTCACACACCTAGTCAGTCATGCAAATAATTAAACACACTGCCATTTAGTCACCTATATAGTTATACACACACCAGCTCACTTACTCATACAAATACTAGCACATTCTTACGCTCTTATACAATCACTGATACAAGCACACACTCATCCATACAGTCACTCTCACAATCACACACTCTCGCTTATAGCTATTTATATACTCCAACACACATATATACTGCCTTTCACATATGTAGTTACTCACACATGTACCACTGGGACATACATTCACTCACTAACACACTCTTACACACACTTACCCACCCATACAATCTATCACAGATGCACTCTTGAAACCATCCACCCAGTGAATCACCCACTCACACATCTATGCACAGAGTCGCACACACCCCACCCACACAAACACTCAGGCACCCATACAGATACTCAGACAACCAATCAATAACTCATATAGACACTCATGTAGCTATTCACAAACCCATGCAGCCACTTACACAGCAACAGACAGACGGATACAGACATTCACCCAGTTTAGTCACTAACCCATGCATTCAGTAAGATACGTTTAATCACTCACTTATAGAGTTAGTCACGCACCTACTAAATCATCCATACAGACACTTATACACCCACTCATTCTTCAATACGCCTTTCCCTATATATATTAAAAATATTTAAACTTTACAGAAACACACAGTCACTGGATGATGTCATCAGTGATGTCATTTGAGATGTCATCAGTGATGTCACTGACCATGTCATGAGTGATGTAATATGTGACGTTATCAGCAGTGCATTGCGGGGGCGCGAGTTATAGTTAGCTGAACTAACTATAACGGGGGAATTTCACGGGTTTTGTACGAGTGCAATGTCCAACTAAATATAACTGTCCCTAAAACCTATGGTTTTTTCAGTGATATATATATATGTCCAACAAAATGCCCCAAAGCAATTTAGGATGCACACGACACGCTGTTGAAAACCATCCGGTTTATTAAAACATGGCAACCAACAAAATTATCCCGGTCTTTAAAATGTAATTGCCGACGCGTTTCGAAGTACTAACTTCTTCCTCATGGGCAGCTGGTGTAAAAGTCTCCCAGAACGCTCTGCATGCGTTGCTTAGTGCAGTCTCCATTATAGTGCATGCTGGAACCATTAGTCCATTTGTCGAGCCTTTGTCACCCTGAGTGGGTTCTGTAGACTTTTTATTGCAGCTTCATTTATTACTTCCCTTAATAGGGCTCCAGGAATGATTGCCGGTTTGTTACGCCTCAACAGCTGTGCTGAAACCGGTGCGGAAAGGTTCCCACCGCAGCCTCTCCTTTATTCTGAGATGGTGCAATCCAGCGTGGCAGGGCTGCCACGCAAGTAGATGTCCAACAAAATGCCCCAAAGCAATTTAGGATGCACTCGACACGCTGTTGAAAACCATCCGGTTTATTAAAACATGGCAACCAAACAAAATTATCCCGGTCTTTAAAATGTCATTGCCGACGCGTTTCGAAGTACTAACTTCTTCCTCATGGGCAGCTGGTGTAAAAGTCTCCCAGAACGCTCTGCATGCGTTGCTTAGTGCAGTCTCCATGACAACTTTCTTAAAGTGCACAGTGCTCATAAATAAATAAATAAAGATAACGTATCCAAACGGTCAAAAATGATAATACAATATCTGCATAAATGCTTTTTCTACACCGATTTGTTTCATAAATACATATATATATAAATATATATAAATAAATGTAAAATTCAATAAATATATAAATACATAAATATAACATTCAAAATTGGTATTCATACATTTCTATGTCATAGCTTAAATGCTCCCTGGAAGTGAGTGCCATTTATTAATGCCGTCTTCCACCTCATGTATATAATATGTATTGTCATTATCCACGTTTGGTTTGTATAGGTAAAAAAAGTGTTTACACCCCTACCGTGATGTCTGCCTTAAACTATCCATTATAACAAGAGAAAAAAAGAGAATAAAAATAATGGATAAAAGAGTTTTAAAACCTGAATATACTAAAATTCTATTAGGTGGTGCGAAGGAAAAGTTAACTTGAAATGTTATGGGGCAAACTGGTTAAATTAGTCTGTTGTTACTTCTAAATTATTTGTTTATATAATTTATTAGACATATCATTTTAAAGAGAACCCGAGTGTCAATGTCTGATTCATCTGCTCAACAGATATTCCTGGGTGGTTGCTGTATTTAAAATTTGAATTTAAATTTAGATATTGAACTCGGAGAAGTTGGCTAAATCTGACTACAATGCATGCCTCATTTGTCTAAGTTTGTGGATTCAGTAAATTAGACTGGCATGAAGTTCCTCAGTGGCATTCAATCCATTGGGCTCTTTAGTGTCGAGATTTAAGATGTATTGCATCTCTAATTTACGGAGGGCTTTCTCGCGATCGCCCCCTCTTTTGTTGACTGGAATACAGTCAATCAAATAATATTTAAGGTCCTTGGAATTGCCTTCATGTTTTTCACTAAAATGGCGAGCCACTGGGTATGTGGTGTCTTTGTTTTTAATTGCTCGTATGTGCTGGAGTACACTTTTGTGACCCTGTAAAATAGTACTGCCAACATATTTTGACTTACAAGGGCACTCCAGCACATAAACCACATAGTCAGTTTTACAATTAAGCGCTTTGTCTATCCTCCTCTCAATATCGCCAAAAGGAGCTTTATAGCTGGTCATATTGACACCATATTGGCAGGCTTTACAGGACTTGCACTTGTAAAAGCCAAATCTTTGAGACAACCATGTATTTTTATTCAAGGGGCCAAATGGGTCATTTTTTACTAAGGCATCCTTCATGGATCTGCCCCTGCAATAAGTTATAGCAGGCCATTTCGGGGCTGTGGTGCCTATTATTGGATCCTGTTTGATTAAGTACCAATTTTTCTTAATAATTTTTCTTACAGCAACCTCCTGCTGATTGTATTTTAAAATAAACCTGAAATTGTTAGTTTCTTTAGTTACTTCCCTCTTTAATTTAGTTTTGAGAAGCATCGCCCTAGATTCTTGATTACTTTTTTTAAGAGCAGCTTCTAAACATTTGTGACTGTAGCCCCTCTCTCTGAATCTTTTAATACACTCATTTTGAGCTATATGGAGGTCCCTATCATTGCTACAAATACGTTTAAGCCTAAGTAGCTCACCGTATGGTATACTTTTTACCAGGTGTCTGGGATGGGCACTGCTGGCATGTAATACAGCATTGCCTGCTGTTGGCTTCCTATGGAGTCTCGTTTCGATTTTGTTATGTTTGACATAAACTTCCATGTCTAAAAAGGTCACCATATTGTTGCTGATACAAGCGGTAAAATTCAAATTGAGTTGATTCACATTAAGTTTTGCTATAAACTTTTCAGCTTGTTCATGGGTGCCTTGCCACACCAGGAAGAGGTTGTCTATGAATCTCCACCATGTCCTAACATGTTTAACCATGGGATCTCTGTGTTCAACCATGAGGACCAGCTCCTCCCACCAGCCCATGTGAAGACATGCATAGCTGGGGGAGAAGCTGGCCCCCATGGCGACACCTCTGGCTTGTTGGTAGTAGGTATTCTGAAACATGAAAATATTGTTAGTCAAACAACACTCCACCATGTTCAATAACATATTGGTATGGTCCGCATATTCAGGACCTCTGCGTGTTAAATAATATTGGATTGCTCTTAGGCCATCTTTGTGCCTAATCGAAGTATAGAGAGAGGTCACATCGAGAGTGATAAGCAAATAATCATTACTCCACTTGAAATTAAGCATTTTTTGTAAAAAGTCACCAGTGTCTCTAATGTATGATGACAAATTTTGTACATGTTCCTGAAGAAAGTAATCAATATAAATTGATGTTTTTTTCAAAGATGCTGTTTCTGGCCGAGATGATTGGTCTGCCAGGTGGGTTGTTGGCATCCTTGTGTATTTTGGGGATGAAGTATAAAATAGGTGTTGTAGGATTGTCATTTCTTAAATATTTATGTTCCTCCATCGAAATTAGTCCCGTATTTCTCCAGGCTGCTAATCTCATATTGTACATCCCATACATTTTGATTAATGCATGTTTGTTGCTGCGGCAATAGCAGGTATTATCGTTAAGTTGGTCCATTGCCTCCTTTATGTATTGATCTTTTCTCCATAGGACCACGTTACCTCCTTTGTCGGCACTTCTAATTACTATCTCATTGTTATTCGTCAGTTTGGTCATTAATTCATGATATTGAATCTCCTTTATAACTTTTTTGGGTTTTTTGACGTATTTCGTTTTATTAGTACCTTGGAGTTTGTGATTAAGATTTTTTAAATCACTAATAACTTGCTCTTGGAAAGCATCTATTGAGTCTTTGGGCATCATGGGATAAAAGGTTGAGGGTGGTTTAAACGGTGTGGGGCCTGCTCTATACGTAGGAGTGGGTGACTTAATTCTTTCCTGCCAAGTGTTATCATTGCCTCCCTCGTCCAGTAACCCCTGTAATACTTCCATCAATTGACCCTCTGTATCGCTGTCACTTATCTGCATCATGGCATCACACTGGGTTGGTTCACTTATAACCTCATTGTCCTTATTTGCTGAATCATATTGGGTTTTCTTTTTGTATTTAAAATATTTTTGCAGTTTTCATTTTCTCACACTTTTATATATGTCTACTCGGGTTGCCGCGTAGTTGAAGGCACTCTCAGGACAGTAGGATAGCCCAAGGGCCAGCAGTTGTTCTTCCGCTTTATTTAGTATTGTATCTGTCAAATTAATCACTGTTTTGGCTTCAGACTCTGGCTCAGAGGCTCTTTGCGTTACTTCCTCCACTGTTGGTGTTGTTGGCGTTTTGGCTGCCTTTTCTTGTTTTCGTTTTTTTGCCTTGCGCCTTTCCCTGCGCTTTCTGCTCCTGCTAATTCTTGGTTGCCCAGCTGGTTTCTTTGTTGCTTTCTCGGGCGAAGGGACTGGAGGCGTTCTTTGCATAAAAAATCCACCTCCTCTGTTAAAGAGAATCGAGGAGTTGGTTGCTGCCTTATTTTTCGGCGTGCATCCGCCTCTGATTCGCTGTCGACCGCCGAACTAACATCGGATGCTGAGGTTAGTTCAGGCTGTGGATTATTGATTGTTTCCTCCGTGGAGTTGTTTTGCCTCGAGCCAGCTTTGTCCGCTTTCATAGTGTCATATTTCCTAGCGAACGTGAATATGCGGCCACATTCATAATCACTTCTGTCTCGGTGGAACTTGTAAGCTTTACGTTCCCTTATCGTGTCTTCCTCTTTTTTTAATCTTTTTTTCATTTCATTTCTGATTTTTGCAAGTTCATCAGTTTGCCCCATTTCATCTAGTTCCTTGTTTAATTTCTCTATTTCCACAGATAAACGAGCACAGTCTTTCTCAGCATACTTTACTAGAATAAACAGAAGTCTGCGTGACAAATCTAAATTGGTCTCAGCCCATTCTTTCATCATGTCGCGATCAGGAGCTTCATAACTGGGGGCTACAGAACCCACTCAGGGTGACAAAGGCTCGACAAATGGACTAATGGTTCCAGCATTCACTATAATGGAGACTGCACTAAGCAACGCATGCAGAGCGTTCTGGGAGACTCTTACACCAGCTGCCCATGAGGAAGAAGTTAGTACTTCGAAACGCGTCAGCAATTACATTTTAAAGACCGGGATAATTTTGTTGGTTGCCATGTTTTAATAAACCGGATGGTTTTCAACAGCGTGTCGAGTGCATCCTAAATTGCTTTGGGGCATTTTGTTGGACATCTATTTGCGTGGCAGCTCTGCCACGCTGGATTGCACCCTCTCAGAAAAAAGGAGAGGCTGCGGTGGGAACCTTTCCGCACCGGTTTCAGCACAACTGTTGAGGCGTAACAAACCGGCAATCATTCCTGGAGCCCTATGAAGGGAAGTAATAAATGAAGCTGCAATAAAAAGTCTACAAAACCCACTCAGGGTGACAAAGGCTCGACAAATGGACTAATGGTTCCAGCATGCACTATAATGGAGACTGCACTAAGCAACGCATGCAGAGCGTTCTGGGAGACTTTTACACCAGCTGCCCATGAGGAAGAAGTTAGTACTTCGAAACGCGTCGGCAATGACATTTTAAAGACCGGGATAATTTTGTTGGTTGCCATGTATTAATAAACCGGATGGTTTTCAACAGCGTGTCGAGTGCATCCTAAATTGCTTTGGGGCATTTTGTTGGACATCTATTTGCGTGGCAGCCCTGCCACGCTGGATTGCACCATCTCAGAAAAAAGGAGAGGCTGCGGTGGGAACCTTTCCGCACCGGTTTCAGCACAGCTGTTGAGGCGTAACAAACCGGCAATCATTCCTGGAGCCCTATGAAGGGAAGTAATAAATGAAGCTGCAATAAAAAGTCTACAAAACCCACTCAGGGTGACAAAGGCTCGACAAATGGACTAATGGTTCCAGCATGCTCTATAATGGAGACTGCACTAAGCAAAGCATGCAGAGCGTTCTGGGAGACTTTTACACCAGCTGCCCATGAGGAAGAAGTTAGTACTTCGAAACGCGTCGGCAATGACATTTTAAAGACCGGGATAATTTTGTTGGTTGCCATGTTTTAATAAACCGGATGGTTTTCAACAGCGTGTCGAGTGCATCCTAAATTGCTTTGGGGCATTTTGTTGGACATCTATTTGTGTGGCAGCCCTGCCACGCTGGATTGCACCATCTCAGAAAAAAGGAGAGGCTGCGGTGGGAACCTTTCCGCACCGGTTTCAGCACAGCTGTTGAGGCATAACAAACCGGCAATCATTCCTGGAGCCCTATGAAGGGAAGTAATAAATGAAGCTGCAATAAAAAGTCTACAGAACCCACTCAGGGTGACAAAGGCTCGACAAATGGACTAATGGTTCCAGCATGCACTATAATGGAGACTGCACTTAGCAACGCATGCAGAGCATTCTGGGAGACTTTTACACCAGCTGCCCATGAGGAAGAAGTTAGTACATAACGCGTCAGCAATGATATTTTAAAGACCGGGATAATTTTGTTGGTTGCCATGTTTTAATAAACCGGATGGTTTTCAACAGCGTGTCGAGTGCACCCTAAATTGCTTTGGGGCATTTTGTTGGACATCTATTTGCGTGGCAGCCCTGCCACGCTGGATTGCACCATCTCAGAAAAAAGGAAAGGCTGCAGTGGGAACCTTTCCGCACCTGTTTCAGCACAGCTGTTGAGGCGTAACAAACCGGCAATCATTCCTGGAGCCCTATGAAGGGAAGTAATAAATGAAGCTGCAATAAAAAGTCTACAGAACCCACTCAGGGTGACAAAGGCTCGACAAATGGACTAATGGTTCCAGCATGCACTATAATGGAGACTGCACTTAGCAACGCATGCAGAGCATTCTGGGAGACTTTTACACCAGCTGCCCATGAGGAAGAAGTTAGTACTTCGAAACGCGTCGGCCATGACATTTTAAAGACCGGGATAATTTTGTTGGTTGCCATGTTTTAATAAACCGGATGGTTTTCAACAACGTGTCGAGTGCATCCTAAATTGCTTTGGGGCATTTTGTTGGACATATATATATATATAGATATATATACACCTTCCACCGAGTGGCTCGCCTGTGCTGACTAATCTTGGCGCTCTCCGGCGGTGCGGGACCCCTCAGCCGAGCCCAGTCGTCAAATATTTAACACTCCTCTCCAGCAGGAAAAGAAATGGTTCGCACTCCAGGGAGACTTCAAAATTCCTTTACTTTCCAAACAATTCAATACGTTTTCATAGAAACAGCAGAAACCAACGCTTTTCGGTCTCACTGAGACCATGATCACGGTAACGCCCACATTTATTTCAACCAATATCAACATTTTTATTCATTGCGTCATTTCCTATTAACAAAAGCTAGGCGTTATGGAAGTTGTAGTTTCCGAAAATAAAATATAAAATAACTTAATAATAGTGTATTACTCTGGTTAGAGAATGCATTCATGTTCATGGGAAAAATTAATCCATTTAAAATCCCATCTGTAATCAAGTCCAATTTGTGGATAACAGTTTATGATAATTCATTATACATGATTGACGGTTACTATGCCGGCAGTTTGAAAACATGCTGACCAATCAAACCCTCCAGTGGGTTTAATTCCAACTTTCATAATATTTTCAATCATCTTTTGCTCCTAAACTTCTCCTCTAGTGGAGTTTGACAATAATAATCACAACAACCGGCATCCTACTAATTAAAATCATTAGTATATAAGATTACCATGAGTGATTTGTGATCCCTTTGATTGCTTGATATGTATACAAAAATTGATGTGTTGAAATAATCAAGCTGGACTCAGGACTGACCTGTTAACCAACCCAAATCATAAAACTAAATTTTAAAATGTAAGTTTAGTAGCAAAAGATGATTGAAAATATTATGAAAGTTGGAATTAAACCCACTGGAGGGTTTGATTGGTCAGCATGTTTTCATACCGCCGGCATAATAACCGACAATGATGTATAATGAATTATCATAAACTGTTATCCACAAATTGAACTTGATTACAGATGGGATTTTAAATGGATTGATTTTTCCCAAGAACACGAATGCATTCTCTAACCGGAGTAATACACTATTATTAAGTTATTTTATGTTTTATTTTCGGAAACTATAACTCCCATAACGCCTAGCTTTTGTTAATAGGAAATGACGCAATGAATGAAAATGTTGATATTGGTTGAAACAAATGTGGGCGTTACAGTGATCAAGGTCTCAGTGAGACCGAAACACATTGGTTTCTGGTGTTTCTATGAAAACTTATTGAATTGTTTGGAAAGTAAAGGAATTTTGAAGTCTCCCTGGAGTGCGACTTATTTCTTTTCCTGCTGGAGAGGAGTGTTGAATATATATATACATATGTATATATATATAAATATATATATATTCACAGAAAAAACCATAGGTTTCAGGCACGTTATAGTTAGAAATTAGCATTTAAAAAACCTTACAAATTCACTGAAAAAACCATAGGTTTTAGGGACAGTTATAGTTAGTTGGACATTGCACTCATACAAAACCCGTGAAATTCCCCCGTTATAGTTAGTTCACCTAACTATAACTCGCGCCCCCGCAATGCACTGCTGATGACGTCACATATTACATCACTCATGACATGGTCAGTGACATCACTGATGACATCACTGATGACATCTCAAATGACATTACTGATGACATCACTGATGACATCATCCACGTGATAATCTGATGCGCGGTCTCCCACGCTTCGATTTTTTTTTTTATCGGCAGGATCCGCGCACCCTAAGCGCATCCCGCCGATTTAAAAAAAAAAAAAATGCTTTTTTCTGCCCGGGGGGTCCTTGTGGGACCCCCTGAGCAGACCTAGGGGGTCAGGGTGTTTCTACCCTGCCCCCTTTGTGCGTTTTGCGCACTTGTTTCTTGTGTGTTTTTTTTTTTATCAGCGGGATCCGCGCACCCTAAGTGCATCCCGCCGATTTAAAAAAAAAAAAAATGCTTTTTTCTGCCCAGGGGGTCCTTGTGGGACCCCCTGAGCAGACCTAGGGGGTCAGGGTGTTTCTACCCTGCCCCTTTTGTGCGTTTTGCGCACTTGTTTCTTCTGCCTCGGTTCTACCGAGGGACAAAATGGCTGCCAACACTTCCTGATTTGGAGTGTTGACAGCCAGTTGACCGCCAGTTAGCATGCAGCTCGTGATCGGGACGGTGCGCGCAGGGTGCGCTCAGGGTGCGCGGATCCGACGCGGCCATAGATATATATGTGATTTTACTTGTGATTTTCTCAGGAACTACTGAACGGATTTACACCATTTAAGCAAAAGGCACGAGTCTGAACCAAGGGCTACCTCTTTGCCAAATTTGGTGTAATTCCGTTCAGCAGTTCGGGCTGTAGCCGTGATGAACGGTTCCTATGGAAAAATGAATGGGGAAAACACGTTTTGGGACCCCCCTTTTTTCTCGGCCCCCGCGTGACGAGTCACCCCGAGACTTTCAGGATAGGAGCGGACCGGAGCGCCCCAACAAGTTGGAAAATTTCGCGAAGATTCGTCAACCGGCGCCAACGTTATTTCAAATAGAATGTGCGGATTTCCTATGGAAAATAGATCCTAACTATAACTATCTACTGGCGACTACCAGTAGATAATGTATGTGTATATATATATATATATAAACATATATATATATATATATATATATACATATACATATATATATATATATATATATATATATATATATATATATCCTCCAAACTTTACGTAAGTAAAGAATCGGGTCGCACTCACGGAATGATTGTCAGTCATTTATTATCTCTTCATGATTTCAAAAAGCAAATCCCTGTGATACCCAACGCGTTTCGGTCTCGCAGAGACCTTGTTCACGAGTATGTAATCAGTGCTCATGATGCCTAATAACAGTGTCATCTATCTTACTCATTTCCTGTCACGGTCACTAGGTGTGATGGGAATTGTAGTTTGTCGATGTTAACTGCATAAATGTTGTTCCTTAGTATCTTTCTGGCACTGACATGATTATAATATACGTGCAATGTATTATTAAATAATAGTGTATTATGAAAAATTCTTTAAACCAGTGTTAAAAAAAGGAGTGAGGTTTCCAGTATAATTTTTAGCGACGTCTATTTAATCTGGTCACTACATAAATCTGACCACCGATACCCTCTTATGGGTTATTGTTGTTATAATCACATGGACATAGAGAACCCCTCCAGTATAGAGAGTTTAAATTGTTTTCGATCCAAGTACTCTATTTACACAATATATGTAGACATTGGTGTCTGCTATTTATTAGTGGGTCATTTTGTACATCTTTACATGTTTTCTTTACTGAGTCATACATCCCGGTATGAGATTATAATTACTACACTCTAGTGAGTTTTTTCAAATCCAGACTCAGATTCACCATTACTAATTTACGAATCATTTTAATTATATGGTCACTGTATTGATCTACTTTTATATAGTGCCCTAGGATTTTTAAAAAATGCTATTAATTCAAAAACTTTGGTGGGTGTCCCTTATACCAGTAAAAATATCAGTGCATTTGTCATGTAAGTGTGTCAAGTTTCATTTTTCATACTACTTCAGACAAAACCCACTGGGAAGCAATTTATGCAAATTCAAAAATGTATATACAATTCTTTTTTTTAAACTTTATTTGTCATTTTCAATAAATGTTTACACACATTGCATGGTTACTCACTGTGACAATGCAAACCAAAAAAAAAAGAGTATTTACTAAGAAGATGTGTTCCCAAATATATTGCGCAATTGTCTCGGGGCAGCATATGCATCATATGTTGTACTACCAACACTCGATCAACCTTGGCAACAGGCATCTCCCCACAGACCCGCCACCCTTCTTCCCTGGCACAGTAAAACACATCCATTATGAAACCTAATAATGCAGAATTACCCCACCCCAGCGGGGACTATCCCTGCGGGTTGCTGTGAAGTAGGACCTGAGTCAATCTCCAGCAAGTAGTTCTTTAGGGGGTCCCAAATATCTTTGGGTCTAGATGCAGGAGGTTGTGTAGTTGCATGAAGTTCACAATTCGTATTACAAAACGTGAGGCTATTAAGCCAAGCTTTCATTGTGGGGGTGGCTCTACTGCCCCCATTTGATCGAAATTTCCCTTTTTGCGAGTAAAAGGGCAATGGCAATGAATTTACGCAGCTTTTTTGGGAGATCGTGCACATATCCCAACAAGGATACCTCAGGCGTAGGGGCAATATCCAGTTGTGTCATTTTTGATAACAAAATTAAAATGGCTCTCCAGTAATCCCCAATCTTAGCAAAGTTCCAGGTCATGTGAGCAAAATCAGCTTCCAGACCTCCGCACTTAGGACACTTGTGCGGCCGGTTGGGGTTGATAAAATACATTTTCGCCGGGGACATGTAAACTCTCCCCAAAAATTTTAAATGTATTAATTTATGTCTACTGTTCAGGGAGATTTGGTCTGAGTGCAACAGAAGGACCAATGGGAGTCCTGTATTGAGTGTCCAAGGTCCCGCTCCCATGCCTCCCGGATCTTGGTATCCTTGCTAGGGACTAAAGACATGCACGCTCTATATAGCTTAGAAATTAGGTGGTCTCCCCCGGTGCTCGTGATTAATAGAGTTAGTGGAGGGAAGGACTCCTGCTCCAATGGGCAGTCCGGAATCTTAGCTCTGAGTGCTCTACAAACCCGACTGAGAACAAATTGGTCCATAAATGATGCTTCACTAAACCTCCCTCCCTCTGTGCTAGAGAAGACATGGCCCTCCGGGAACAGGTCTCCCATCTTGTCTAATGAGTATGAAGTAAGTGTGTGTTGGACCAGCTGTTTCCTCCGTAATGGGGAGCCATGGGATGTTGATGATGGGGATCTCAGAGGAGTATAGAGCGCGCCCTCCAGTCACTCGTGCCAGCTTCTGCCAGACCCAGCTAGTGGTGAATACTGTTTGAATATCCCGGGGGTCTCTGGGATACCCCTGTGGCAACACCATACGCAGATGAGCTGGAAGCACTAGGTCAGCCTCGGGTCTAGTGTAGGGAAGCCGCACATCTGGGTGGTACCAGGAATGCGCAAAACTGCACTGTGTCACCAAATAATAAATTTGAAAATTAGGGACCCCAAATCCCCCTCTCTCATACGGTAAGGTCAGTGTGTCCCAACTAACCCATGCCCTCCCGCTCCCCCAAACCAACCTGATGAGATGGGATCGGAGAGTGCGAAAGAAACTGTTAGGGAGCGGAATGGGAATATTGTGAAACAAATACAAAAATTTAGGAAGGACTACCTTTTTTATGATTGCGACTCGGCCCGCCAGCGAAAGGGGGAATCTCAGCCAACGCTCCACTTGCTGCTCTAGTCTATGCAATGCTGGGCCATAGTTTAGCAGAATAATCTGTTCCGTTTCTCTGTGGATCCGAACTCCCAAGTATTTAGCCGACTCTTCACACCATGCAAGGGGGAACTCACAATCCCACCGGACAGTGCTTGGCGTCAGGGGGAAAATTTCCGACTTGCCCCAGTTTATTCCCAGACCAGAAAAACCACCAAATCGGATGATCTCTCCGATTAGCGGTTCCAATTTCTCCTGAGGATGGCAGACGTAGAGAATGTTATCATCTGCATAAAGGGAAATTAGAAGAGGCCCCGTTTTGAACTGAAGATCTCTATGCAGATGTCGCTCTTGAAACTGTTGAACCAGTGGGTCCAGAGCAATGCTGAAAAGCAGCGGCTGCAGTGGGCAGCCCTGTCGGGTGCCGCAGGTAAGGGCAAACGATGGGGACATAGTGCCATTCAGTAGAAGCATAGCAGTGGGTGCAGAGTAAAGCAGTGCAGTGAGTTCAATGAACCCTTTAAGGATGCCCAGCTTCCGCATGACTGCCAAGAAAAAAGGCCACTCCAAGGAGTCGAAGGCCTTTTCGGTATCAAGCAGTACCGCAGCCGCCAGGACTTCCGGGGAGATTCTATGTATCACCACAAATAATGTTCGTAGATTCAAGGCTGTCGATCTGTGAGGGACAAAGCCCGACTGGGCTGGAGAGATAATACGATCTAGCAGTAGGGCCAGTCTCAGCCCAATCATTTTAGCAAGAATTTTGTATCTAGATTTAAAAGTGACGAGTCGCATAAAAGTGGGTCCTTCCCGGCCTTTGGGAGAAGGATAATTACCGCTTCATGTAGTGTGGGGGGTAACTCCTTGTGCTCGAGGGCTTCATTATAGACCTCAAGGAGGTATGGCGCTAAGAGGTCTTTGTATGCTTTATAAAAGTTGCCAGTAAATCCATCCAGGTCCGGGGCAGTCCAGCCATTCATGGCATCTATAGCACTGATAATTTCCTCAGTTTAGAATGGCTCCGCTAGAAACTGTTGCATGAACTTATCAAGCCACACCATAGCAACTTCTGCAAGATAGTCACTGCGGTCCTCATCGCTATGTGTCACATGCGTTGACTACAGAGTAGAGTAATATGCTAAGAATTTGTCCCATATGTCCAGGGTGCCTGTCAGGGTCTGCCCACTAGAGGAGCGGATACAAGTGATGTATGATTGTCCGGCTGAGGGTCTCAGAAGGTGTGCCAAAGTGCGGCCCGGTCTGTCACCTTCTCCATAGCGCCGTGCAATGGCGTATTTACTCAAGAAGTGAGTCTCACGTACCGCTGCTTCTCTAAACTCTGTCAAGAGGGTCAAACGGCAGCTGAGCCTAGAGGGATCAGGCCGTTCAGCCTGCTCCCTGTCCAATACCTCTAGTTGTTGTTCAATGCGAGCTAACGTCCCCCTCAAGTCTTTCAAAACCCCAGCATGCTTAGAGATCCAGACCCCGGTATGTAACCTTTATAGGCCTCCCATATGTGGCCCATGAGCTCACTGATCCATTATTTAAGTCGAAATATTCCCCAACTGCATCCTGAAGTTCTGTGCGGAACAACTCATCCATCAGCACCTGTCCGGGAAACCTCCACTGTCGCTCACAACCTTCAGGCCTGGGGACCCTGATTGTTAGTACTACAGGGGAATGGTCCGAGTACATGCTAGGGAGATGTTGGGATGACCGATACCAGGCTGCCAAATTAGGAGTAACAAGCCAATAATCTAATCGTGTCCAGGTGTCGTACTGTGCAGAGTAGTGAGTATATGCAGATTCTCCCAGGCGGCAGTGTCGCCACACATCAACAAGGCCCAAAGAGCTGCACAGGTCAGACATTGCGTGGCGCGCGCGCGGCTTGGTGTCCGGAGAGCCAGACATAATGTCACATGCAGGGTCCATTAGGAGGTTAAAATCACCGCCCATGCAAATGTAGTCTACGTCTAATTGTAGGAGCTGCGCATGAAGATCATGAAAAAATTCTGGGCTGTCGACATTAGGCGCGTAGACACAAACCAATGCCATGCGACGTCCCATCAAGTGACCAACTACCATCGTATAACGTCCCTGACTATCATTGTGGACTCTGGAAAATTGAAAGGGAAGATGTTTGTGAATCATTACGGCCATGCCCCTCGCATTTGTGCTGAAATTCGCAAAATAGCGATGCGGGCCCCAGGCCAAGGCGAAATTGGTGAGAGCGGACTTGGGTAAGTGTGCTTCTTGTAGAAATGCAACATCGACCTTGTGCCGCTGCAAATAGTGCAAAACCTGTTTCCCCTTACTTGCATTGTTAAGGCCCCTTACATTTCAGGTGATCAGTGTCAGATCTGAAAAAGTATACAACCTACCCCACACAGACATGCAGATAAATTAACAGTGACTGTAGTTGTGCGTCGCAGTTAGAACACAATATTTCACAGTGAGTAAACTGAGATAGAAGCAATGGTCCCCAGAAATAATGAACAAACCCCCCCTCCACGCCCCACCCATCTCTGCGCATCCCAACGCAGGGAACAACCCCATTGACAAAGCAGTAACATGTATCATGTACACACCATAGTGAATAAAGAAGGAGCAAACGAAGATACATTCCAACTATTATAACAGACTTGAGTGAGACACACTTGGGGTGTGGCAACGCCACGACAGTTACCCAACTTTGCAAAGAATAAGGAAAAAACACATCATTCGCCCTAATGCAAAAGATCACATATTACTTTGTCGTTGCGTTCTGGTGAGGACAGCATTGATTATTCAGTAGAGAAAAGGTCCACACTGGCCACCGAGGCACTATGCGAGGGAGAAGCTCCAGATGCGTCCTTATTTTTGTTACTGCCGCTCCCTTTATAGTCCATGCAAAACTCTTGCACCGCTGTAGGGTGTTGAATATACGGGGACGCCCCTCGACATCCACCCGAAGGTGAGCAGGGTATATCATGCCATATCTGAGTACCAAATTGCGGAGCATTGCCTTCACGCCCGTGTACTTCCTCCTCGCCTCCTGGACCATAGCAGTAAAGTCCGGGAACAGTGCCAACGGCGAGCCCTGCCAGGATATGATACCATGCTCTCTCGCCAGCCTCAACACTATGGGGCCGATTCTGATTCGGGCCGGAAAACGTACCGACCGACTCGGAGCCGGAATTAATTCCGACCGACACGTACAGGTGCAGGCCGACCCGCAAAGTACGATGAGAAGCGTGCAAAATCCGACCGACTCGTACGGAACACAAGCCGAATGACCGAGCCGTGCGGAAAACAGCCATCCGGCCGGAAAACCACGCGAATCGAACCGACCGACACGCACCAGGAATGAACCCGAACGAAACGTACCCGCGACCTCCTACCCGCCAAGTACGATGCAACGTGTGGAAAACACGACCGAGTCGCATGGAGCCCAAGCCGTACAACCGACACGCATACAAAAGTGCGAGCAGAAGCAACCCAATACACCGCGACCGACGCGTACGCAGCATAGAAAACAGCACAAACACAGCATGAACGACTCGGAGAAGCTCGTACGAGACAACTGCAGGGTCCGACTCGGTCACAAGAACGTCTCCTACATGCACAAAAAGTACAAAGTGAAAAACACACAAAAAAAGACCAAACAAGCAATTACAAAGCCAATAAATACTGGGGGGGGGGGGACAGGGAACAAAGACACACCCACAACTCCACCCATATAAAGGACACAAATCCCTACCATGATCCTTTGCAAATTCAAACTACCTGCCAGCACTGAGCAGACAGCAACCACACACCCACCCACAGCTCATCCATCACACAAGCCACACACCATCAGCACCTCAACAAATAGCACCCTCACATACACCCAGCTCAACACACACTCACACACCCTCACCTGCACACCAACACACACATCACTCACCATCACCACCCATCACCATGCCCCCAAAGAAGAATCATAAGTTCCTAGATAGTGAATTGGAAGTCCTGGTAGATGAGATACTCAGGGTAGAACCACAGCTGTTTGGTACACTGGTCCAACAGACACCCATGTCGCAGAAAACCAAGATGTGGCAGAGGATTGTCGAAAGGGTGAACGCACAATCACCATGTTTGCGCACAAAGGGAGACATCCAGAACAGGTGGTATGACGTGCGCAGGAGGGTCAGGGAGCTGTTGAAGAAGGACTACCTCTTGAGCCAACACACCGGCAGTAGCCCTCCTGCCAAACCAGTATACCTCAGGCCCTGGGAGGAGAAGGTGCGGGCCATCCTACCACCAGTGAGCGTATATGGACTAGAAAACATCCCAGAGCCTGGTGAGTACATAACAAATGTACACAATATTGTGCGACAATACACACACATCACTGTCAAGGGGAGAGTAAAACCATGCACCCTTAGCAAATACACACCAACCAGAACAGAATCATCCCAAATTGTGTATGTCAGTCAGATAAACACAACACATGCCATCTCATAGTGATATGTAACTGTGTCATCACATGTACAAACACAACTACAACTACAGCTAGGCAGTGGCACTAATATAACTAACAAACACATCCAGACATGTAGGCACCACTACAACACCACCTCACAGTGAAGCCCACTGAAAGGAAGGAATCCTGTGTATGCTGGTCAAGTCAGTGTAGCCAATAGCATCATGGGAGTCGTAGTCACAGACATTGCCCACCCTCACAATGCGCACATCAACACCACCATGAACCATGCTCACATCACAGGGAATGGAAAACAACTGACAAGATGGCTGACTCTGGCTACTGCTGTGGGGAGCACAAGGTCCTGCTGGCAACTGTGCACCAACCAACAGCAGGACACCACTGACTGACATCCTGAAAGACAACTTGCACTCCCTGCAACGGAAGCACGTTCCATGGTGGAAAATCTGGCTGGGTGGGAAGGAGGACTGACAGCATTGACCATAGTTACCAGCAGCTCCACACACACACACCCCTAACACAAACTCCACACAACTCACCTGGGAGAATGCATTGCCTCACACTCCAATCAAATATCCCACAAAGAACCACAACCCTGGGTCATGCAGTGTGAAGCACAGGGACACACATGGGACTTGCAGCAAAACTAACCCCAGGATAACACTGTCAGCCATCTTGTCAGCACAGGCACACAACCCCACAGGGAAGCAGAATCAAAAGGAAGGAAGCATGGGCATGCTGGGAAGTGGGGTGGAGGCAATAGCATGATGGGAGTGGTAGTAACAGCCCAACATCCCCCACCCACATGGCCCAGCAAGCTCACACCCAAGCATGCACACCTCACAGGGAGTCAAAAGCCACGTCAAAGATGGCTGACACTGGTGCTCAGTTGTGGGGAGCACATGGCCCTGCTGGGAACTGGGCACCAACCAACAGCAGGACACCACTGTCAGCCATCTTGCCATTGCTCTCACACACAGTGAAGTCCACCCAAAAGCAAGTAAGTATGGGCATGCTGGGAAGTGGGGTGGAGGCAATAGCATGATGGGAGTGGTAGTCACAGATATTGGTCACCCCCACAACTGTCCCATCAACACCACCCTGAACCATGCGCACATCACAGGGAGTGGAAAAGAACTGACAAGATGGCTGACACTGGGTACTGCTGTGGGGAGCACAAGGCCCTGCTGGCAACTGTGCACCAACCAACAGCAGGACACCACTGACTGACATCCTGAAAGACAACTTGCACTCCCTGCAACGGAAGCACGTTCCATGGTGGAATATCTGGCTGGGTGGGAAGGAGGACTGACAGCACTGACCATAGTTACCAGCAGCTCCACTCACACACACCCCTAACACAAACTCCACACAACTCACCTGGGAGAATGCATTGCCTCACACTCTAATCAAATATCCCACAAAGAACCACAACCCTGGGTCATGCAGTGTGAAGCACAGGGACACACATGTGACTAGCAGCAAAACTAACCCCAGGATAACACTGTCAGCCATCTTGTCAGCACAGGCACACAACCCCACAGGGAAGCAGAATCAAAAGGAAGGAAGGAAGCATGGGCATGCTGGGAAGTGGGGTGGAGGCAATAGCATGATGGGAGTGGTAGTAACAGCCCAACATCCCCCACCCAGATGGCCCAGCAAGCTCACACCCAAGCATGCACACCTCACAGGGAGTCAAAAGCCACGTCAAAGATGGCTGACACTGGTGCTCAGTTGTGGGGAGCACATGGCCCTGCTGGGAACTGGGCACCAACCAACAGCAGGACACCACTGTCAGCCATCTTGCCATTGCTCTCACACTCACACACAGTGAAGTCCACCCAAAAGCAAGTAAGAATTGGCATGCTGGGAAGTGGGGTGGAGGCAATAGCATGATGGGAGTGGTAGTCACAGCCCAACATCTCCCACCCACATGGCCCAGCAAGCTCACACCCAAGTATGCACACCTCACAGGGAGTCAAAAGCCACTTCTAAGATGGCTGACACTGGTGCTCAGTTGTGGGGAGCACATGGCCCTGCTGGGAACTGGGCACCAACCAACAGCAGGACACCACTGTCAGCCATCTTGCCATTGCTCTCACACTCACACACAGTGAAGTCCACCCAAAAGCAAGTAAGAATGTGCATGCTGGGAAGTGGGGTGGAGGCAATAGCATGATGGGAGTGGTAGTCACAGCCCAACATCCCCCACCCACATGGCCCAGCAAGCTCACACCCAAGCATGCACACCTCACAGGGAGTCAAAAGCCACTTCAAAGATGGCTGACACTGGTGCTCAGTTGTGGGGAGCACATGGCCCTGCTGGGAACTGGGCACCAACCAACAGCAGGACACCACTGTCAGCCATCTTGCCATTGCTCTCACACTCACACACAGTGAAGTCCACCCAAAAGCAAGTAAGTATGGGCATGCTGGGAAGTGGGGTGGAGGCAATAGCATGATGGGAGTGGTAGTCACAGCCCAACATCCCCCACCCACATGGCCCAGCAAGCTCACACCCAAGCAAGCACACCTCACAGGGAGTCAAAAGCCACTTCAAAGATGGCTGACACTGGTGCTCAGTTGTGGGGAGCACATGGTCCTGCTGGGAACTGGGCACCAACCAACAGCAGGACACCACTGTCAGCCATCTTGCCATTGCTCTCACACTCACACACAGTGAAGTCCACCCAAAAGCAAGTAAGAATGGGCATGCTGGGAAGTGGGGTGGAGGCAATAGCATGATGGGAGTGGTAGTCACAGCCCAACATCCCCCACCCACATGGCCCAGCAAGCTCACACCCAAGCATGCACACCTCACAGGGAGTCAAAAGCCACTTCAAAGATGGCTGACACTGGTGCTCAGTTGTGGGGAGCACATGGCCCTGCTGGGAACTGGGCACCAACCAACAGCAGGACACCACTGTCAGCTGTCATAAGGTTTCTGCACATACACAGAGCTATGCACAGGAAAATGGGACCCCGGAATACAGTGGTTTGCCACCATATACCGTAGCACCCAAAAACCCCAACCCAACTAGCTTAGCATCCCATTAGCACCCAAGTACTAATGTTTGGACAACCCAGAACACGGTATCTTTATCTCAGGACTCACTGACACAAGAACACTCTTTCGCCACTCACTCGTACTTGTCCACAAGGTGCGTAGGAAGAGACACTGGATAGTTTAAAATGTTTATTCCAACTTACGTGCTCTAATGTACAGTACACGTGTCAGTACTAATAGCATAATGCATATGACTAATATAAGCAGCATGGTTACAATTCCATAGAATACAAACGGGGAAAGCATCTCAGAGCTCAGTGGATAAACGTATAAATAACATTACCACCCTCCCCTTGCAGTAAGATAGTTTATTATAGAAATAGAAGACCTCTGGGCTTTGACTAGCGAACCCCCATACCTCAGTCTCTAAATGCAGAATTACATCAGCAGGACATCATAGCTCTTCTCACCGAAAGGGATTTCTCCAAGTGTGCTAAGCGCTAGTAAACCACAGTATTAAAAGCATATCAAATTCTTCATGGCAATTGCACATAATGTTATGTCTGGGTGCGCGAGACTGGCCATATCAGGAAGAACCAAAATACATTGTTATGCGACCTTGTACATGTTTGCGCAGACTGAGCCCAAAAAGGTGAACAACAGAAAATGCAGACAGTGCAAAAGAACTTGGCACGAGCAAAGGGCGAGGAAGGCCCGGCTCAGTGTAACGTGCGCAAAGAAAAGCAGCATGGCAGCCAGGCCTAGGCCAACATAACAAGGCAGGTAACAAACCACAAGACACCCTCCCCTGGACAGTCCAGCGGCCAGGACAGAGGCCCATCAGAGGAGAAAAAGAGCCGCCGGAGCACAGGGAGCGCCCAAACGGCGAAGGGCAGGTCAATCCATGAAAGTGAAAGTGCAGAAAAAAGCCATACCCTCCAAGAGTTCATCATTGGAATCGTCAAAAAACATAGATGCCATCCAATCCATGAGTTCAAAAGAGCAGGAATGCTCCTCAGCAAAGGGAGCATCCAGAAGCAATGCGGGACAGCTTGCGTGATAATTGAAACAGCTTCGTTGTAGGAGATCCTGGGCAGCCGCCCAGATATCCCATTGCGCCAAAATCCCCAGTGCAGCCGCACGCGCCATACAGCCAGCGACGGAACAGTCCTGCTCATGGGCCTCTAAGGGACCCATCAACTGAACAAAATCCGGAACAGACAATGACGAATTGGAGAGGCAATAATCCAGAGTCCAGGTGAAAGGACAGCGGACACAAGTCATCACAGGTTGCACGCAAGTGAAATACGCAAAGCGAAATGAAAGAGTATATGACACACTCAGTGTCGCCAATGGCAAGACACCAAAACCGGCCAAAAGGCGCTCACGGAGCAGCTGGAGGCGTTCTGGATCGAGCAGGTCCCATCGGGGAGCAGCCATTGCGCAGAAAGCAAATTAGGAGCAAGACACCAGCTGCTAAAGCGAGGATCAATGGGAAACCGCCAAAGACACTGGAAAAAATAGAATGTATGAAAGCCGGGATGACACCAAAAATAGTTTGGAAGGAGGACACCAAGCCCGACCCCACGACCTTAAAAAAGTGTACTAGGCCTTCAGTGTTAGATGCGTTAAAAATACGATGTATTAACTCCCCAAAATGTTGGGGGAGATTAGTGTTTAAAAGGGCCTGTATTTCACTGTGGGTACTCGCCACCTGGAGAATGAATGTCTCCCGGGCGGACGTGAGCATAACTTCCTCGTTTAATAATAGTGCCTTTATTCTGCTCAGTCTATTGAAATCTGCTTCCATGGTAGGGATGGAAGGCCAAATAGAGATATCAACCTTGCCATGAGGGGGAGGAAAAAGCACATTTTTGCAGCAGACAACCCTGTGCGAAACTGTTACAATGTAAGGAATGCCAGCCTGCAGGCCACAACAGTTTTCGTTATTTAAAAGTAAATAACTACCATTGGAAAGGAGAGTGAAAGTAGGTGAAATAACAGGAGCAGGAATACCTTTCAGCACACAAGCAAGATTAGGAGAGGAAACGCTACATGAGCCATGCAATTTAATGTGTTTACAAATAAGCGAATGACCTATAGTCGAGTCGCAGTACTCCCCCGTGAGAAAGACTTCCTTGCCGTCCCGAAGGCATTTATACATGAAAGGCAAGGACCAGAGTTCATGCAGGAAAGCACTGCCCAATGGCCGGTAACGGCCCACAGGATAATGTTTCATGCACGAGTCAAATTCAAACAAGGAAAAAGGTAAAACGATAACCCCATGAACTAGCCACACTGCAGAATCGAGTTCTGCAACAGAGAACGGCAAAGGATCCACCTTTTCGATATGTAATAGAGTGTAAGTTGCATCTTTCATGGACATAAATTGCTGTTTATCAGTTAAATTAAAAGGTAGAAACAAGGCAGAGGTGTTCAAAAAATGCCAAGGAACTTTACCTAACTTGAGTGTTTGTAAAGTCCATGCAAACTGCATAACTGAGCGCAATTGATTCTGACCATGATATAACACAGAAACATCATCCTGTACAATATCGACAACAGAGGACACAATATTCTCTAAAGTATAAATGCGAGAAGACAGGGTATTAATACTATTGTCAACAACAGCAAGCACCTTTTCCAAATTTGCTTGATCTATTTCCCTAAGACGGGAAGCAGCTTCCATTTGTGATAGCTTCCAGAGTTCATTATATGTCTCATAAATGAATCTTTTAGGTCGGGGACCACGAGGTCCCAAAACAAAGTCGGACAGATCAATATTGCCTGTAAGGAGGGACAAATGTTGTTTAACAGAATCAAGGGACGAATGTTGCAGCCATTGTTTGCATAATTTACCAACAGAGTATGTAGTGACAGTACGGGCTTCAGTAAACCTCGGATCAGGCCTATTCTGTGTGTAGCTAGCACCAGTATCATGAAAACGCATTTGACATGCATTAGATGATATAGGCCATACTAACCAGGGTGACTGAACCAGCTCAGAAACATTAAACGAATTATTTTGTAACATTGCCTGCAGGGACACGAGGGACATATTGAATCGTGAGCTTTCATTGGGAAAACTCGACAGGGATGGTATTGAGGGCGAATTCAATTGTTTAGTGGTTGCTAAGCCCCAACATGTTGTCTGATAGATGGAAGCATTTAGGAACATAATTTGGGTAGGGATGAGGCAAGCACGATGCAACGCCTCGGTTCCCTGTACCTGCCATGGCTTGGAGCCCCAAATAGATTTTAAATCCACTGTATTATCCCAGTACTCATAACCACCCACAGCTAGGGCACTTAAAAAGGAACCTGAATAAAGCAATTTTGTGTGTGTTAACATAATTTTCTGAGTTGATGTGGTATTAACTCTAAAATAATAGGATGCAGGGTTCGACCGATTAAAATCAGTAAAATAGGTAAATTTATTTCGAAGAGTTTGTGAGCTACCTGGCAAGGGGTTTGGACAATGTTCCCATTGGGTGAAGTTAACAGAACTACGCAGGGCACTGGGCTTATGGAGAAAATGATTACCCCAATGTTGGTAACAATACAAATCGGCATAATTCGCAGAATTCATATATAAATCTTCAGCATTAAAAGATGCATAATATTTTAAATCGGCAAACAATGCTTCAACGGCATGCACATCCCAATCATCAGAATGAATATTATTTTGTACTACATCACCCATTGAAACACGAAGGACATTAGGTACATTAATAATTTCCGTCGGACCATGGATTTGATAGTTCACTGCATCCCATACGATGCCATCAGCAACTGGAAAAGCTGAAATGTTCACAAATGTGTGGTCACGCTTCATGATGTGAGACGAGGAATGAGGAGCCAAAGTTCCAGAAACATAGTCCACAGCAGAGCGTTCAGGTAAATAGTGACCATTGATTAGTAGAAAAAACACTGTGACAAAGCCAATGGACATGAACAGAAAAATCAAGAAAAGTACCAACCAGAGGTATGTCCAGGGTGGAATCAAAAAATTGTCTCTAAACCAGGATACAAAAATACTGAACTTGGATGGGACTTTTGAAGAGGTGGAATCCGAATCAAAGGAATAACGAGTCGGGCTTAGTGGCGTTGTTGGTTGATGTGCCACCGATTCTGATGCAGGATAAGTATACTCGTCCTCGTTGATATTGGTGGAAAGTTGGGGATCAATCATAGTTTCAGGCAAATCAACCATCTCAATTACAGCATCAGCGATCGTTCGTGCAGATGGACTATGAACATATGTCCGATAAATGGCAGGACAAGAGACCGCTGGTGTGACACTATTCAGGATCGGCCAGGCGCTGTAGCTTGACATTTTCAACTGAGATGTATCTGTTCTCTTTGCGACCAGGAAGCGGTGGTAAAATGACTGTACGTGTTCCCTTCAGGCCAAGAACTGGAACCGGTGCACGAAAAGAGGGGCCAAATTCTTTTTTGTTTTCAACCTTCTCTCGAACCAGTTCTCCAACTTTCGGAAGCCAGCCGGCTACCGGAATCTGCAACGCAGGATCTGTGGCTGAAGGCAAATGTGTAGTTGCAAGTTTGTCTCGGGCTTCTTGTAAGTCCTGTAACATAGCAGAATGGTTATCTACATCAAACTTGGCGGATTGCGCCGCGATGTCTGGACCCTCAAGGTCAGGCACAAACATTCGTATGCCAAAGAGCATTTCGTATGGGGTCCGCCCACCCAGAGGTCTTCTAGGGAGATTATTAAGTGCACGCTGAACGGTATACAAATGGGCCAGCCAGTTCCTGCCAGTACCTATAACCCTAGCTGTTAAGGATTGCTTTAAGTCACGGTTCATTCGTTCAACGATAGAGTTGCCCTCAGGCCTATACGGAGACGAAAATTTCACCCGCACCCCAAGCGAAGCCATTGCATCCTTGTAAGCCCTAGAGGCAAACGCTGGACCTTGGTCCGAATGGAAGGTGCCGCATGCGAAAATTCCCACAAAGACACGCAAATCCCTGATTACATTTCGGGCGTCAGCACTCCGTTGTGGCCAGACCCAGAGAAACCGTGTGCACGAGTCCACTGCCACCAAGATGTATTTATAGGCAGTGTCTGATGAGAATGGACCGCAGTGATCCAAGTAAACACACCCAAAGGGTCTGTTAGCAATGCAGAGCGGTGTTTGTGGTGGACGTGTTACCGTGGAAGGCTTAATCTGTTGACAAACGTCGCAAGAAAGCACAAAAGCACGGGTGTCTTTATATAACCCACGCCACCAATAACGCTGCTGCAAGATGGAAACCGTAGCTGACACACCTGCATGAGCAGAAGCCATGCCTTCGTGTGCAGCTGATATCAAGGCACTCCTGCGGTCCGCGTTGGGGATCAGCCGATCTCCAACGTCTGGTATAGTTACATAAGGAACCTGATCGGGACTTAATGTGTAAGAATACTTGGAAGGGAAACCTGTAGGGTAATTATTACCTTCCTTGGTTGCAGCAATAGCTGCTAATATAACAGGGTCTATTTTAGACATGGACCTGGTAACCGCTGCTACTGAACACGTGACTACTGCTGAACGGGCAGCTTCATCTGCCAGATCGTTACCAATAGCGTGTGCGCCCACCCGCTGATGGCCTAAGGTGTGAACCACCTGTGTGAGGGGCAGACGTTGTTGCAATTCTGCCACTCGAACCCAAAGCATTTTATGCTTAATTGTGCTCCCTTTTGCGTCCTTGTAGTCGTTTTTCGACCAGAAAAACAGATTGTCATTGTAGGATTGTACACAGTAAAAAGAATCACATACAATAAGAGTGGTCTCATCCTGAGAAGCGAACTCAAGCGCAAGCAGCAATGCATGCAGCTCGGCCAATTGTGCGGTACTATCTCCAAGTGTGCGAGTGTGCACTACAGAGGATTTGAACTTTCCATTTACAAAGGAACCCGCAACAATAGCACATGCAGCTGAATAAGCGTGCTTGGACCCAGTGGCCGGTTGCGCCGAACCATCGGTGTAGATCACACATTTGTAATCCTCAAGCGGTAGTAAAAACAAAGGAGGAGGATGAACGAATTCATACTGCAAAAACTCCTGAGTCTGAAGAGAAGAATCAAAAACAAAAGTGACGTCCGAAGACGTCAAAGATGTAGCCCATTGTATCCAACGGGGATGCATTGCTTTTGAGTTCGGTACACTTGCCTTTGTTACTGCCTCCAGGGCAGGACAGGGTGTTACCACCAGAATCCGCTTACCCTGTGCCAGTGCGCGTTCTTTTAGAATCGCCATTTGCACTGCAGTTAGAACTTTTTCAACAGATGTAAAGCGCAATTCAGCGGAAGTGTACAGATGTGACTTGTATGCGATAGGTACTGTATCACCTTCATTAAAGGTTAAATAGGTGAATCCCACCGCCCCCGGAATTATTCTAATCACCAGGTTTGTGTGGTTATCACGAGTCAAAAGATATTTAGACTCCAAAAGGTCTGTCTGCAAAGACTGCAGAATTGAGGTATGCTCAGGCAGCCAGCAAGACCTTGAATAAGTAGGTTGTATCAAAGCATACAAAGGCTTGATACGCTGGGCATATTCGGGAATGTAAGTACGCCCGAAGTTCAGGAAACCCAGCAAAGACTGAAGCTTCTTCAGAGTATTTGGGGGGCACAAATGTGCACATTTTTCCAAGAAATGGGGGGCTAAGCCCTTACCTTCGTTATTGAGCTCATAGCCCAAGAACAGAACGGTAAATTCAGCAATGTGTGACTTAGCAAAGTTAAATTTGTAACCCTGCTCCGCAAATTCAAGAATAATGCGGTCCACACGGGACAGATGCTGATATAACTCGTCGTCTGTCAGATAGATGTCATCAACGTACGAACATGTGTCTTGATCAATGTCATTTAACAAAGAAACAACACGGGCGGCGAATATACCCGGACTATTTTTATAGCCCATGGGTAATCGCCGGAACTGGAATAATTTACCACCGGATGTGAATGCGGTCCATTGACCACTCTCCGGGGCTAGGTTGTGCGTGTAGAAACCGTTTGAAAGGTCAAGTGTCGTTTTGTATTTTTTACGAACAAGACTGTCTACAAGCGCAGAACTGTGTGTATTTTGCACCGCAAAGTTCCGACAATGAGTATTTAAATGCCGGTAATCCAAAACTAAGCGGTACGATCCATCGGGTTTAGAAACCACGAAAAGGGGATTGTTCATAGGTGATACGCATGGTTCAATTACTCCCTGATATTCCAACTGTGTCAGAATTTCGGAGACGGGGCCTTTTGCCTGCCGTTTTATGGGATATTGGGGTTGTGGCTGCGGTAGTGACCGCAAAGGTATTGCATGAGGAGGTGATTCTTCATCCCATCCCACATGGTTGCGGTATAACGCTGGTGCCAGGTACACAGCCCACTCAGCTGCAAGTGCTTCAGCTTTGTCTTTTGGGACATGCCGTGAAAAGCTTGGAAGGATTACCTCCTCTCCTTTATGTGCAGCTAAAACGAATGGGGGTGGCCAATCCACCTCTGCTAACAAAATGTCATATGAAGAGGTTAGATTTTCCCAAAAAATCCCTTTTATTTCACGCGGTATGTCACCTTCAATTTGTATGACTATATTATATAGTCTGTCAGGGGGTGCCACTCTCGTGTCAGCTGTCTCTACAGTAACGAATGTTTCAGTTGCTGTCGCCTCCATATGAGGACGTAGCGCCTCCCGCACTATGGTAACTTCCGCGGCGCTGTCTAGGAGGGTCACTGCCCACGTCCAATTCTGGAGTCTCGTTCTCACGGTCTGAGGCATATTTCGCTGTGACAGCGGCAACCTTTTCTTCTGAAATTGCGGTCGAGGAAGATGAAAGTCTTCTGCTTTACCTCTGACTTGTTGTCGAGGTTGGTCTCGCTCCTGGGGAGCCTCTCGGCCCCTTCCTCTATCTTGCCGTCCTCCTCCACCAGCCTGTGACGACGTCTGGGCCTGTGAAGAACGAGGAGAACGCGTATCAGAGCTCTGAAACCTTTCTGGTGATTTAATCCTCGACCTATCACGTAAATCATAAGTACGTTCAGAAGAAACCGAAACTGGGGAAGCGCCTCTCGACCCCGGCTTCTTTTGTTGCTTACCCTGTTTTTTCTGTCTCCAACTCTTTTTAGTGAAGACTAGTTTATCTTCTTTCTCAGATGCACTTTTTGTTTGTATAACTTGTGTTTGCGATTGAGTTTGCATTTTTACAAAAGGCTTGTTGCCTAGGCTATTTCTTCCAATTGTTTTATAAGCCCGGGCTATTATTTTCGGTAATTCGCGAGGCCTGTCCAACTCTGGGACCAAAGCCAAAGCATTCGCTACTTGAAAGTTCATAGCATCGCCCTTGACATTTCCAAGGATCAGCTCAGCTACTACATCAAACACTCCCACTAGTCTCATCCCTAATTCCACAGCCGCTTCAGGGCCATGTTCATCCTGTACTTTTTTAATTACAGAGGGTAGAACCGTCATGGAAGGAGTTCCAAAACATTTTGAATAAACTGCTGCGAATACCTTACCCCAGTTTTCACATGATGTCAAATCGGGGATTATGTCTTTTGGCAAACTTATCGTGAGGATGCGGTGTTTATCTACTGGGGATGTATGTGGAAACACTGCTTCTATCTGATCGAACTTTTCAGCAAGCCAGTAAGGATAGTCGTCCTTATTTTGTGGACGTTTGCCCATCACAGAATTTACCATGACAGGACTTATAGTCACTCCAGCTGCAATAGCTGGTTGGCCTGCGACTACAGGAGCAGCTCCATGGAGGCTACCTGTAACGTATGTCACCAAGGCTCGATGCACTCGCACCAATTCGGTATGCATAGTGCGCAGTTCCGCAAGCGGTAATGCCAGATAATTTGGATGCGGGGTATACCCGGCCAATACAGGCCAAGTGGCCCCCTGAATTGATAAGGGGCCTAAACGAACTGCGGTAGTTGGTTGTGGTAGGGCGCCATTGAACCAAACACGGTGCTGCCAAGCCGTGAGAGGCACTTCAAGAGCAGTATAGGGTCGATAGGCAGCAGGAACAGCGGTGGGCTTATATTCATGAAACAGCTTATCACCTGCATCCACCGCTTCAAAAGTGATCCAAGTGTAAAACACTTCAAAGTGATAAGCCGCATCGGCTTGAACCACAAAGACCAACTCGACCCCAGTATCGGGCACTCCATACACAGCTAAGTGGTCTCGGAGTGCTCCTCGACTATGTGCAGCTATCGCCACACCAGCCATGACCAAACAATTATATTCGACAACCTAACAGGGAGCACAGAAAATGGGTCTGCTAACTAACCTTTTTTAATAACTTCAAGCTCGAAAGAACCTATAAAACATTCAATATAGGAGGTATCACCGTCACATACGCCTCCGGAAGCGTACGCGAGGGGTTTGTGGACAAGCACAAGTACTACTCAAGCGTCTCGCAGATAAGCTGCCCCACGTTGGGCGCCATGTCATAAGGTTTCTGCACATACACAGAGCTATGCACAGGAAAATGGGACCCCGGAATACAGTGGTTTGCCACCATATACCGTAGCACCCAAAAACCCCAACCCAACTAGCTTAGCATCCCATTAGCACCCAAGTACTAATGTTTGGACAACCCAGAACACGGTATCTTTATCTCAGGACTCACTGACACAAGAACACTCTTTCGCCACTCACTCGTACTTGTCCACAAGGTGCGTAGGAAGAGACACTGGATAGTTTAAAATGTTTATTCCAACTTACGTGCTCTAATGTACAGTACACGTGTCAGTACTAATAGCATAATGCATATGACTAATATAAGCAGCATGGTTACAATTCCATAGAATACAAACGGGGAAAGCATCTCAGAGCTCAGTGGATAAACGTATAAATAACATTACCACCCTCCCCTTGCAGTAAGATAGTTTATTATAGAAATAGAAGACCTCTGGGCTTTGACTAGCGAACCCCCATACCTCAGTCTCTAAATGCAGAATTACATCAGCAGGACATCATAGCTCTTCTCACCGAAAGGGATTTCTCCAAGTGTGCTAAGCGCTAGTAAACCACAGTATTAAAAGCATATCAAATTCTTCATGGCAATTGCACATAATGTTATGTCTGGGTGCGCGAGACTGGCCATATCAGGAAGAACCAAAATACATTGTTATGCGACCTTGTACATGTTTGCGTAGACTGAGCCCAAAAAGGTGAACAACAGAAAATGCAGACAGTGCAAAAGAACTTGGCACGAGCAAAGGGCGAGGAAGGCCCGGCTCAGTGTAACGTGCGCAAAGAAAAGCAGCATGGCAGCCAGGCCTAGGCCAACATAACAAGGCAGGTAACAAACCACAAGACACAGCCATCTTGCCATTGCTCTCACACTCACACACAGTTAAGTCCACCCAAAAGCAAGTAAGTATGGGCATGCTGGGAAGTGGGGTGGAGGCAATAGCATGATGGGAGTGGTAGTCACAGCCCAACATCCCCCACCCACATGGCCCAGCAAGCTCACACCCAAACATGCACACCTCACAGGGAGTCAAAAGCCACTTCAAAGATGGCTGACACTGGTGCTCAGTTGTGGGGAGCACATGGCCCTGCTGGGAACTGGGCACCAACCAACAGCAGGACACCACTGACTGACATCCTGAAAGACAACTTGCACTCCCTGCAATGGAAGCACGTTCCATGGTGGAATATCTGGCTGGGTGGGAAGGAGGGCTGGATGTCAACCAAATACAACCAATGCAGACCATGTACACACCCCAACATTCATATAGAAATGCCCAAAGTATGCAGGACAATGTGCTACACCAATATCAACCTCTGACTGTGACAACTTAGGACAATGCAATGTACAGGCCCGCATCCAGAGGTACAGTCACAACTGTCATGTGTGTCAACCATTCATGCCTGCAGAAACATAACATATATTGTGTGTGTCTCCCAAAAACAGGTGATGATGGGGACACAGCAGCAGACGCTGAGGAGTCCCTGTCCCAGGCTCAAGGGGAAACGGAGCTCACTGGTGTGGAACAGCCTCTGCCCTCCTCGGATGATGAAGACCTACCTGGCACCTCCGGAGCAAGTCATCATGCAGCACCAGCAGGACCACCAGCTGCACCCCCTGCACCTACCCCTCCAACGACTGTCAACACACATACCACCCCTGCTGACACGGACAGACCAAGGAGCACCACCACCACCAGCACAGGGACCCTGGACCAACGTGGGGCTATGGACACCAACACCACCAACAACCCCCAAGGGGGCCCAGGGTCACCTGTGCGTGCCACCTCAGGTACTGCACGTGTCGCCAGTGGTGGTGGGAGGGTTGGGAGACATAGGTCGCTGATCGCAGAGGGGTCTGGACTGCATGATGACCCACAACTGGTACGCATAGCCGATGCATACCAGTCCAGCACCGGAGAGCTCAGCCAGGTAGTGGGGCTCCTCAGGGACATTAAACAGCAGCAGGCTGCCCATCATGCCCGCTTGGACTCGCACATGTCCCGCGTGGAGTCCAGGTGGGACACACTGCAAGAGATGACGGCGGTGCATAGGGACATATTACAATGCCTCCGCCAGATGAGCAGCAACCAGTCAACACCTCCCTGTGTGCCCACAACATCTGGTGCTGAAACAACTGCAGCTGCCACAGGGAGGGAGGATGACTCTGGCGGAGAGTCCCCTGCACCGCAGCAGCCTGCACTTGAGGGTCCCCCCCCAAAGAAGAGGGGTCATCCGAGGAGGGGCAAGTGAGAGGCCGATGGCCATGTGCAACCCCCAGGAAGCCAAAACCTGTTCTGGATAATCACCTTTGTGCGCAAACTGTTCACCCTGTTGACTGCAACACAACTCCCCCACATGACATGGGGAGTACAAGTTGGACCAATGTATCAGATGACTGTGGACTTTATTCTGGACATATCTGCTACCAGGACTTCCAATTCATCTAGGAACTTTGGATTGCAATCAAAATGTACAGCACCCACCATCCTGTGCACTATGCACACACATGTATGACAATAAACACACTAATACACCATACCTGCCTCTGTTGTGATTCCAACGTGGTTCCTGTCATGGAGATGATGACCTGCGAAATTACACTGTGCATGCTAACTGCTACAGCAAGTACAACACAGGCATGTGAGTCATGGCAACGTGACACATATGAGGGAGACACACCACCAGGGCTACACAACATATTCACACCTAGGCCATCTGACTCATCGCCTACACTGATGTTGCCAGGAAATACGGTGCAATGCACAGACACAACACCTATTCACAGTCTCTGTCAACTAGCCCACTGGTGCAGTAAGCAAATGTCAGTCAGATGTGTGACCACAGACAACGCACATCACAAAGTGAAGCACAGGTTTATTACACATTTGCAACATGTTGTAACCACTACAGATGCAAGGCAATACCACCTGGCAGCGGGCACACAGTCAACAAGTGTAGAAGGAAGGAAGTCCATGGGTGTGGCGCACATCACCTGTAGGGACACGACAGCTACCACCCTGGAAGTCGAATCACGGTGTCAGGGATCACAGTTGACCAAACCACTCTGAAAGTACCCTGTGAAGGACAGAAATGAAACACAGTCAAAAGCACTGAAGAACAGGACAGAACTGCAATACTCATGCCCAATACATGTCACAAGATACCCACCCAGAACCAAGTTAGCATGTCAACACTGTTGGGGAGTACAGACTACCTGTAAGGACACATCTCTACACGCATATAGTCATGTAGCACATGGACACACTCAAACAGCACCAGAGCACCACCAACACATATCATGCATACTCACATCATTGACATGACATCTCTGGATACTCACATTCAGCTGAAGAAGTTGGTGATGAGCTGTGTGCGGACATCACCATCATCATCATCATCATCATCATCACTGGCATCGTGGTCCAGGCCAGGATCCTCCACAGGTGGCGGATGTTGGTCATCGTCATCCAGGATGAGAGGCAACTCCTTCCGCACTGCCAGGTTGTGTAGCATGCAGCAGACGATGACAATCTTGCACACCTTTGCTGGGGCATATGGGAGGGCCCCTCCGGTCTTGTCCAGGCAGCGGAAGCGGCTCTTCAGGAGACCAAATGTCCGCTCAATCACTCTCCTGGTCCGACCATGTGCCTCATTGTAGCGCATCTGGCCTGGTGTCACAGGGTTCCTGAGGGGCGTCAGCAACCACGGCATGTTGGGGTATCCGGAGTCACCTACATACAGACAATTGCACATTAGCTGAGTTGGAAAAGAGGGTGGAACACTACATTGCAGAACACACACAATGGTACTAAGTCAGTACACACCAACAAGCCAGGCACGCTGGTTCCGCATCTGTGACATCATCCTCGGGATGCGACTACTCCTCATCACGTAGGCATCGTGTGCAGAACCTGGGAAACGGGCACAGACGTGTGAGATGCTCATATCTGCAAGACATACCACCAGTGCATTGACCGAGTGGTAGTGTTTGCGGTTCCTGTATGCCTGCTCTTGGGCCTGTGGTGGTACCAAAGCAACATGTGTCCCATCAATGGAGCCAATGACATGCGGCATCCTCCCCAGGGCATAGAAGTCACTCTTCACGTCAGTGAGTTGTTGGAGTCTAGGGAAATAGATGTACTGGTTCAGGTAAATCAACATAGCCTCCAAAACATCGCGGAGCACACGGCTGAACATGGTCTGTGACATCCCACCAGCAGCCGCCACAGTGTGTTGAAAGGTACCAGTGGCAAAGAAGTGTATGGCTGCCATCACCTTCACCTTGGGGGTCAGCGCTGTAGGGTATGTCCGGCCAGCTTGCAAATGTGGGGCCAACCGCACCGTCAATACCTCAATCAGCGGCCTGGTGAAGCGGTACCGTCGGATGCAGTCCCGTTCCACCATGGTTGCAAGGTCAGGGAATGGTCTATGGACAGCTGGTGCCCTGCAGTGCATAGGTGAAGAAAGAAAGATTGTCAGTCACCCCACATATGTGGCATTGACCATACTCAATATCACATGATACATCATTATGAGGCACAAATACATGATGTGTGCAGTTCCGTAAGGACATGTATGGCACATACATGGCCAACATCTAACATCACAGTTCAACAAGTGGCATCAACAAGTCCCAGGTTGTGCCATTTGATATCATGAGGCCGTGTCACAGTTCCCATCTCCTGCTTCCACGTTCCAAACACACCCCACAGTGACATGTGAGGACAGATGTGCCCCAGGCATCACAGCTCTACGACAGGTAGATTCCCAGGGACCCTGTATTGCCACATGGACACTGGCATGACATGGTGTATCATGAATACACCACAGCAAAACAACCATGACCCCCACAGGTAGTGGTCCCTGTTGCCTCTGCAGGACAGACATGGACGTCTGTGACACACACGTACAACATCAAAGTCCATGCACAAACAACGTGGATGTGGAGACTGTCTCCCATTGTGCACATGGAATCAGAGACATTGTAAACACAACATGCACACAGACTGTGGAGGACCATCACTATTGTGGCAATGGGTCACCCTGGGACGTACATACCGTCACACATGGGACTCAGGGGGTATTTGACATGACATACACATACACCACCGTGAAATGTGACCATGCCACATGGACAGAAATGAACAGTTGCACATCACAGTGGTCATGTACATGAAACACCAAGGATTCTGTCCCCATGAACACGTGCACAGCCTGGGAGTGGCTGCCCCCAAGTGACACCCACAGAACAACATGTTCACCCCCATACACTGAATAGGTAATGCAGCCTTACATGCCTCATGATACAGTGTGGACAGGGTGTGGTGTTGTAGGTGTGCCCCTCACTCCCTGGGAGGTATATGTTGCTGGCATATATTCACCTGTGACAAGCATGGTGACATATGCCAGTGACTTGTACAGGGACGCGTTGGACAGCAATGGACCGATCGGTGCGCACACATTGGCCATTGCATTCAATGTGAGCGGGTACGTGTTGTATTCGCAATACGCGTTGGACAGCAATGGACCGATTGGTGCGCACACATTGGCCATTGCATTCAATGTGAGCGGGTACGCGTTGTATTCGCAATATGCGTTGGACAGCAATGGACCGATCGGTGTGCCCGGCCGGCCCATTGCATTCAATGTGAGTGGGTACGCGTTGTATCCCGGGTACGCGTTGAACAGCAATGGACCGATCGGTGTGCCCGGCCGGCCCATTGCATTCAATGTGAGCGGGTACGCGTTGTATCCGCAATACGCGTTGAACAGCAATGGACCGATCGGTGTGCCCGGCCGGCCCATTGCATTCAATGTGAGCGGGTACGCGTTGTATTCGCAATACGCGTTGGACAGCAATGGACCGATCGGTGTGCCCGGCCGGCCCATTGCATTCAATGTGAGCGGGTACGCGTTGTATTCGCAATACGAGTTGGACAGCAATGGACCGATCGGTGCGCACACATTGGCCATTGCATTCAATGTGAGCGGGTACGCATTGTATTCGCAATACGCGTTGGACAGCAATGGACCGATCGGTGCGCACACATTGGCCATTGCATTCAATGTGAGCGGGTACGCGTTGTATTCGCAATACGCGTTGGACAGCAATGGACCGATCGGTGTGCCCGGCCGGCCCATTGCATTCAATGTGAGCGGGTACGCGTTGTATCCGCAATACGCGTTGAACAGCAATGGACCGATCGGTGTGCCCGGCCGGCCCATTGCATTCAATGTGAGCGGGTACGCGTTGTAGTCGCAATACGCGTTGGACAGCAATGGACCGATCGGTGCGCACCCATTGGCTATGGCCTGGCCTGGCAACGGACGCATTTTCAAATCTTGAACGAGTCTGATGCTGGAAATTCAGTTGGTCACCCACAACAATGTTGCAAATTCATGGGTGTCATGAAGTTGAACTTTTGAAGGATGCTGTGGGCGTGTGTAAGTGGTGCTATTCCATGGATTGGCCAGATTCAGAAGATGCTAAAGACTTGGACCTATCACTTTGGACACATGGGACAGTATCTGCCTCTGCAGCACACATATAATGCTGGCTGTTCCCCTGAGAGCTCACTTGCCTGCACTACATGCTCCAGGACGACATCTGCCACCAACACTGCTGCTGTATCTGCACCCTCTGGACCCTGCAATGGCACGTACTGTGGAGAGAGCCCCAGCCTTCAGCACTGAGGAGAACCAGGCCCTGCTGGACAGCCTCCTTCCACAGTACAGCAAGCTGTATGGGAAAGCAGGGGAGCAGGTGAGTGTGCTGTCCACTGCCTTACTAAATGTGCATGTTGTCTGACTAGCAAGGCTAACAGTCTGCACGCCACTGGCTAGCAGGCTCACTGAGTAGTTGTCACCCCCATAGTGTGTAGTTACATGCACTGAACAGGTATAGTGCAGTGACAGTGCATTTAAACAAGGTTTTACTTCCCAGGCAATGATACCATGTAGTAACTGCTGGCATACTGTCCATAGCCATCGTTGCACTGCCTGTGTACATCATGTGCCCCTGTGATTGAGACATGTATATCCAACTGTGTAATGCACGGATATGTTGCATGTGTAGTAATGGCAATCTCACTTTTTCATCCTCACAGGTTGATGCCCACCAGAAGCAGAAGATATGGCTGACCATCGTCCGGGCAGTGAGATCCGTGGGGGACTACAAGCGCCGGATCCGCAACTGCCAGAAGAGGTGGCAGGACCTTCGGGGCTGGACCCGGAGGATCGCACGGGTCCAGCTGAAGCTGTCGCCTCCTCGCAGGAGGGGCGGACACCGAACCCTGACCCCCACATGCTCAGGATCCTGGCGGTGGTCTTCCCTGATCTGGATGGGCAGCTGAAGGCCAGAGAGCAGCAAGGAGGGGGTGAGTCCATGACTGCATTGTGAACTTTGTCTGCCATGCTATGTGCCCTCCTCTGGCCTGGTTAAACTTCCACAGTACATCAGTCATGTGGTCCAGGACCCATGTCCCTCGATTGTGCACTGCCCACTCCTCATCTGATACCCAGGTGTGGCCCTTGCAGTCAGGGAATTGTGTCACTTGGGTACTGTGTCCTTGCAGTTTGCTTGACTCAAGGTGGGGGACAGCATCTGTTCCCCTAACTCTGTGGTGGGCATCATGGGTGGGTCCTTTGCTTACACAATGCCTGTGTTCTGACATGTAATCTGCGTGTTACTTTGATATGTGGTCCAATTGCTGAGCTGATCCACCACATGTGCCTGGGGTATCTGACACACACCCATGCTGCGGGTGGGAACAATGCTTGGGCCCCAGGAGTGTGTATATTACGTGTGTCACACATACTTAGCCAGCTGCCTACTGTCCAGGGCTCATCCCTCATTCATGTGGGGCAGGACAGTTATGCCTACTCCAGGCCATACAATACACTCTGTACTCCCACTCCCGTGTATCAGCTGACACGTTGTGCTCAGTTATATGTCCCCTCAGGTGTCTGCCTCTGTGTCAGTGTGCTGTGGCTTCGTTGTCATGACTGCTGGGGTGTCTCTCGGTTGGGGCTCAGCATGCCACCGGAGATGTGACCATAGGAGACGATACTTGGGTGACACATAGGTGTTTGATCACCTGACCATGCAGACTGGGGTATGTGAATGTGAAGTTCAGGCAGCTGTTTCCCATTCACAGCAGATTGTGAGGTGCTCAGGTTCAGAGGGTTGTGTTACAGGTCTCCCATATGTCCAATCGGTATGACGTGGACAGATAAGGGTTCAGATGATGTGGTGTGTGGGGGAGGTACATGTGCACTTGTTCAGCTCCGGGACTTGCATTCCCCATGACCTACTATTGTGACACAGTGCAGACTGTTGTTGTCTGGCTGCCCTGCCCATGTGACTGGAGACAGTGATGTATGACTTAGCAGGCATGCCTGTGCCATGGCATGTAACTTCCTATTAGTGATCCTGCAGGGGAGTGACATGTGCTACATGCACACCATTGTGGCAATGGCTATCAGGACATGGGTGCATCGTGGTGTCTGTCGCTGGTATGCATCACATGCATTTCATATTTGACTCTGGGCATCCCTTTCATCCGGACACCTGTACTGACTCAGTGGCAAGAGTTGTGATGTGTGCATGTTCACATGCTTCACCGTGTTTTCTGCACTGTCCAACTACTGTGTAGGTGGTGCATGTGTCCACACTGGGGTATTGCCATCCAACAGACACCAGACAGATGGGTGCAAGGCCAGGAGGGATGTGAGTGCCATGGTTGACCATCAGACTGACAATTGGCTACTCCTATTCTGTTTGGGCACTTTTGGCAATGTTCAACTAAGGATGCCAGGGCTTGCTCTGTAATGTGCTGTACTTACTGTGGTGTGTGCGTTCGGTGCAGGTGACTGATGTCTGTCTGTTTCCCTATTGTTTGCAGATACATCCACAGCCACAGGAGGGGACAGCTCCACGGACCAGGAGGAGCCGCAGAGCCAGACTGGGTCAGCAGCCGAGGAGTGGTCGGAGGGACCCAGTGGCACGGAGGGCGAGGGGAGCCACACCGAGGAGTCCTCAGCACCATCCACCTCAGCTGAGGACCACAGCAGCTCGGAGGATGACTCCCTTGTGGATGCGGGTGTCAGCAGCCACCACACCCCAGCTAGTGTTGCTATCCCCGCCACCACCACCGCCCTCCCATCGGCTCCCATTCCCGAGGTCCGTGGAGGCTCCCATGTTCGGGGCGTGTCTCCTTCGGGCCAGGCACCACACCCCCTGCCCCTGTGTCCCCTGCTGCCCTGAGTGAGGAGTCTGTGTACTTCCTTCGCCAGCTCCATGTAGGGCAGACAGCGATGCTGAGTGTCCTCCATGCACACACCACTCTGTTGACTCAGCTGGTGTCGTTCATGGAGGGCATCTCATCGGGCATGTCTGCCCTACAGAGGGGCAATAGGTCCATGCACTCCTCCCTGACGGCAGCAGTGTCCCTCCTCCAACAGTCCCTCACCCCTCCTGCCTCTGCCCCATCCACACTCCCCAGCACCTTAACTGTCCCAAGCACACACACACCGGCACAGGCACACACCAGCACAGACACGAGCAGCACACAGACACACACACCACAAACAAGACGCACACGCACGCACAGTCAGGGGACTGAAACCACACTCACAGGGGATGGGGCCCAGGCACACACACACGCATCCACGAGCACTACGCAGTCCTCAGTTGCCTCTCCCTCCAAAACCCCCTCCCTTGCCTCACCTGCAACCCCAAAGACACAGCGGCTCTTCCTCAGTAACCTCGGCCTCTTCCCCTCCGATCCAGCTGATCCAGCATTCAGGGGGAAGAGGAAGCCCACCCACATGGAGCGGAGTGCCCCTTGCCCCCGGACACCCTCCCCCAAGCGCAGACCGACTGACGCCCCCATCCGCAAGTCCCCCCGGACCTGGAAGAGCAAGACCCCGCCGCCGACCTGCAGCTCAGGCACCAAGTCTCCTTCCTCCATCCCTCAGGCCCCCACTCCACAGGTGCCCCCACCACACCCTGCCCCAGGTTCCCCCACCCACAGATACACCATCCCCAAAAAGATCAGGCCTTCTCCCCCTGCCACTTGCTCTTCCGGCCCCACACCCCCGCTGCGCTTGTCTGTGCCACTGGTGTGGAGACGGTGTCCTCCCCTCTGTCCTGCTCACCTTACCTGATCCCCATTCTCCTTCCCTGGAGGTAGGCACTGCAGTGGAGTCCACTACCACCCTGTCTGACTTGGGCACTGCAGTGGGGAACCTGTCCACTCCATCTGCACGGTCCACCGCAGTCATGCCGGCACCCACACCATCAGAGTCATGCCCCCCAGTTGTGCCGGCACACACCATGTCAGACACCTCCACTGCAGTTGTCAGTGGCTCTTCAGCACCCACCACCCCTTCCCTGCCTCCTTCTGGTGAGCCCTGATCCTGTCCCTGCGGTGCCTGGCCTGCCCCCCCGTATACTCCTCCGAGGGGATTGTCCCTGGTTTTTATCAGTGCAGGCATGCGTAGGGTGACACCTGCCACTGTCACCCTGTTTTGACTTTCAGGATGGACTGGCCATTGGCCTTTGTTTCTTTTTTACTGGACTTCAACTTTTGAACCCACATATGCTGAATAAAGCGACTTTCTGTTCTCTAGTGCTTTTGCTTCTGATGTACATGATGTTGATGATGCTAACCATGCCCTTGCTGCAGTGATGGTGATATTTGGTCTCATGAAAATGAAGTGTTACTGTTCAGGAACCCATGTGGTCCAGGGGGAATGTGTCCTATCCTGTGGTGTATCCATGTCATCCTTAGCAGCATCTGAGTGTGTCATGTTTTCAATATTTGGCAATGGGATTTCCTACTTACATTAGCAATGTCACATCTGTGGCTTCCACCCCAGCACATCTGTTGTGCTTGCCATTGTTCAATTAGTCTACTTCCCTGACCGTGTGGCCATCTCCACTGGACATGCAGGTTTGGGCATCAATGGGGAAGGACTCATCTGCATTGTCAGTGCAACTTGCTATACATGTGTGTTGGATCTGTGCTGATGATTTCGTTGACACTCCCATGACCAGGCTGATGTGACGGGAGCCTTCATTTGGTGCAAATTGTTGACTGTGTGACCAAGTGTTCTGCTGACATGATGGAGCCCTACTGTGGCAACATATGGCACAGCTTTCCTCACACAGGAGTGGAGTCCCCTCATGGCAATGTGTACTCCTGTGACATCGCCTGAGCCCAAGGTGTGTGTTGTATGAGCATGTCTGTGTGTTCACTTCCATTTTGCTGTGCATGCTGGGATCCCTAGTGGTGTTCCTGTTTGTGATGCTTGCTGAGTTGACCTATGTTCCCCCAAAGTCTTCTCCCTGGGTTCTCTGTGATGTGGGTGCATGGCACATTACTGGTCATCAGGGTGTCACCCATAGGTGTGTTGGCTGTGAGGGCTGAGTTTGTGGGCAGACGCAGATGGGTCACAGTCAGGATTCCCCTTGGCACTTGTTGTTTACACCTGTCATGTGATTTCCAGTTTGTGTTAGCTTTCAGTGATTGTGACACGTTGTGTGAGTGACTGCTGGCACTCCTCAGGGTCAGGGCTACAATGTTGGTAGTTGTCTATGTGTGTTCTTTGTGGGTGACCTTGGCTTCTTCATTGGTGTGGGACTGTGGCTGGGATCCCATTGGTTGGTGTGGTATTGCCGTCATGTCCATGTACAGCGTAGTGTGCAGTGTGTCAGACATTCAAGAGTCTTGTTGAGTGGCCATGTGTGATGTGTTTCTGCACCTTGGTTCCCACCACCACCCATGGGATTGTCATGGGTGCATGTGCAATGTCACCAGTGCATGTGAGCTTCACTGCTGCACATTGTTGGAGGTCGAGGTGTGTGGTGCTGAGTGTGTGCAGATGAGAGTTGTTGCACGGCTATACCCCTGCCTCCATGTTGGCCTTGGCTTACTGGCCGTGCTGATTGATTTGTGCTTGTGTAGGTGTGATGGTAGTTTGTTGCTCAGGACACATGACTGTGGTTCACAGTGTGAACAACATCTAGCTTTGTCATCACAGTGGGATTGTAATGCAGCCCAGGGTCACCACATTGTGGGGACCCTGGGGGTAGTGCTGTGGTGTCTCTGTGTCTTGCTGTGTCAGTTGCTGTTCCTACATGCTTGTGTGACATGTGTGATTTGTGCTCCCTCTCATCTAACAATGCCTGATTGCCCACATAGGGGATTCGGATCCATGAGTTACCTTTGTGTGGCACTGTATGCACATCTGTGTAATTGGTATTCAGGCCTCATCATGTGTTGTGTGGTTGCCTGGGGACACTGGCACCCCCTCACCTGTTGTGTTTGATGTGCAGTGTGGGTCTGCCTGTTTGTGTTTGTGCATCTGCACCACTGCATTGGCATGTCTTTAGTGTGCCATTGGCTGTATGTTGTTTGGTGGGTTTCCCCTGCTGTCCCTGGGACTCCTAGGTCATCAGTCAGCACAATGATCATTGTTTGTGTGTCCCATTGCTGCCATGGTATGGTATCTGTTCACCTCACATCTACAGTCTCCACAGGGTATCTGCATTTGTGTGCCCATTGGTGCAAATATGTGGGTCTGCATTATCATGGTCACTTCTGTCATTGTGTCATTGATGAATGTTGACAGTGTCAGCCCCCATGGGTGATGTTTGTCTGCACATGGCCAAAGGTATGTCTTATTTGCACTGCAGTGTTTGCCTCCCCCAATCTATGTTGCTATGGGACACAAGCACTACTTTGCCACTGATGTGTTTGTTGTTCTGTGACCAGGAATCATCCATGCAGTTTGGCAGTTGCAGCTTTTTCAATGCCAACACTTACATTTTGGTCACTGTGATGATGGGGGTTTGTACCCCATTGCCACAATGTTCAAGATGTGCTTCAGCTCTGGGCCCCACACTTACCTTTTGGTCACTGTGATGATGGGGGTTTGAGCCCCATTGCCACAATGTTCAAGATGTGCTTCAGCTATGGGCCCCACACTTACATTTTGGTCACTGTGATGATGGGGGTTGGACCCCATTGCCACAGTGGTCATGGTCTGCTTGCATTGTGGGGGCCACACACATTTATGTGTGGCACATGTGATAGGGGGTCACATTGTATGTTCAAAGTCATGTTCAGTATTGTAGGCATTTGACACAGTCTACACACGCTTGTCATGGTGTTGGGGGGGATGTCTTTATGTTGCATTGTTTATGTTGGTGTGTGCTTGTTGTGTCATGTATTAGCCATCCTGTGAGTGGGGGTGGTAGTAGTGGTAGGCATCTGGCACCCCCTGGGTAGAGGTGGGAGTAGTGACAGGCATCCAGCCACCCATGGGTAGAGGTGGTAGTAGTGGTAGGCATCTGGCACCCCCTGGGCACCCCCTGGGTAGGGGTGGTAGTAGTGGTGGGCATCTGGCACCCCCTGGGGAGGGGTGGGAGTAGTGGTAGGCATATGGCACCCCCTGGGTAGAGGTGGGAGTAATGGTAGGCATCTGGCACCCCCTGGGTAGAGGTGCGAGTAGTGGTAGGCATCTGGCACCCCCTGGGTAGGGGTGGTAGTAGTGGTAGGCATCTGGCACCCCCTGGGTAGAGGTGGTAGTAGTGGTAGGCATCTGGCACCCCCTGGGTAAGGGTGGTAGTAGTGGTAGGCATCTGGCACCCCCTGGGTAAGGATGGTAGTAGTGGTAGGCATCTGGCACCCCCTGGGTAGGGGTGGTAGTAGTGGTGGGCATCTGGCACCCCCTGGGGAGGGGTGGGAGTAGTGGTAGGCATCTGGCACCCCCTGGGTAGAGGTGGGAGTAATGGTAGGCATCTGGCACCCCCTGGGTAGAGGTGGGAGTAGTGGTAGGCATCTGGCACCCCCTGGGTAGGGGTGGTAGTAGTGGTGGGCATCTGGCACCCCCTGGGGAGGGGTGGGAGTAGTGGTAGGCATCTGGCACCCCCTGGGTAGAGGTGGTTGTAGTGGTGGGCATCTGGCACCCCCTGGGGAGGGGTGGGAGTAGTGGTAGGCATCTGGCACCCCTGGGTAGAGGTGGGAGTAATGGTAGGCATCTGGCACCCCTGGGTAGAGGTGGGAGTAGTGGTATGCATCTGGCACCCCTGGGTAGGGGTGGTAGTAGTGGTGGGCATCTGGCACCCCCTGGGGAGGGGTGGGAGTAGTGGTAGGCATCTGGCACCCCCTGGGTAGAGGTGGGAGTAGTGGTAGGCATCTGGCACCCCCTGGGTAGAGGTGGTAGTAGTGACAGGCATCCAGCCCCCCATGGGTAGAGGTGGTAGTAGTGGTGGGCATCTGGCACCCCCTGGGTAGAGGTGGTAGTAGTGGTAGGCATCTGGCACCCCCTGGGGAGGGGTGGGAGTAGTGGTAGGCATCTGGCACCCCCTGGGTAGAGGTGGGAGTAGTGACAGGCATCCAGCCCCCCATGGGTAGAGGTGGTAGTAGTGGTAGGCATCTGGCACCCCCTGGGTAGGGGTGGTAGTAGTGGTGGGCATCTGGCACCCCCTGGGGAGGGGGGGAGTAGTGGTAGGCATCTGGCACCCCTTGGGTAGAGGTGGGAGTAGTGGTAGGCATCTGGCACCCCTGGGTAGAGGTGGTAGTAGTGACAGGCATCCAGCCCCCCATGGGTAGAGGTGGTAGTAGTGGTAGGCATCTGGCACCCCTGGGTAGGGGTGGTAGTAGTGGTAGGCATCTGGCACCCCCTGGGTAGAGGTGGGAGTAGTGACAGGCAACCAGCCCCCCATGGGTAGAGGTGGTAGTAGTGATAGGCATCTGGCACCCCTGGGGAGGGGTGGGAGTAGTGGTAGGCATCTGGCACCCCTGGGTAGAGGTGGGAGTAGTGACAGGCATCTGGCACCCCCTGAGTAGGGGTGGTAGTGGTGGTGGGCATCCAGGCCCCTATGTGTATATGTGGCATTGGTGATGGCCATCCCGCCCCTATGGTGCTGCTGTTGCTGGTGTAAGTAATTTCTGCATCCCTCTGTGTGTGTGTGATATGTCGGGTACGTGTAGTTTGTTTTTGTGGTTGGTGTCTGACTTACCTTCTGCGCCGTACGCGTCCGTGCCTGTTCCGGTAGTAGATGTAGAATATTGGTAGGATCGGCACGATGGGATTCATAGTTGGTTCGTCTCGTTCGTCTTTCTCTTTGCTTCGCCTCGTCCTCGTCGCTGGCGTGTTCGTCTCGTAGCCGTGGATCGTGTTGTGGCACGAATCGGAGCTTATGTGCGCCTCTCCCGGATGCTTTGACGTGCCGTGCGTAGCGACGGGTTCAGCACGTACGGAAAGCGCATCGTACTTGTCCGGCCGGACGGGGCTGCATTTTGGCTTCCGTGCGACTCGATTCTGCATTTACGGATCCGGCTCGGTCGGAGAACAGGACCTGGATTGGGTGAGTACGACTGGGTCGGAATCTATGCAGTTGTGCGCATCGTACTTGCTCGTTCGGAAGAATGTGCGAATCGGTCGGGAAACAGGCATTCGCCTGGCTTTTTTCCCGGACGAATAGTGTTGGGTGCGCCTCCGACCGAGATCGGAATCGACCCCTATGTCTCTGCCCCGAAAGTTTAGAAGACGGGCTATAATGGGTCTAGGAGGACAACCGGGGTTGGGGCGAGTGCCAAGCGAGCAGTGAGCTCGCTGCACTAGGAAAGTGGAGGTGAAGGCCTCTTTGCCGAAGATGTCTGTGAGCAGGGTGTCGATGAATAAGTCCATGCGCCCTGTATTGGCCGACTCTGGGATGCCCAAAATGCGTACGTTGTTGCACCTACTGTGCGCCTCCAAATCCTCGTTTTTCATGGCAACATCTTTGAGGATCTTTTCCATTCGGTCTAGGCGCTTGGTGGATTGAGCTGCGCCATCCTCTAGATCGGACACCCTGGCCTCCACATTGTCCAGGCACTTTTCATGTGCATCCAGTTTGACGCCCATTGTGTCTAAACGCTTTTCAACGGTGTCAAAGCGACCATCTAGGGCCTTGAAGCCTGCTCTCAGTTCCAGCAACAGAGTGCCCAACACTGAAGGGGTGTCGCCAGAATCGGCCCCTTCTGCTCTCCCTTCCCCGGACTCCACAGACATCTCGGATGGTTTACTATATTGCAATAGCCTTTGTTTGGGGTCTTTGCGATCCATATTTCTCCCCGTGAGCCTGGTGTTAAAGGCCAGAGGGACCCCGGGCCTTGTGATGTCTGTGGGAGCCTGGGGCGGCAGAAGTGCTATACCTGACTAGTCTATGGTGGCTTAGTTATCTTGGGGACCTGGTGACAGGCAGCACAGAGCATCAGGAGACTGTGCACCTCCCCAGGCTTCGTGTCAAGCTGAAATGCTGGCCAGCGTATTCACCGTGCTATTTAGGTGCAACCACATCCCAGTCAGGGCCAGGGGGAAAAGGGCCACAGCACGCCGGGTCGCGAGAGGAACAGCTCTCCAATGTATGCACGTCGTGTGCAGGCCAGTCTGGCGCCGTGCGCCTTTAATGCACCGCCCTTGGCACCACACAGTGCCCGGTATCGTCCTTACCCCAACTGGCCAGGCAAGCGCACCCCAAGCGACCCCCCTGTCCGGCCTGTCCAGCCGGGTGGCTGGCCCCCAGGCTCACCCGTGGCCCCTCACACCGCGGGGCCTCCGGGAGCAATACGGGCCAGTCTACTTCATGGGTGGCAGGATTGAGACCAATTCAGGGGGGGCCCGACCTCAGGACGCGCTCACCCGCACTCCGGAGGGAATCCGGCCGTCTCCTCTCCTTCAGGATAGTGCAGTTGGAGGGCAGGGAGTTGGCCGAGGTGCGCAACGTGGCTCCACTCCAGGCCACATACCGCTCCGATCTCCGGCGCTGCCCTCTTGCATCCGGCAGACCCCGCTAGCAGGATACTCCACACTACGGCCACCCAAGTCAACACCACAGCAGGGGGCACTTTCCCGGTGCAGCTGTCTACAAGCTAGATGGTCTGGATTAAAAGCAGGATGCGACAAGGATGTCGGGTTCACTGGCGAAGCTTCAGCGCTGCGCGGTCATCTTGGTCGGCAGCCTGGCCACGCCCCTGTGTATTTACAATTCTTCATTTTGATTTAAACCCAGTGGTGTGCGGGTATGCAGATCCAATATGTGCCGGGACTCTTTTTGTCTCAATTCCATCCTCGGTCACCCCCACGACCGTGTGGGTCAATTCTCTCAATTCCATAAAACCTAAGTTTTTTCTAGACCCCTTCATGGTGAACTTCCATATGCTTAGCCACAGCATTGCTGCGGTCCTTGTTTATAGTTGCTCTGAAATGTTCCAAGATTTTCTTTTTCAGTTCGCAAATAGTGCTCCCTACATACTTCAGTTCACATGGGCATTCCATGATATATACCACATATTGACTTTTGCATGTGATGTTTTGATTTAATATCCATTTTTTGTTTTTCGCCATTGTTATCTGTTTTGTGTTTACAGCTATTTGGCATACCTTACAGTTGTTACATTTAAAGAACCCCGTTTGTTTCAACCAATTGGTTGTTTTCTTCTTTTTTGGTTTAAAGTGACCGTGTATCAAATTATCCTTTACGTTTCTTGCTCTTCGAAAGGTAGTTAGGGCAATTGCCTAATAATTTAGCCACTGTTTGATCCAGTTGTAATATGTTCCAATTTTTTCTTAGGATCTTTCCAATCTCCTTTACCTCTTTGGAGAATGTTGTTATGAGATGAATTGTATTAGTTTTTTCATTTATATGTTGTTCCTTTTTCTTCAAAGTTTCCACTCTCTGAGTTGTTTCTTTGGTATGTTTTGCCAGTTCTTCATCCTTTGAACATATTCTGTGAATCTCTAAGAATTTCCAGTATGGGATATTGTTTATTAGAGTTGATTGATGAAAGCTTTCAGCATGGAGAACTGCATTGGTTGCAGTTTCTTTTCTGTGAAGGGTGGTGTGAATTTTATTGTCTTTGATATATATTTCTGTATCCAGGAAGGCCACCTTCGAATTGCTGATTTCATATGTAAATTTCAAGTTTGCTTCGGTGGATTTGAGAATTTTGAAATATTGAATAAATTCTTCTTTGGTTCCGTCCCAGATAATTGATAGATCATCTATACATTGCAGCCACATGATAGTCTTATTCACATATTTATCATTTTCTGGTTGCCATGCCAAATGTTGTTCCCACCAACCCATGGTGAGGCATACGTAGCTTGGGCTGAATGAAAAACCCATGGCTGTCCCTTTGACTTGTTTGTACAGTTTGTTCCCGAACAAAAATATATTTTGTGTTAAACAGAGTTTGATCATCTCCAATAGCATTTTATTATGATCGGAAAATTGTATGTTCCTTTTGTTTAAAAAGTAATTACAAGCATTTATGCTGATTTCATTTTCAATATTTGTATATATATAATGAGATCACATCCATTGTGATAAGGTTGTAGGTTTCTTGCCATGGAATCTCTTGTAGATGTCTTAGTAGGTCGCTAGTATTTTTCAAATACGAATTGAGAGGTTGAACATGGGGCAGGAGGAAAAAATCAATACAGTTTGCAATTGGTTCCAGTAAAATCTTTAGATGATATTATTGGTCTTCCTGGTGGTTTGGTTGGGTGTTCGTGAATTTTTGGAAGGAAGTAAATCGTCGCTGTTACTGGATGGTTTATTGTTAAGTATTTTAATTCTTCTTCGTCCATTAAGTTAAACTGTACCCAGGTTTTGAATTTCTTATCTAGACTTAGTTTGTAATCAGTTGTTGGATTTTCTTTTAATTTTTCATATTGGCTTTTTTTTAATTGGGAGTGTGCTTCTTTCACATATTCCTCTTTGTCCATGATTACTATATTTCCCCCTTTATCTGCCATTTTGATCTCTATTGAATCATCTTGCTGTAATTCCTGCAGGGATTTCTTTTCTTGAAATGTAAGGTTGTTAACATGTGTTTGTTTTTTCAGTTTGTAGAGATCTTGTATAACTGCCTCATGAAAGACATCAATTTTATTCCCCAGTGGTAATTGTGGATAATATTGTGACTTGGGTTTCTTTTCACTGATGTCCGCCCCAATTTGTGGGCATTGGTTGTTGATTTGAGAGGATTCCCGGTTTTCTCCTTCATTTCCCAAGTCCATCAATGTTTGTAGGCCAATAGTCTCCTCTACAGTTAAATCTATCATTGTTTTTTCCACTGTTTTCTGGTGTTCTTTCATTTTACTATTTTCCACAAATATTTTTGCTAATTTGATTTTCTAATGTATTTGTATAGATCAATTCTTGTATGCGACAGATTCATATGACTGATTGGGCAGAAATTAAGTCACTGTCTTAAAAGCGAGACCTCAGAATCTTTCATTTGTCTTTTGGATAAGTTGATAACAATCAAGTTATTTTGTACCTCCTCTAGGCCTTCTCCTGTTTCATACTCTGCGAGACCGAAACGCGTTGGATATCACAAGGATTTGCTTTTTGAAATCATGAAGAGATAATAAAGGACTGACAATCATTCCGTGAGTGCAACCCGATTCTTTACTTACGTAAAGTTTGGAGGATTTGTACGGAGAGGCTCTACCGCGTTACGGGGTTGCACCGCCAAAGAGCGCTGTTACATCCAGCATAACTGAGCCAAGTGGAAGGATATATATATATATATATTCACTGAAAAAACAAAGGTTGCAGGGTTATAGTTAGGCTCATATTTTACACACACAAAACCATAGAAGTTCAGCAGTTATAGTTACATTAGCTAACTATAACTTACACCCCCCGCAATGGACTGCTTATGATGTCACATATTACTGATGGCATCTCAAATGACACCACTGATGAGGTCATTGATGACATCATCCAGTGAGTGTGTTTTGTAAAACTTCCTGACACTTCAGTTAAATTACTATTATTTCTGCACTACTAATGAGTGATACTATTTTGAACATGTCATCTGATCTATAAACGAGTTTTTAAAGCAGGTGCACTATGTATCATTGAACTAGCCTCTACACTGAAATGAAATTTGTACTTGTAAAGCGCACTTATACCCCCAAAGGGGTGTCCTGGCACTGTACGCATACCGCTGTGGAACCCTTCCTGGCTTTTCCCTGTGAAATGTCCACTCCTGGGCACCCCCAGGGTGAAGCCAGGCATCCCAGCGCTGTTGGGGCCGTTGTGGAGATTAAGCAAGCTATTGCCCAGAGTTGCAGAGTGGGACCCATGATTAGAATAGGCACCGAGGCGAGAATTATCAGGTCCGAGGAAATTGAGCCCAAGACCCGCCGAGGCGGGAGTTGAACCCTGGTCCCGGGCCAGATCTCTGCATCAGGGTCTGCCGCTCTAACCATTGAGTCACACTTCTCCACTGACATGTCCCCTGCTGTTGTATGTGTATGGTAGTGCTTTGCAACAGTCTAAGCTGTTCATTGAGACTTCACTTCACAGTGATGGCTGAGTACAGTTATGTTTTATAAAATACTACCCAGTTTCCTTAAACCTCTCTCCTTTGTGATGAATGACTGAAGTAGTGGATTGCAATAAATTCATCTGTTCACTAAGACCTTTCTCTAGGGTGATGGCTCAATGTAGTGGACATTTACAACAGACTGATCTCTCTGCTCACACCTTTCTCCAGGATGAAGAATAACTTCACCAGTGCTTTGTGACACAGTGGTCTGTCCGCTAAGCCTTCTCTATGATGTAGTGGTTTATGTAAATCTGACATTTTCACCTCTTTCCAGGTTCAGTAATGGTGTTGATGTGGTTTGCAATAGACTAGCCTATACGGTTAGACATTTCACTTTGGTTATTAGTGTTTAGAGTAATGGTTCAGAAGAGACAGGACTATCTGCTGAGAACTGTCTGTTTGGTGCTAAGTGAGTGTAGTAGTTGATAAGGTTACAGTGAGCTCTGTGCTGTATGTCTCTCAGCTGTGTCTCCCTAGCTTTAAAAAAATTTAATGGCATTTTATGAAGTATATTGAAGTTTCATTTACTGGATGATGTCATCAGTGATGTCATTTGAGATGTCATCAGTGATGTCATCATTGATGTCACTGACCATGTCATGAGTGATGTAATATGTGAGGTAGTAAGCAGTGCATTGCCGGGGTATAAGTTACAGTTAACTGAGGTAACTATAACTGCTGAATTTTTATGGTTTTGTATGTGTAAAATTTGAGCCTAACTATAACATCCTAGTAACCTCTGTTTTTTTCAGTGAATTTCTAAGGCTTTTTGAATTCTGTTTCCTAACTATAATGTCCCTGTAACCTTTGTTTTTAATTAATTTCACAGGGTTTTAAATATAAATTGTACTTCAATTTCACCTATAAGTTCAATTTAGTAATATATGTCTGCAAGTTTATAAATACATTCTATTCACACATTTATTATTATTATAAATTTTAAAAGTAACAATTAAAAAATCAATATAAGGTAACTTATGTAGTCTTTCTATAAATGCAATACAACAAGTCTTTCTTTTTTTGTATTCAGTTTATGGATCCGCCCCAATGCCACCATGAATCCACCGCGATTCCAGGAACAGACCCAAACTTCAACTTCTCATTGGATACAGTAAGTATCTACCCATCCACAGTGCAAAACACACCCTAAATCAGTTACTTGGGTTTCACATCTGTCTGGAGCGGACTGAAAACCACAGCTCCATCCTGTTTCTTCTCTTTCCTTGAAAAGTACAGATTTTTAAATTCAGGATGTCTTTTGATGAAGATAGATGAGAAGAGGAAGAGCAGGACAAAGAAGAAGAAGTCTTACCACCTCCAAAGAAGTCCTCCAATGTTTGAAAATATTTCTCTATCCATTTAGAAGAAAAGAAAGTTGTTCCAAATATTGTCCTATTCAATATATGCAGCAAAAAACTGTCAAGAGGTGTGGGAAAGAAGTATTCTCATGGCACATCCTCTATGTGGAAACACCTGAAAGCCATACATACAAAGACGTATCATATGTTGATAAGAGAGAGGGAAGGTGATGCATCATCATCAGCAGCTGGACTATCTGTGGGACCCTTACCACCTGACCAGATGGTTACTAACTCCGATGCTTCACCAAAACTGCAAGACATGGTTACTCATTGTGGCAAATGTCATATGCCAGTTGCAATAAAATGTCATCAGTTGCCCCGTTTATAAATGCTGTCAACAAGCATAATTGTAAAAAATTATTCACCTCACCGTTCCATCTTCCATTCCTCTTAAAACACAAGTAGATGTCTGAAAAACAAATATAGAATACATATATGTACATTCCATACTATTAGATTACATACTATAAGCAAGTGAGTAGCTACATAAGTGGTTATTCAAGTGTGTAAGAGACTGTGTGAGTGTCTGAGTATGGGTGTATAAATGGGTATATCAAGGGCTGTATGGAAGGGTGACTGGGTGTGTAAGTGGTTGAGTGGATATGTGAGTGTGGGTATCAGTGCCTCTGAGGATGTATCACTGGATGTGTACATAGATCTGTGGGAATATGACTGGGTGTGTTGGTGACTGTATGGGTGTCTAAATGGATTGGTAACTGTCTGTGTTGTTGGGTATTTAGGTGTGTGACTGTGTGGAAGTGGCTCTGTTTGTGGTGGGCACATAAGTGCTGTGTGGGTGTGTGAGTGGATGTATAAGTGCATCTGTCTGACTAGGTGTGTGAGTGGCTGTATGGTTTTGTAAATAAATAAGTGAGTGGCTGTATGGGTGGATGACTGGGTGTATGGGTGTTTAAGTGCATGTGTAACTGACTGTCTGAGTGCTGGGTACATGAATGGCTGTATAGGTGTGTGAGTGGGTGTGACATTGCCTGTATGGGTGTGTGAATGGCTATGTAAGTGGATATAGGTGAGTAAATGGTTGTGTCAATGATTTTATGGGTGTGTGACCAAGTATGTCAGTCAGTGTATGGCTATCTCAGTGGTAGATACATAAGTGCTTTTGTGGGAGTATAACTGGGTGTGTAAGTGCCTGCCTGACAGTGTGAGGGGGTACAAATACAATACTATTAAATTGCATACTTTAAGCAACCACCCACGTTTAATTTCAAACATTCATTCATACTGGCTTAAAAAATAACTATATTTTCAGTATAGCAATTCCTCTTCCTTCTTTGCTGCTCACTATATTTGTAGTTAATGTTCTGATCTAACCTCCTTTCTATATTGCCCTTTACTGTAGTTTCAAGAAGCTACAAATTTTCTTTTGGCTTACATACACTCATCATGTTTTTGAAATATACTTTTTTATAGTACAACCTAAATAACATACCTGTAAAATCTATTTGCTGTCTTCCAACTTTTACTTTAATACCTGTTAACATCTGTTTTCCACTTCAAATCTAAAGTCAGAAATTTGGCAATCCTCCTCCACTCTCAGTACAAAAGTACCAATAATGGTTACCCTTTGCACTGTGCTCTCACTCACACTCTGCAAATCACAGACTTTCTTTCATCTTTTATATTTGTTCTACCACTTCTAAATGATCACTATTGTTTAACCCTTTCCATGTTTCCTATAAAGAAGCCAAATTTGGCAGTCTTTTGCTGATCTGCGGATCTACTGTGGGGCTCTGCAAGCCCCAACCCCCGTGTGGTCCGTGGTGGATCCGCTGATCCACTCGGAAGCCCTTAAAAGCATTCAACAATCTGCTGTTAATGCTTTTCATCTATAATTTATTTAGTTAAATATTGTCAATTACAAGACATGCACTCCCTACTGAACAATTTTTGTACACTAGTCTGCTTTTCAGTTTCACAGTGCAGTCTTTTTGTTCCCTTTCCCCACACTCTTTTAGCTTTGTTTCCATAGTAACCATATTTCTAATAGTCTTTGCCTACTAGTATGTCAACAGTTCATAAGACTTTCTTTCAACAGCATCATACTAGATTTACATTAAGTGTAGCAAGTGTAGTTGACTGTTTTCAATTCCAAGCATATCCCAAACAACATAACTTTTATTTTTATTTTTCCAAAGCCAATCACAGAGTTAGTTACTTATTTTCTTAAAGTCACTACCTAATTTTAGATCCCTGCACATCTCCATCATTCAACCAAATATGTTCCTTTATATTTTACTTGCAGTCCTCCACTGTAACTGCCTTTCAAAATGGCCTCATTCTACTTCAGCTTTTTCCTGTGTACTACTCCTACTTTTCTTCAAAATGGTCAGAGTCTGGATTGTGGGCCACAGTTTTGTGTTTTGGGCCAGAGAGAGAGTGCTAGAAAGAGTGGCATTGACAGGGACCTAGGTTTACCTAATGCATACATTACTTGGGTTGGCAAGAGAGAGTTAAAATGCCATCAATTGTTGCCTTTGGTTAAAAGCATTGGGGATTGCCAACATCCAGACCTCATGGTTATGCACTATGGTGACAGTGACCTAGGCATAATTTACTGGGGTAGGACTGGAAATCCTAATGAAGGATATCTTTGGTAAATTAGTGTCACTCCACATACTGCCTTGGTGTTCTCCGTTTGCCAAAGACGGAAGTGGCAGTGGTCAACCTAGTTTTGTCTGCAGATAGAGAAAACCAGGAAACATGTCAATAAAGCTGTTTCTACATTTTTCCGTGACCACAACATGGGCTCTATATACCATAACAACTTATGCTTTGACATGGACGGAATATAGCAAAAAGACAGAGTCCATTTCACAGACACAGGCAATAGGGTGTTCCTTAACAATCTAAAAATCTTCATCCTGTTCTATATGTAGTTATCATCTACACACCATAAACACAAAGGCTATTTTCTGGGCCAACCCTTTTCCCAAACACTGTTTTTTTGTTTTCAAATCCTCTTTTAAATTTTTCACTCATCCGCCGCGGATCCTCAGTCAAATAAGGGGTCTGCCGACTGTGTTGCAGGCAGATCCATGACAGATCAATGGATCTGTTCCCAACCAAAAGCACACATTCAATACAAACCAACAACACATTTCATACAAGCATATCCTATTACAATTTGTATAACTGTGTCACTGCCTATGTGTGGGTGTATGAGAAACTGTGTAAGTAACTGTGTGGGAATGTGAGGGGCTATGTGGGTGTGTGAGTAGGTGTGTTAGGGGCTGTGTGAGTGTGCAACTGGGTGTGAGAGTGACTGTGTGGGTGTGTAAGTAGATGTCTAGTGCCTGAATGGGAGTAGGAGTGGTTGTCTAGATATGTGAGTGAGTCTGTAAGTGGCTGTATGGGTGTGTGAGTGGCTGTGCGGGTGTGTAAGTGGTTCTGTAAGTCTGAGTCAGTGTGTGAGTAGATGTGTGGGTATGTAACTGGGTGTGTGGGAAGTGTGGTAGATGTTTGAGTGGGTCTGTTAGTGCTTTTGTGGGTCATGAATAGATGTGTGAGTGGTTCTATGGGTCTGTAAGTGGGTGCGTGAGTCACTGAAGGGGTGTGTGAATAGGTGTGCAAGTGGTGTTCTGGGTCTCTCAATGGGCATGTGACTAGCTGTATGGGTGTGTGAGTGGTGTGTGAGTTGCTGTGTGAGTGTGTAAGCATGTGTGTGAGTCTTTGGTGGGTGTGTGAGTGGGTGTGTGAGTGGCTGTGTGGGTCTGTAAGTGGGTATGTGAATGGCTGTGTGTGTGTGATTTTGTGGGTGTATAAGAGGCTGTGTGGGTGTGTGAGTGGCTGTGCGGGTCTGTGAGTGGGTGTGTGAGTGGTTTTATAGGTCTGTGAGTGCTGTGAGTGGTTGTGTGGGTTTGTGAGTGGGTATGTGAGTGGTTGTGTGGGTCTGTAAGTGGGTGTGTGAGTGGTTTTGTGGGGGTGTGTGTGGGTATATGAATGCATGACTGGGTGTGTGAGTGGCTGTGTGAATGGCTTTGTTGGTCTGTGAGTAGCTGTGTGAGTGACTGTATTGGTGTGTGGGTGGGTGTGTGAGTACATGTATGGATGTGTGATTGGGTGTGTGAGTGGTCATGTGGGTGTGTGAGTGATTTTGTGGGTCTGTGTGTGTGAGTAGCTGTATGGGTGTATTAGTGGTAGTGTGGGTGTGTAAGTGGTTGTTTGAGTGGGTGTGTGAGTGGTTGTGTGAGCAGCTGTGTGGGTCTGTGGGTGGGTGTTTGAGAGATTTTGTAGGTCTATGAGTAGTGTTTAAGTGGTTATGTGGGTTTGTGAGTGGGTGTATGAGTGGTTTTGTGGGCCTGTAAATGGTTGTGTGGGTTTGTGAGTGGGTGTGTTAGTGGTTGTGTGGGACTTTTTAAGTGGGTGTGTGAGTGGCTGTGTAGGTTTGTGAGTGGGTGTGTGAGTGGTTTTGTGGGTCTGTGAGTGGGTGTGTGAGTGATTGTGTGGGTGTGTAAGTGGGTGTGTGAGTGGGTGTTAGACCTGGCATCTTTTGGTATGTTTCCCCTGTCTTTTTGCCTTCTGACCTCCTGTTTTTGATGGTATGCTGGACTTCGTTTTTGCTAGTTTAGTGCCACTTTTTCACTGCTATTCAGTGCTAAAGTACAAGTGCCCCTACTGTAAATTGTGTTATGATTGATTTTCCATGATTAGGATATTTGATTTACTAGTAAGTCCCTAGTACAGTTCACTGTGTGTGCCCAGGGCCTGTAAATCAAATACTACTAGTGGACTTGCAGCACTGGTTATGCAACCCACACAAGTAGCCTTTCAAAGGTGTCTCAGACCTGCCACTGCAGCGTCTGCATGCAGGTTTTGCTGCCAAGTCGACCTGGCAAGGTCAACCCCTTGCCAGGCCCAAGGTGCCCCCATGGGCAGGGTGCAGTGTATGTGAAAGGTAGGACATGTACTGGTGTGTTTTACATGTCCTGGTATTGAAATACTGTGCATTCCGTTTTTCACTATTGAAAGGCTGTCTGTCCCATAGGCTATCATTGGAGCTGCACTGTAGCATTTTACAAATGTAACTTTCCACTGGGACAAGATAAAGAAATAGAGTTTAGGCTTCCTGAACTCAGAATTTTAAAATACACTTTTCAGTAAAGATGATTTTTAGGTCGAGCCTCGAGTAGCGCGCAAGCGCTGCTCTGGCGAAGACTTTATGTAGGGGGTTTGAAAAAGCTGACCAGACGCTCGTGCGTCATGGCCTTTTCCCTGCGGTTACCCGCACGGGCGCCATTTGGTTTCAATTATCGTGCCCTGACACGGGCGTGATAATTAAAACCAGATGTCTCGCTGTGGCGCGCGCGCGCACCACTCGCGTCGCCCCCCCTCCTCCCCGCTCGTGCCTTCAAATGCTTGTTGTTTTATGTTCTCAGGAAACCCGTGTTGGGCAGCATTCCTTCTACTGATAACAGGCACTCGGTTGCAGTAAGCCATGTACATTGCTATAGCCATTTCTAATGAATAATTTACGAGGGCTTCCTTGAAATTCTCCGCTGCGCTGCAGGTGCTGCATCATTTATGGAAATATGCATACCAACCGCAAGGAAAGCGTCAGTTGAGCCCCATCACGGTCTTAACAAGCGACCGAGCGGGGCGCCATTTCTGTTTTTGTGGCAAGTTTTACTGCGCCAATATTTGTATGGTGGGAATAGATTGGAGCTGTAATACGGAAATACTGCATTTGAGTGTGTGCGTAAATGGGTTAGGGGAGCGGGACCTCGGGGGCCAGGTTACCTTGACTGCCCAGGGAGGGGACACTAGTCTGTTATGATATGTGACAATTTACAGAGTTGTTGCTAAGTGGCATATTATATTTTGTAAAGATGTGCTCCTTTCATACTGGCAGTGATAAGTGCTGTTTTATGTTTAAGAAAAAAAAGATTTTCTGTTGTGACCTAAATAACACCACCCCATATGCCAAATAAATTGGCGAAAAAGGAACACTAACATAATGACGTAAGTGAACACAGATCAAAAAATGGCCCGTCGAGGCAGTTTCTGTGATACGAATCCTCTCAGGAGAGTAGCGGGTGAACTAAAACTACTACACATGAGCCTGTAACAAAAATCACAAACATGCTTATGTCCCACGTTTGGAGATATTGCATTCAGGTTGCCGTGTCACAGGCCTTATATAGTGGATACATGACATGCATATTCATGGGATCTGGCACAATCAGAGCACTCTCACACGGTGAAGACCTTTTCTTCACCAGCAAAATAACACAAACACAGGAGAAAATAATGACAAAGAGTGTTTGCAGTGGGATATGCAAGAAAAGCGGGACCCTTGTGGGACTGAGTTTTTTCTTCACTTGAACTATATATGGTCGAATTACGTTTAGTACAGTGAGTGTAATATTTCAACTCCTCAAAGGATAAGCATCCTCAATTTGTATGTCCATTTCTATGTCCCCCCTGCATGAAACGACCACCCTGCATCATCAAGATGATAGAACTGGAGCACAATAACACTTTATTGCACCAGAGCTTCACACAGATTTTTAACATTATTTAATGCACTGGTTTTCAAGCACCGACGTTAATTCTTAGTTAAGTGTATTTTGTATCCAGTAGCTAGATAGGTTGAAAAATAATATGCAGTCTTTCCCATATGCATGATGACAACAATAGAAGCATGTATGCGAGAAAAGGCTCTATTTCATTAATTTGAAATGCCACTGGGGTAGATTTCATAGCAACTTCAAATCTGGCTGGCTTGTTGCGCAAGACGTACAACGTAAGGGTTTCCAATAGACAAGGACGGCAAGGACGAGGAAGGAGAGCGGTCATGGCGAGGAGGAGGCAGCCACAGCAGGTAAGTGCCTTTTTAAAACAAGCATTGGCTTAGCCAATAGGTCTCGCCTTTGGGACCTTATAAGTGTTTAGCCATGCAACACTTGATGTTGTTGCACCAAGGATATTGTGCTGGATAACTTCAGCACAATATCCTTGGTGCAACAACATCAACTGTTGCATGGCTAAACACTTATAAGGTACAAGGTTTAGCCATGCAACAGCTGATGTTGTTGCACCAAGGATATTGTGCTGCAAAACTAAATACTTATAAGGTCCCAAAAGCGAGACCTATTGGATATGCCAATGCTTGTTATATTGTGTGTTTGAAAATGCCACTTTTAGAAAGTGGGCATTTTCTTGCTTAACCATCCTGTGTGCCTCTGCCTGTTTGTGTATTCACCATCAGGGTTTAGAGTGACAGGAGCTGGGGATGTGCATTCACACTAGACAGACACAAGGGGGAATTTGAGGTGTGCCCTGTCTTTCCTGGATGACTCATGGCCAGGCTGAATAGACCTGGATGCATTTAGAGTTGTGAGAGGAGTTGTCGCTTGCACCTGAATGGACTGTGGCTGCCTCTCACAAAGCTGTCTCCCTCTCCTGGAGTGAACCTGGCCTGAGCCAGGCAGACCTGGTTTATGTATGTCAGAGAAACTTTGTTTGTGCTAACGTCAAAGGGAAATGTGGTATAAGTATTGGGGCCCTGGCCCCAGGACTTTAGAGCTCTTTGGGATTAAGGAACCTGCCAAGAAGAAGAGCTGCAGAAGCTGTGAGGAGAGACTACCACTTTGTGGTGTGCTTTGCTTTTTTGGCCTGCAGTGGCTGCTTCTGTCTTGGGCAGGGAAAGGACTGGACTGAACTTTCTACAACTTATTTTTCTGAGTATCTCCAAGGGCTTGAGGTAGAGCTTGCCCCTGCTCAATAAGTCTCAGGAACAGCAAAGACTTTGCCATCCTCTAGGTACCTCCATCTGGAACTGTGTGTTTCAGCTGCCACAGAGGAAAAAAGCAACCCCATGCCATAATCGCCAATGCTGCTGGCTCCGTGACCTGAAGGCACCGCAGAGGGCACCACCGCACTTCGCACTATAATGCTGGTCTCACCAACGACACTGTCCGATGCCGACACCGAGCTGCTGCTTGCACCGTGACCTATGGGCAATGCACTTCGCACCGCCTCACTTCACACCGCCGACCTGGTCTCACCGACGATGTCGCTGCAAGCTGACATCGACGCTGCTGCCTGCACCATAGTTTGGGGGCACCAATCATAAGTTATACGATGCACAACCCCGTTCCACACTGCCGTCTTGGCCCACTAACACCAGCAACATTGACTCTAGATTGTCAACTGATGCTGCTGCTTGCACCACGACCTGTGGGCCCCACACACTGCATTGCCCCATCTTGCACCACAGCCTTGGGTCTACCGAAGACAGTGCTTCAGCAACGACGACGACGCTGCTTGCACCGTGGCCAGCCAGCACCGCGATGAGCACCGCCCCTCTTTGCACAGCAGCCCTGATCTCACTGACGCCACTGGATGACCGTTAGCAAGCCGCTGCCTGCACCGCGACCTGAGTGGACTGCACACTGCACTTCACACTGCAGCCTCGACGCCTGCCGATGCTAGCACTCCTGACTTCAACCTCACGGAGTTCAACCTGCAATGTGTGTGACTTCAAGGGCCCGACAACTCCTGCACTGACCTCTGAAACCAATGCCTGATGACGCCAGCTCTTTAGAGCTGATCGCGAGGTCCACGACGCCCTACATTTCAAAAGGTCTGTTTGCGGGTCTTCTCAACACCGTAGCTGGTCCACGACCCTGCGGACGGCCTGAATCATTGGATTTGTTTGTTCACAATGCCATGATAGTCCCAGACGGAGCTATCGACTACAATGAACTGTATTTGAAGTCTATTTTTGCATTATTCGTATCTTGGGAACTGCATGTAGGATGTTTTATCATTTTGGTCTTGTTATATTGGCTATTTTTTCTGAAACTGGTGTGGTGTCCTATCGTAGTGTTTTCACTGTATTATTGTGTGTTATGTGCAAATGCTTTATACATTGCCTCTGAGATAAGCCTGACTGCTCGTGCCAAGCTACCAAGGAGGTGAGCAGGGGTTATTTTTGAAGTGTGACTCCCTTATCCTAACTAGGAAGAAGGGTGCCTACTTGAACAGGGTAAAAACCTGCCAACTAGAGACCCCCATTTCTAACAGTTGGTGTGTGAGTGGTTTTGTGAGTGGTTGTATGGGTCTGTGAGTGTTTCTGTGGGTATGTGAGTGGGTGTATGTTTTTAATTGAGATCTGGGTCCGCAGATCAGCCACAGATTTCACACGGGTACTGCACTGAGCGCCACAGTCGATCCACACACACAAAAAATTATACAATTTTTGACAATTTCTTGCCCTTAAGGGTCCCTCACAGACCCCTACATCAGTCCCATGGGGTTAGGACACCCATATCCTGACCCCTCATATCCTATTTACACTTTATTTCCCCCCTGGGAACCGTGTCCCAATTCACAAAATGGCTGGTGCAACTTTTCTCTCAGGTTGCAGTCAGCAAATCATGGCATTGCTGTTGGCACGTGAATCCATAATTCACACAGCAGCTATGTAAACCATAACTTCCACACCAAATACCATGTGTATGACCCAAAAATATTAATGCTAATAAATAACAGCCCCTAAAAGCAAAATGTAATTCCATAACAAAACATACTGAAAGCAATAAATATTACAATATTCATAGCCATTCCTTTCAAAGTGGCAACATTAATTGTAACGGTAATGTGATATGTTACCTCATTTGTAAGATTCTTCACAACATTTGAAGTTACATATGTAGCATCAAAGGCGAGGTCATGGGCATTGCATATAATGTGCAAGATATGTTTTGCGTGGCTGTTGTGCAAGTTATAGATTGTGGACCTAATCATAGCTTACAAATTTCAGTGTTTACACAGCTAATGTTGTTTCTGTATGTTCCAAATGTGCACCTTCAGCCATGATTCTTAATGGAACAAACCCTTTATCCTTTATAAGACACTTTAAATGTACAAATTTAATATGAATTTCATATTTGAATTTACTTTTATCAGAATAAAAGCTACCCACACAGGGGGCACTGAGGGTTTTGTTATTTTTGTCTTTAATATCCATGGTTGTTGCCAAATAGTTGTCCTATATCTATTTTTATCATCTATCCTGGATTTAGGTTTTGAAAATCAGGGAACACTAACTCCACCCCACCCCTCATATGCTGACCCCAATAAATGGGCCCAAATTAAATTTTGGCTACGCTGTTTAAGGCTGTGCCTTGGCACACCATTAAGTTGGTGTTCTTATTGTGGATAGGATCAGCGTGCCCGATCATATTTAAAAATGTGCTGTCCCCAGCGCAGGTGTAAAGTTTGGGAGTTTGTACCTGCACTGATAACAGCGCATTAGTGACAGACAGAGCTACAAATTAAAACCACCCATAGTTTGAAGAAGGTAGGAGTTCCTCTCACAGGTGGATACTGGGTGTTATTGCACCCACCTTAAGAGACATGCCTGTGGGTTCCCTGAGACCCTTGCAAACCTCTTCCAAGGGGTACTCTCAGGAAGAGCACTGACTGTGTGCCATCTTCTCTCAATACAACAATCAGTGCACCTCATGACAGATTATTTGTCATTGCCCTCACATCTGCAATGCGATGCAGCTGGAGTGACAAAGAGTTCCCTCATTTGCATGGGGCCACTACATGAGGCAAATTAAGGAATAAACCTTTGTGATTGCACCTTGCAATATGTGTTCCATTACGTTCCATATTAACGAAGGGGCCACACACTCATCTGCGACCCTGTCTATAAAGCATAGTGCCCTGGGGTTGCAGAAAGTAAGCATAAGTGCCTGTTGGGCCCCCGGGGTATAAGACATCGCTAGCAGTTGTTGAATGAAGGGCAAAGAGCTTACATAGGAAATCACTGGTCAGTGGCAAAAAAGTAGGTTTTGACAGAGAACAACTGAAATGCCTAATCCAACCGACTCCCAGAAGAGTCCACCCAAATTAGTCCGAGCCAATTGCCATACCCAGAGACACCTACACACTGGTATCTTTCACTGAAATAACCATACATTTAAAATAATAACAATATAATATTCAAAAATCAACAAGGATGCCAACAGGGCTCCTTGGTGTCCAGGCCAAGAAGGGAGATCAGGAGTACCAAGATGTAACACAACAGAATTACAAATGAAAAGGCTGCATAAAAGAGACCTGAAAACTTGGTGGAAAGATATGCCAGTACAAAATAATATTGATATTGGCAATATACAGTGAGGGCTAAATTTTTCAACAGTTCCAAGTATAAGTAAACAGGCTTTTTGCAGGTCCACTGCACACCATCTGGACCACTAGCTGCTGTGTTTTTGACTCCAGGAGTGTACTGAGGCCTGCTAACCAGACCTCAGTACCAGTGTTCTAACCCTTTACAAAGTGTATGTCTAATTGGCTATCCCCAATTGGCAAATACTGACTTACTTATAAGTCCCTTCTATATGGTACCCAGGGTACCACGGGCATGTAAGGCAGAGTTTCCACCCAGGCTGCGGCACTGATTGTGCCACCCTGTGTGAAACAAAGTACAAAATAGCTCCCAGCCTGCCACTGCAGACTGGAAGAGCAGTTGTCACACTGCCAGTTCGACTATGCCAGTACCATTAATGGCAAAGCCACCAATTTCCTTAACAATATATGTAAGTCTACCCTAAGTAAGGCCTATGGATTCCTGCGGCAGGGAGCTATAAATTATTAATTAGGACATGTATTTTATATATGTCTTAACAGCAACACTTCTAAATTGTCATTTTGCTTTGGAAACATTAGTAGCCCCATTGGCTAACACAGGGTTACTGACTGGCACTCCAGCCTGGCTAACTTCGAAATGGGACTTCCTAAATGTGTACTGTAAGTTATCAAATTAATTGTGGTATTAAACCCGACCCGGTGCCCAGGACAAATTTATTGTCACTATTAAAGTAAAGCAACTTTTAGAAAGTTGTTACTATGTGACCCAGCTGGTCTAGTGCCTCACATGGGCTCCTGGCCCACAGACAGATTTCTGCCCACCTGGGGAGTTGTGTGAATGACTCTCAGGCCTACAAAATAAGAGCAGCCCACTGCAAGGAGAGGTGTTACCTCCCCCTTGAAGAAAGTCACTCAGAGTGTTAGCCCAAAAGGCGAGCTTCAAAGGCAAAATCGCCTTTGGTGGGCAAATGGTGATAACACTCTCGAGGGGCTGCCCTATGTTCAGGTAGACAGGCTGGAGAGAGGAACAGAGAGGAAAGACCAATGCCCAAACCGGTTTTCCCATGGGCGTGTAGCCCTCAGGTAGCCACAGCTCTAGGGTGGGCTACCAAGCTCCTCACAGCCAAGGAAGGGGGCAAACATCTTGGGAGTCGACAGAATAGTGCACCCTGGGACTATTAGGTGCCACACATTGCCGTAAAGTCATCACCAAGAGGGAGGGGACCTTATAGCCCATTGGCTAGTGACTGCGTTGTCCCCTCAGGGCACTTTCTTGGTTAAATATGGCACCCCTAGCACCCTGAATCGCAGATCATGTCAGAACTGGAACAAGGACCAGAGAAGAACTGCCCTGCTGCCCCTTTGACTTTGAGAGGCTGCACCATCTGCTTGAAAGCTCATGCTACACCTTAGGCTAGTGAAGTTAGAACTGTGTCTGTGACTCCTGGCTCAGGGAAAGGTCGCTCCCTGGCCCCAGACTGATGCAGTGACTTCAAGGGTCAGTTGGCTAGCCCCCTGGAACAGCACCAGGGAAATTAAAGATTTAGAAACCCAAAACAGCAAATTGCTAGTCACCACAGAAGATTTGCTCCTAGCTGCTGCTGCTTGCCCCAAGAGATCAATCCTCTGTGGCCAAAAGTTGCACCTGAGTCAGATGAACCCCATAGTGCTAGCAGAATCCATATTGGTTGCCCAAGAGGGACACTACCTGCCACTAAAGGATTTCGCTGTGACGACTGTGTACTGAGACTGGTAGCCCAGCCGCAGCTGACCTTCTACAGTCTCGAAGAGAACTTTGTAGGACCCCGACCTCTGTGGCTAAAGTTGTCCCACATGACCTGGTGAAACACCTCAAAGTCACCTGTGTCGACCAAACAGCACCTGGGGCATCTTTGACCATCTTTTCATCCTGTATCCTCAGCATCAGGACCACTCCATTGACGTCTAAGGCAGTCATGTTGTAAAGGCTGGAAATGGACTGGAAAATGCTCTGGTGGCCAGGTAACTGTCCTAATCTACACCATTGGCCCCCAGACCTTCTCCCTGTTGGATCGGGTCACCAAAGCTGGGGCAGAGCAGCCAAACTAACTTTTACAAACTTTTCAAAAGTTTGCAAACTTTAAATTGGCCAATGCTTGTTTGCGGTTGAATTAGAAAGTGACAAAACATTTAAAAATCTGTAACTACAGGACTGACCAGTACATTTTTCTCATCAACGACTCTAAACATTCATAAAAATATAATCTATTTTTATAAATCGGTTTTGTGTTTCTTTTGTGTTGTGTGGCTTTCTTATTTTGTTGTTTGCTACTGTTAAATGCTTTACACTAAGTTCCTTTGTGCAAGTCTTCCTGCTTTAAGCCATAGCTACCCAGGATGGAGCTTAAGGTTGTTCAAATGAGCCTGACTGGACCCAAGACGGTTTTTGTGAGTGTATTATACAGCCATACCATAATACAGACCCAAATCCTCACACCAAGTTATCAAGACAGTGGCGGATCCTCCACTAAGGCAGAGGAGCGTCGCCTCTCTGACTGACATATCATTATTCTCATTTTCTTTTTCCTATTGAAGTGAGTGGCACTCAGGACGGGGAGGGCTGGCCAGAGCAGGGAGAGGAGTGGTTTGCACTCTTTAAGTGTGCATGACTGCTTGGCCGGCCCACTCGTGCCGGCCAAACAGTCCTGCGCACTTTGCATCTTCCCCACCAAGCTTGCTTTGCACAGCCTGGTGAGGAACATGAAAAGCCTCCCAGTCCCCGTCTGAGCGCCATGGTTCGGTCCTCAGACCAATCACAACGCTGCATTGCAGCATTGTGATTGGCTATGGAGAGCCTGGTAGCCTGGGTGCTTCCTGCTCCTTCCCGTAGCCGGCAGAGACTGGAAGAAGAGGCGGTGGCCGGCTTGCTCAGGTAAGTGTATTTTTTTTTTATTTTGTTCCGTAGAGTTCTGGGCCTGCATTTTGATACAGTAGCAGCTGCTACCGATTGGGAGAGGTGGGGCGAGGGGGTTCTCCCCGCCCACCATTCCTGATCGGTAGCAGCCGCTACTGCATCAAGATGCAGGCCCAGAACTCTAACAAGCATTAGACTCACTTCTACAGAGAGCGCTATGAAAATGTTAACCATATTCACCAAGTTCACCAATAAAAAGGTGAGAATAACTTTAAATGAGATATTAGACACCTTTGAAGAACAAATTAAAATGTCACAATAATGAAAATTCAAAAAGGGATTAAAAGCTCATAAATAAGGGAAAACCTTCACATTTGTCAAAAGGTTGGAACCTGCACGTCACAGTGAATGGATTGGCACAGTAACTATAGAAGAGAAGACTTATCTGGGTCGAGTGATGGATTAGAATTAGACATTTCAGACACAGAAGGAAATAGTACAAGCAGAACAACATTTGCATTTTGTAGATGAAATGTTGCTGCCACACTTTGACCAAAAAATATTAAGACACAGTTTGAAAGATTAAAAGAACATGAAAGAGCAAGTAAAAGATAAGATATAGGGGAAGACATGTTAATGATGAATACAGATTTTACAAGTCAAACAGAAGGTATTGCAAAGGTGTTACCAGAGGTCATTAATCCTAACTGCCATGGTATTCAATTTATTGAAAAAAACCATTACCACGGCACAGGCACAATGACTTAAGAAAGGGTTGTCATTCGCCCAGAGAGTTGGAGACTATGATCAAAAGCTGCAAATGTTTACAAACCAAATTTAATGAAAATTCAGACAATATCCCAAATGAAAAATTAAGATATTAACTAGAACCCAAAACGGAAAATCTAACTATATTGGGTTTGGGCAACCTAAAATATTGATAGGTTTACAAAAATAGAAAGATAGTTCTGAAAGTAGTGAAAGTATGGTCCAAGACCTTGAAAGAGAAGAAGAAACCATAGGAAATACCATACTGGCCTCCATTGAAAATCAATGTTTTGCCCAGTTTTACTGCCAGGTCACAAAATACACGCTTTTCAATGATTAGTGATTCAATGCTTAGAAATATAAAAGCAGAAACACACAACAAGAATATAAATAAACGTGACATAGAGGAAAAGAACTGTCTACAAATCTATAAAAATTAATCACTTTATTGATAAAACCTGTAGCGTAAAGACAAACCATCATGCTTCTTGGCCAAGATGATTATACAAAGAAGCTCTTATACAAAGAAGTCTGTAACTGCTATAATAAGTTAACTGAATGAAGAATCTCTCAAATGCTAAAGGACGGGAAACAAAGATGCCAACCAGACGCTGGTGAATATGTCTACTTTCTAAGGACATCCCATCTGCAACATCATCAATTTCCAAGGAAAATGCACAAAATGTCAAGACTCTGCAGACAGACCCATTACTTCATCTATAATTACTATTCTTGAAAACACATCCAAGTACATGAATACATTTATTTTGTGGTTACTATAGACTCATATACTAGAAAAGCAGCAGATTATATGGAACAGTTATGCTGTATCCTCTGGAAATCAGCATACCATCTGATTACCATGGATGTGACTTCACTCTACATCTTTATAGACGAATTGGTCGGTTCTTAGAAATCCTGATCATAGTGGTTGAAATCTGACCCATCTCATGCATAATAATGAAGTTGGTGGCAAATTGCAACTCACTATGATTATAGACCATCAAAAAGATAGTGGACTGCTGGGGTCAGCAAACCACCATGTCTGTGTTTGCTTTTAAATTAAGCAAACTTGTTTTTTACATGCAACCCATTTTCCTTAAAGGAAACAGGACTCCACCTCCTTTGAAAGGTCAATAAAATATCAATGTTTTGCAACTGGATTTCAGGTGAAAAACATTAATACAATAGATCAGTGATACTCAAAGTACGGCTCGGGGGCCGAATGCGGCCCTTCTGACCTTTACATGCGCCCCCCTGGGCAGCAGCAGCACTGGGCTGCTGTTTACTCAACTCAGCACTACAATGAATTTTTTTTTAAATATACAGCAAGCACTTATTTAACGGTTAATTTACAGTTAAGGATAGGAAGTAACTAGGCCCTTAATTTTAGTAACACCTTCATTTTTAAAGACAGCCACTAGATATGCATGCTTTGCTTCCCCTACACCCACTTTACACCCCCCCCTGCTGGCATCAGTGCGGCCCTCTGTCGCACCATAGACCCAACTTTGCGGCCCCCGGGAAAATGTTTGTGAGTACCCATGCATTAGATACTGATTCCTTATTTTGAAGGGACACATACCACACGCCACTTCCAGATACCGAATCGGTATGCATTCGGAATTCCATTTTAGGAGTCCCAAAAACTTTTCTAACTCCTAAAATGGGATTAGTAGACAAGAAAAAGCATATTAACTGTTGCAAACGCTGAACCGGAGCATTTATGGGCCATATGTACAAAGACATTTTGCATTTCTTAACAGTGCAAATCTCTATTTCAGGCCATTAGGAAATGCAAAATGCCATTTCGGTATGTACAAAAGGCATTTGCGGTGGTGCAAAAATGTGGTTTCTATCAAGTAGAAATCTCATTTTGGAAATAGCAAAATAGGAAATCCCAAATAGGGATTTCCAAATAGTGAATCACTAACGCTATGTACAAAGGATTTCCTAATTGCGAATAGTCGCAAAATGGCCATTTAGGAACTGCAATTACCATCAATGTGGATCTGGTGGTAACCAGGTGCAAACTAACAAAAATCACTCAAAATGCATCTGGCGCATTCAGAATGGTGTCTCTGTATGTCTTGGCTAGGAGGATGAGGATTTTGGCTGGTAGGTAAAGAAGGAGGCGGAGACATGCGAGGATATTTAGGGTGAGGGTCACCCTATTTTAACAGACTTAGGAGGAAATATATGAGAAGTACAGACTCAGTAGTGAGGTAATTTTGGAATTAATTGCTGAGTTACAGCCTCAGCTACAGACCCCACCAGTCAGAAGCAACACAATCTCACCACATGTACAGGTATAGTGTTGTCTACACCTTTTGGCTTCATGCATTCTCCAGTGAGTCATAGCAGTGGAAGGAGGAGTGTTGCAAAGTGCATTTTCCAGGTATTGTCACAGGTTTCTGGACATCATGGTCAGCAAACTAAACAAAGACATATGTTTACCAAATATGGCCCAATATTTACAAAAGACCAAATTAATGTTTACAGGGTAGCACAGTTTCCCAATGTAATTGGCTGTGCTGATGGCACACATATTGCCATATGCTCCCCTGTGCAAATGAATTCATGTACAGAAATATGAAAAGTACCCATTCACACTATGTACAGGCAGCGTGTGATGCCGCATACATAATAACTGACCTTGTAGGCAGATTCCAAGGCAGCACTCATGGCTCCTTCATGTTCCGCCACAGTGGAATACATAACTGACTGTCTCAGGGTGAAGTTTACAATGGCTTATTAAATGGTAAGAGAATTGAGGACTCAGTGCATACAGTGGCGAGAACTGTTTGTGAATTCGATGTAATGGTTTATCCTTCTCGTGCTCTTTAAGGATACAGTGCATAGGACTTGTGTCCTTAGATATTGACGCCATACTTGACTCCAAGAACCAGAAGTGAAAAGCAGTACAGCAGGGCACATAAGACAACACAGTCCATCATCGAACGGACCTTTGGCATACTGAAGTGCAGGCTCCAATGCCTCCACAAAACTAGCAAAGCACTACTTTACAGACCTGAGACCACATAACTTGGATGGGCGGAGTTAGAGGTCAGTTTTCACTGCGTCTCACCACCAGCAAAACCCTGGAGGTAAGGGGCAGTGAGAACTGCTAAATTCTCCCCTCATCATGGGAGAGGCTTGGCAGTCATTTACAAATTTGGTGGGTGGAATAGTCTCGATCTGGCAGATGTTAAGTCCTCCTCCAGGCCAATGGAGATTACTTCATCCACCAACAGTTAAATCTGGCCTTTGGACTAGTCATGCATTGCTGCTTGGTAAAGCGCAAGCTATTCATCAACAAGCTATTAAATGCATGCCCAGGATGGATTGCAAATACTAACAGGGATTAACCAATGAGAGGAAGTGGAGTAGGTGGTGCCACAGTAGGTAACTTCCAACAACTACAGCTTGAAATTGGGATGTCTTTCAATGGTTCCAATGTGAATCCTGCCATAATGCGTGGTAAGACAATGCATGCCCCATGCTTTGCCCAGGTTCTACACATTATGGGAACACATTTTGTAAGCCACTGCATGCCTGTCAAGAAATCTTTTTCATGGTCCTTGAAATGCTTTACCCATATTACAGGGGCACTATGATTTACCACATCTAAAACTATAGCTGTCAAATGTGATCACCTATTTTTGACACTACACATGCTTAACCACCTGTATCCATAATGCTGTGCGCTATACCAGTAGTCAAATCTGGGCTTTGGAGAAGACCTTCATCACACCACCTAATGTTAGCTGATGAGCAATACATGCAGTGCTCTTTCCAACTTAGGGCCCGATTCCGATCTCGCTAGGAAAGCCCTTCGTATGACTCGGATCCGGAGGGCTTTCCTAGTGAATCACGCTATGAGAGTCTGACTGAACGAGTACGATGCATCCGTATGCTGATGGACTCGGTTTGGTCGGGCTCCCATTGAACTCTATGGGAGCCTAGTATACCGAACGCGTACACAGGCTCCCATAGCAAAAAGGGGTGGGTGGGGAAAAGTGTACACCCTGTGGCGGTCATGCTTGGGCATCCCCCCGTGACTGATTCAGAGGACCCCGGGTGAAGGGGGGCCTGCTACGGCCCCCGAAGTCTGATTCCAACAGCCGTTTCGTCTCGCTGAGACCAAGTCGATCCGGCTGTCCGAATCGTGCATCGTACTCGCACGTTCAGAATCCGTCTCCATTGCGCGGCACGATTCGGCTGCGAACGAGTTGGACGGACAGGATCGGGTTTGGAAACGCAACGGTCGATGCGGACGAGATCTCTGCAGCGTACTTGGTCGTTCAGAACGGGGGACGAATCGGTCGGAAACATAGGCTCCGAATCGGATTCGTACGTTCCGGAACCCGTCTGGAGGCCTTCCTAACGACATCGGAATCGGCCCCTTAGTAAAAATTGGGCTGTGTTAGACAAAATGCTGTGCCACTTAGGCCTCAGGTGTGAGGTGGGTAGATATTTGTGAAGGGATACTATGTCACCGGCAATGACATTTCCTGGCCAGTATCCTTGCAAATAAATCCATCTATTATGATTATTTCCCCCCAGAATGGGGAATAACATGTAGGCCAAGCATTACTAGGTCAAAATCAGATGCGGTGTCCTCATTTTGAGGACAAATCCACTTTGATTTACTACATGGTGGTAAATTGGAATGGGGGTAAGGCAGCGAGGGTTGAAAGAAAAGCAGAGGCGGTGTGCTGGCAGAAGGGAACATTCAGTGCTCCTCTGTGCCATGGGAGGGTGTCAGGTGGGTGACAGGGGTGAAGGCATGGCTGCATTTGCAACCCAAACCTAAAAAAAAATTACTTTTTCTAATTTACGGTTTCCTATTTGGAAATCTCAATTTTGCGATTTCCTATTTGCGATTGGGAAGCTGTAGATATTGCTATTTGAGAAATACACTGATTCATACATATCATTTTGCGATTCCCTAATAGCGTTTTCTACTGATTCGCTAATTGGAAATTGGAAAGCCATACGTTCATAAATATGGCTCTATGACTGTTAAAATGCTTATTAAAACCGGCTCTAGATTGGAAGAACGATTTTAGGTTTTGTGATGAAAATGAGTGGTTGTAAATAAATCCTGATCCATGGCTGAAAATCTGCCATTTTCTAAAGGAGGAACATTACCCTGAATAGAAAATGTACAATGCATGCAGAGCAATGGGAAACATTATTTTTGTCAAGAAAAGATATGTGACTTGTAGAGAGTTCTTGCTGTGAAGGGCACAGCATGCCACTTTAACAGTCTTCCCTTAAAGGGGCCAAACAACCACTATGCCATAATATAAAATCCCCTTCTTTTGCTCTGCTTTCTCTTGTAAATTTCTCAAATGTTCCACTGATGCCCTGCACTTCATATTATCTCTACAGATGCATTTCTACCATTTCCCAGTAGTACTGGAACTCTATGTTACTATTTAAATTTCTCCTACACAAAAGTAAGAAATAAATGAATGGTGGCTGAGACAGGCAGTGTACAACTAGGTCGGTTCAGTACCGTAGCTAGGTCTTATGCCGCCTGTGGCGGTCCTAGCTTTTGCCGCCCGCGGCCGAATGTAAGACCTGGAAGGGGCGCTGGCGATTCCTGCGGCCGCCGCCCCGCGACGGGCACAGGTAAGAGTGGCTTGGTGTTAGCGGAGGCTGCGGCCCCCAAACCTCGTGCTGGCTGTGGCGGACTGCCCTCGCCTGCTCTCCCCTTGCTACACCACGGGGTCGGTTTACAAAATGGCGAATCGCAGAGTGTTGCAAAATGACTGACGTAATAAATATCCATTATGCAACGATTTGCGACCCCTTGTGATTGCGTACAATCACAGGGGTGGTGGCCTGCAACCATGAGGTTGAGCAGTGCAGGATTGCGCTAGCGGGTTTGGAGCACAGATACAGTATCACACGTGATAATTAATACTCAAGAAACTCCCATCCAGTCTGAGCTGTATCTTTTAAAATAAACATACATTTTATGATGTATGGGAAATTACAGCACTGAAAAGAAAAACACTATAAAAACGATGTCGCTGTACCTTCTGGGGATGAGATACAACACCAAACACAATTCTATCAGTAACTAAACTTAATACAAAGACAAAAAGGCCCTTTGGTAGGTGCTAAAAACAGGGGTGGCAAGAAACTCACCGAACCACCGAACCAGTTGAAATCAGTAATAACTTGAAAAGAAACTAAAAGTTAAATGGTGGCTTAGGTTTTAAACTGCAGAATATAAAATCATGGGAAACTGATCGTTCCAGGCAGCGAGGTATGGAAGGCCGGTAAAACCTTGTGAATCCCCAGCACTGATGTCCCCCGCGGTTAAGGTTAATAAAGCGGAACTCAGCCAGAGGTGTGCGACAGTGATCACACCTCGACACTGCCACTCGAGGCCCGCTGTCTGCACGCGGCTGTGGGCGCTGGAATGCGATCTGCAATCATCCTTCACATAGAGCCTCCCTGGCAGCCCCCCTGTCCCGCTCCTTTGAAGTACATCCTAAGCTGCTAGCTGCTAGAAGCCCACACTTGGGTTACACCTCCCCGCATTCTTTTCTCTGTCAGTGGTCTTTGAGCCGCTGACACTCTGGCAGCCTGACGAGCTTCTAGGGAGGGGCCTGTCCCTTCGGTGACCCTCTGGCTTGCTGTGGGAGACACCTGAAACCCCAAATGGATGGGTCCGAGGGAGGGGTGCGCACCTTTTCTTCATCACCAGCTGCCAGGGCGACGTGTATTCCCAGGAAGCAGCATGTGTCTTATCTCACCCCCTGCCCGCCAACTCCTTTATCAGGTCACGCCGGGCCCCGGGTGTCCCAAATGCTCCTCTGGCGAAGGTGTGAATTTTTCGCACTCCTCTCTTTCCAGCTCCCCGTGTTTCCAAAAGCGTAACGCGCTGAAGCCTCCCAGCTCCGTAGCTGCACTTGTAAACTTGGCCACCCTGCTCCCAATTAAGTAAATTGCAGGATGCCCATGAAAACACAGCCGTGGCACAACCCATCATTGGTCATTCATTGATCTCAGCTCCATTAAATGCACATATGCAAACCATTAACGAATACAGGCCTCTGTGTGCCCTTCTCTCAAACACCGAGCCACCTCAGTTTTGTGGTTCCTTAAAAAGAGGCCTCATTACGTAGTTTGCATCAGTGCAATTTCGAGCCGACTTTTTTGTATTAAATAGAATGAACTGGTGCTCACGGTCGTCATTTAGGGGTCGCCAGTGGTTGCAACTGTGACCTCTGGCTTGCTCCTTGCGACCCCCGGCACTGCTTTTGAGACCCCTGGCCTCAGAGGTGTCAAAACCAGTGACAGGAACACAGGGGTAGCTCGTTCTTATGGACATTAGCTGGGGCTCCACTTTCCTTGTTTTCTGTCAATTTGTTTATTACACTAATAGTGAATAATATAACATGATTCACTAATAGTGTGATAAATGGAATACCGTTGGCTGGAATATGATTCTCCTTGTCAGCTGAGGTAAGCAAAAATGCTTTTAAATGCATGTTGTGTGCGTGCTTGTGGGTGAGCGTGTGTTTGTACATGAGGCAGTGTGTGTATATGTGAATGTGTGGGTGAAAGTAAACGTCAAATGGTGTGTGATGTCGCTTCCGCTACCACTGGCATTTTGGTGAGTTGATGCCCATGCTGGTGCTAGAGTAAGTTTGAAGGTCCGAGTGGTTTTTGCTAAGTGCTTGGCTGCGAAGAGATCCTGTGTGACACCCACCTGTCCTGCCAAGAGCTGTTGGCAGAAATCCAGAACTCGCTGAATGTATCACTCATGACATGGATGTAACAAGACAGCATATTTTCAAAATATTAATTTTAAAAAACGCATTTACCATACAATCCTACACAGCATGTTGACAGCAAGTAGTCTGCCCAGAAACAAGGGAGAAAAAGTGGGTATGCAAACTATAACATGCCACCACATGCAAGAGTCTCCTCTCCACTTCTTGAATTCTGTATGAAGATGAAGACATGGCTTGTCTTTTAGTCCCACTGGGCCCCTAGGTTTGGAAAGACTCCTGCTCAGCTCCAGGATACCGTTGCAGGTGATAATGTGCTCTACAAATCTGCATAGCATAGCATAACATAACATAATCCTAGAATACCCTCTTTTTGTTTTCAGTGATTCCAGACGCACTCTCAAAATAATGCCCTGATAGGAAAGCAGCGTCCCTTTGAGTTTCACTTTACCAGTCTGACGTCTCTCCAAGAATTGTAACAGTCACTGAAAGCTGCCTCTTCAGGCCAGGGGTTTCCTGTACTGCAGCTTTAAGGACTGAGCCATTATGTGTTTTTTACAGAAATGTGCGTGTTTCTTCTACTCTGTAAAACGAGTTTGCTTTCCAGCACCCATGTGTTATCTCCAGCCCAGTGTGCTTCCAATCAGCCCTGCATTTTATGTAAAAAGAGGAGGAAACGAAGAAACCAAGGCATGCCCTGTGTGAAAAGAGGCGAATGCAAGTACAATGTCATTTCTTCCTTGTCCAGAGTTCCTTTCCTCTGCCCTTTCCTGTTAAAATGTGTTCCATGTCAGGAAATTATGTTTTAAGGATGGCAAAGCAATTGGCTATTCCACCCTGAACTGCACATTGTTTGGAACGGTAATTTGATGGACGTTAATGTTCAGATTTCTTCTGGTAATCTCATGACTAAAATATTTCTGTCCTCCTCCCAGGCCTTACATTTAAGGAAATTGCACTTTCATTCACGGCTGGTGCAGGTAAGAGCGGTGTAGGTGGGGCGGGAGGGGAAGTCGACAGACGACGAGGGAAAAAAAAAGAAAAAAAAAGAAAACCACTTACCTTCAGCTCGCCGCATCACCGAGTCGGCCAGCGCAAGGTAAGTGTTTTTTAAAAATGTTTTTTCCCCTGATCGTCGTCTGTCAACTTCCCCCGTCCCGCCCAACCATACCGCCCCACCACACCGCCATACCGCTCTTACATGCACAAGGCCGCGACTGTGCACCTCCTTACAGACGTCATTTAAAGGCTCTTTAAGAAAAAAGATAGAGACCTTTCTCCACCCCAATACCATGCGAAAGGACCCAGCCCTGAGAACCATCCTGATCCAAGAAGGGCCCACAAATCAGTGTGGTTTGTCACACCCTGAGCAAGGGTTTGCAGCCTGAGAGAGGGTCCGCATTGTGTCCAGGAACCCTTGCCATGTGTTCATTGACCCCAGCACGTTTTGCAGATCTTGGAGCAGTTTTGAGACATGGAGTTAAGCGATGCTACCCAAACCCTATTATGGTTTCTTTACTTTTAGCACAGAGGTAGGGATTTACAAATAAAGAAACTAGCACAGGCAGACACCAATACACACACTTGGACAAAGAAACACTGACTGTCATGCACCACTACCCTGCACAGGGATACCACAGACTAAATGGGAACTAAACATGCCCTGCATGCTTCTTCCACAATTACTAAATGATGTGTACCTACAATTCACCACCTGTAATTGCAATACAACGTTATCTAATTTTCTTTGCATATAAAACGACAAAGGTCAACCTCCTGACAATTTTCACTCTCAACGGTTGTAGACATGTTCACTGCCACAATCTAATTAACAACTTGCCTCTATCAACACAGTATTTATATACCTAACCACCCTATGATTGCATCCCGCTCACAACCCTTCTTCATCTCAGATAACATATACTGTTTCACCACCAACATAGTCTATGGAGCAACACATGCAGCATGTAATACATGTTCAAACAAACATTAGCAATGCCAACAGGCCCAACCTTGACAAGCTGAGGCCGTACTATAAACACGGTGCACTTTCCCTGTTAGTGCCATTGCGCCCCTTTCAAAAAGTGTGTCAGGCACAAAAAGGGACAGAGCATCATATTACAAAGAATGCACTACCCCCAGGCAGCCATGAACATGCACTGCCCTTGGGGCAGCGCATTCAAGTGATATACAAAGCAGCTGTTTAAGCTGCTCTCTGGTTCACACTGTAGGTTGCAACCCACCTGCACTTTCACAAGGGGAGAAAGATCCCCCTTGCAGGCGGATGCAGTGAGTGACTCCACTCGCCTGCAGGGAGATGTCTGGGAGGTCCATTGGACCCCCTTTCTTACCCCCAATGGGTTGCCATTAGGAGGCACAATTTCAGTGTGCCACCTTTTTGTGGCGCACTTTAAGTTGTTAGAATAGAAACTGTTTATCTTTACACAGTGCTCTATGTAAGTTAGCATTCGCTGCGCCATTTCCTTTTCAGGCGCCATTTTAGGCTGTTCGAAACTGATCTCGTCCAATTCCGAGAAATGCTCCCCTTTCTCAGAGTTTCATTTCTTCTCTTAGGTTTTGTTTCAGTAATGAGTGCACTGTTCATATTAGCGCATACCTTTCCCTCTAGATAGAGGCCCTCTCCCACTTGTCTGGTGGCGGGCCCAGGATGGAACAACCTTGGATTATGTTAGTTTGTGTCAGATACGAGAAGCTGAAACCTTTTTTTTTGTATTTCACTGTTTAGCTGCACCTGCTTGGAAAATTCCACTGTGGGCGTGTTTCTGCTTGACTACGAAATGTACATAATGTATCTTTATGCTTGTCGATTTCAGTTCCCTCTGTAGCACTCCTATAGACTGGGCAGATGGGGCTCCACTCTGAGTGTATATGAATAAACAGTTTTTAGTTTGTATTCTCTACTGTTTGACCGACTCTTCATTTAGTATGGAAGGCTGAGAGGTGGTCATTAGTGACCCGGGTGGCCCTAAACGGGTTACTTCCTTCAAAGTGTGCCTCCTAAAGGTATGTTTGCCTCTGCACTTGTGTCTATAATATGCCACGCAGAGGCAAAGTGTTTCCCTCATTTGAATGGGGCCACACCTCCATGCACATGAGGGAACGCACTCTTATGAGTGCAACATATGCACCAGTGCTATCAGTATTACAGAAGGGGCCACACAAGGGTTGCCCCTTCTGTAATAGCATTATGCCCCAGGGACACACAAAGTGGGCACACATGCCCTTTGCGCCCCTGGGGCACAATGCATAATACAGCCCACGGTGAGATAGTTAATTGTATGTTTTATTTTTAATTTCAATTATATGTCATAAGAAGGAAGAAAAAACAAAAACATGCTGCCACCTATTTGTCATACATTTGCAATAAATATATGAGTAAACAATGATCATGACACAAATTTGTTCTAGAAGAGTTTTCCTAGGAGCAGGTGGACTTAGAACAGCTATAGAAACCCTTTTTGTCTTTTAATGCACATCACAGAAAAGTGTGATACATATTGGTTCAAAGAAAATGTACTATTGGCTTTGAATCACTGAAACTGGAAGGCATCGTTTAAACACACAGGAGAACTAAAAAAATAAAAAAGGAAAATTGCTTATCAATGTATCAATGCTACATAGTTTTAAGTGTGAACACCTATTGTGTTTATCTTTTTGTATGTTTTGATGGTTCTTTGAACAGAATAAAGTCTCTTTGTATGTATGTATTGACCCATCAATCCTGACTCTCGAATTCACTAAACTACCCTACCATTAAGTAGCTCTCAACTGCTAATCAGTAGTTTGGTATTGGTGATCTTATATGGATCCCATATGGATCATCCATATACATTTATGTGCCACATATTACCAAAACAAATTCTCCCTATGTTGTTTGCGTTTCCTGCATTGTCACTAGGTACGTGTCAGGAATAAAGTGCCTATATTCTCAAGCCATTTTACATGTGAAAGCCAAATTAACACATATAAAAAAGTAAATTATTTGGTTGTAAAATCCTGAAGGGATTACTGGAATTTTCAGCTGGTGCGCAAAAATCTATTGTGGTAAGTGACAAGTGGGTGTACCACGGAGCCGCGGGGAGGTAGTATCCAGGAGAGGCAGTGATCTTGACATTCGTTTGACTATAGACACTCCTTCCCACCCCGTATCTGAGGCTCATGGGGCAGTATTCCTTTTTAGACAAAATATACATTATGTAGCATACCTATTGAGGTATTGTATACAGTGCATGTTTATTTTTGACATGTCCACCACGTAGTATTATCTACATGTATATACACCTTTTTCTAGTTACTTACATTATAAGTTTGAGTGTAGAAGGGATCCTTTGGTCCTGATGAAGAAGCCAGGGAGGGCTTCGAAACATGTTGACATAGGAGAAGCAGCTCATTATAGCTTTGTTTCTCCATTCCTTTCCCCACTTTTAATAATATCAGCTCAACGGAATATTAAAGTCTTTTTTCCATAGAGCCAGGTATTTTTTAATATATTCACTCCTCCACTCACTCCTGACCCTTCCACTCACATACCTACACTACACATAGTCTTGTTCTAAAACTAGTGCTCCCGCGTAGTCGTAGGTTACAGCATGCCCCGTCCCGCAGCGGGCGGGAAGAACCCTATGATGAAGCATGACACCAAGGGCCCTTTTGGTGTGTGAGGGGTATTTAAACAAAGCTGTGTGCTTTCCACCACTGTAGGAGACACACTTAGTTTGGGAGAACACGGTTACATATCTATTCAAGGGTGGATCCTTTTGTTTCTCATATATTGACCAGAGGAGGACGTATCCACCTCTTTTGCTCTCTAAGCATCACCTCTTCACTCCCTATTTTGATTATTTACTCGTACCATGAAGATGGCCAGTTGAACACCGACAAAGTCAAAACTTTATGTGTATTTACAAACATTGGTAATGCCTTTGCCACACCGCTCCTCTTCTGAACTTACACCTAAATGAACCAGGAGGGAGTTATGTAGTAAGTCTGGGACCAGAACTGCTCATTTTCATTAGACAGTTAAGGGAAAGAAAAGGCTTTTATGGAAATCAATCTTCATGAAAAGAAAACGGTAGCAGCAATATATCTTTTTTAATTCAGTTTTTTTCTCAGCTTATTGTTCAATAATGGTTTATTGAGTTGGAAAATTGAAAAATCTTCTAGCATTTTTGTGGAAAGTGATTTCCCGGAAAATGTATTTAATTCTTTAACATCATCTTGAATATGACGAACTGGGGTGAACCATCTTCCACTTCCTATGTCACTAAAAACCAGGCCCGGCTCCAGGAATTTTCATATGAGTGGACCAAGGGTGCTTTCGGGTAGGCCACGGAGGGCCCAATTTTTGGTCTTTTTGAAGGTAGCCTCCAAGCCCTAAATTACATCATATCTATATCCAAACAGGCACCACGATACAAACAGTAGATTCTGTGTGTATCATATAGAGGGTAGAGTAGTGGTAAATTGAACTAAGGTTTATTTTAGGGTTTAGTGGTAGGTAACGGTACTGGGATGAAAGCATTTTGTGTGTTGTCCCCTTAGTCTGCTTCTATCAAATTGATTAGATAAATACCGAATACCAATGATTTGTGAGTTTAGGGTGTACGACGGGAAACAATGTCTGTGTTAACATGGAGGGAAGTTGTCAGTTACTTGAAAATGTGGGCAGTGGACCAAAAAAATACATGCAGCACCCAAAACGTCAATCAGCTATGTCATTTATGACCAAATCGAATATACCTGTGTGCAAATCTCCACAGGCACCCCCTGCCCGGTGGTGCCTCCCTTCAACAAGGAGTATAGAACAACAAAACACAATTGGAGCAGCACCACATATTGACTGAAAAGTTCAATTGAGATGATGTCAACACAAAACAATCTAATATGACACTTCTTTATAGATAACAGTGTCTGTGAAATCCATTGGTTGTTCTTTCTTCCTTTATTATATTGTATTCAATTCTTAAAAAAACACCATCAGCCAACGCGTTTCGTCCACTTAGACATTGGACTTCTTCAGGGCAGCTCAAGCGTCAAACGCCTATATCAATCCGAAATATATGCACCAAAGTTCAAGGCAAAATTCCAAATCCAAAGCCGAGATGTGGCTACTGCACAGGACTGTTCCAAATGGCAGTCCTAGTCGTAATGTATGCCCACTACGACTAACGCATCTATCCTATGCAGACGATATAGTTCTGCTAAGTCAAACAAAAGTAGGTCTCCAAAGAGGGATCAATGTACTGAACGACTTTGCAAAGGAAAACTTATTAGAAATAAGCATAGCAAAAACAAAAGTGATGACCATAAGTCACCGTTTGCAGGCACAACAACAATTTAAGCTAGGTAATATGAACCTGGAGGGAGTCACAAACTACAAATACCTCGGTCTACTTATAGACAACCGATTTAATTTTAAAACACATAACGATAATTCAATCAAGAAAGGAAATGGGTTGATATATGCTTTCTGCACCATAGCGAAGAGTCTAAGCGGTCCATCGTTTAATCCATTATTAGCTGTCATAAAAGCAAAACTCTTGCCGACCTTAGCATATGCTACTGAAGTTCAATACGGCAAAGAAGCAGCAATCCTTGAGAGAATGCAAATAAAGACATACAAAACAGAGTTTGGTCTACCGCGAAATTCTTCCCCGGCACAGATTCACCTAGAATTTGGACTACTGCAGCAACACCTAGCAAGAATGTACGCGACAATAAAACTAAGGTACAAAATCTGGTCAAACCGTCAGAACCCACTTAATAGCGCTATCTGGAAAGCTCAGGAGAATGATCCTCGATCAGCCTATAACAAGTACCTGCAGCTATCAATAAAGTCAACGAAGGTGACAGATCTTTGGCAAGTGAACTTACCGTACACAATATTTCGACAAACACTGAATAAAGTAGAAAAAAAGCATTCGCTAATGGAAGAAAAAACTATATTCAGTAAGCGCTCTCACGCGTGGATGGTACTGCAATCATATTTGATTTTACAACCTGCGGCATACCTGAGTATAACATACTCCATACACTTAAAAAGGAAACTGCTAGCAATACGCCTTGGGTCACTACCGACTAATGCTGATCAACCAACCTGGAAATATAAGGGCCCGCCGTCTTGCACTCTATACGGTGCACCGAAGCAGGACTTTGTTCATTTGATCTGCATATGTCCCGCTTTAAAATCAAATCGGCTTTTATTGTTAAAAAATCTTTTTAACGTTAGGGGTATTCGCACCTGCAGATCCGCCATACTAAAGTGTCTTGACCCAAACGACCCGCAACTTAACTGTAATCTGGTAAAATTTTTACTCTCATACGAGAAATTAATCTGAACTAGTATCCTAACTAGCACAATAGTCGTAATGTATGAATATAAATTAATATCCAAAAAATGATGAAGTAGAAAAGGACATATAGGCGTTGTTTTTCAGGTTGAAACAAGTAGCATCGGTGTACTCAACATGATAAGAGATGCACCACGTAGTGGAGATTATCCACCTATCCATAAGCACTGCAATTCCAGCGCGTCCCGTTGCGATAACAACTCTCCGGTGAAAGGATGGAGGGAAGTTGTCATCCGACACACACAGGCGGATGCTTCTCCTACCTCCAGAAAGCTTCCTAAATGCAATGACGCCTAAACAGACCTGCTGAATTTGGGATTAAAATCACCAACTCTCCAGGCTACAATTCTCATGTCCTTTGCACAGGAGTTTGGGGACACCATATAATGCGGAACTGTTAAAACCGCAATTCCACCTTCTCAGGCAACTGAGTAAGAGGAGTAAGTAAGATAAGCAAGAGCAGATTAACATAACAGAAACTGGGGGCAAAGCAGAGACAAAGTGAAGATGTGCAGAAGAAAATCCTCGAGTTCAAACGTTGAGGGTCCAAAAGTAGTGTGTAAACTCAGAGTAACAGTGGTCTACCTCCAAAGAGCTCCTTTCCCATGAGTTTCTGGATGCTATTTAATCATAAATTCAATATGAGGCCCTTCAACAAGATGCCACCTTTCATCCCAGATAGACGGGAAGCTGGTTGCGGGCAGCGTAGCACAGGGCCAACTGATTAATGGTAGCTATCTCTGGGTTAATCTCTCATTTAGTCTATTAGTGCAACTGCACAAAACACTTTGCAGTGATGCGGGTTGTGAAGCAGAGCCAAAAGCAACTCATCAATACAAGCACCAAGGATGCAACTGGCTCAAAGGTTAGCCTACATCAACTTTAAGGTGTTTTCCTCTTTCACAAAAGTTGGTTGCCACTTAATGCAGGACCTCGAACCCTATGCCTCTAAGCAGGAGCTAGGATACTGCTTCCAGAACAGCGCAACTACCCCAATATACAATTATGTACACATGGTGACCGTTAATAATGCATTAAATGATCTGTGCATTTCCACCAATCAAGCTCCAAAAAAGCTGATTAAAACATGTCCGTTCTACTTATGACATTATGTTAAAGTTTTCATTGATAAACTCCAATTTTCCTTTTGTAATTTAAATTTGAGAGCTGTGTACCAGAGCGCCTTAATTCTACATTGGTTATAGCGTAGAAGAGAATGCTCAGGGGTGTAACCGGGCCTCTGCAGCCTTTCAGTGCAGAGGGGCCCCTCAACCCTTCAGAGGACTCCAGTTATCCCAAGGCCAATGAATATCTGTGAGAAATGGGCAGCTCAGGGGCACCCCATCACATTTTGCAAGGGGGCCCTATCATTTTAGATTATGCCATTGGGAATGATCTGGCTTTATCAGGGTCCAGGCGATCCCACCACACCAATCTGACGACCCCACTGCAATCTTAAACAAGCATTGGCATAGCCAATAGGTCTCGCTTTTGGGACCTCATAAGTGTTTAGCCATGCAACAGTTGACGTTGTTGCACCAAGGATATTGTGCTGCATAACTAAATACTTATAAGGTCCCAAAAGCGAGACCTATTGGCTATGCCAATGCTTGTTAGTCATGGCAGCAGTCACCATAGAGCAAAACGGCCGACATTCTGATCAAAATGCCAATACAAGCAAATTGTGCTACTAGCGCATTATCATCTTTACATCCCTGTAAAACAGCGTTTATAGCTCTTCTGAGGATGCATTATGCTTTCCCTCCCAGAAAGCTCCTTAGTAAGCGGTTAATACAAACTGGTCAGCCATATTTACCCCCTTCCTTTGACGTACACTGTTCAGTGGCCTCCCCCTTCGCTTGAAGCAGCGGCTCTGCCTTCCCACTCATTAACCGGAAGGGTAGTGCTGTTCTTTTCGGCTCCCCATGACCCTCGTGAATGGCAAATGAATAGGCTCGTTCCCAACAGGCTCATGAATATTCAGAGAGCATGATTAGCTGCCAACATCAGAAGAAGCACGCGCAGTGTAACAAAACAAGCGCAGACCTTACACAGAACCCCGAGAGTTCTACAGCACCTTCTCTTTTCCAATGTGCTAATTAAAACCTTACACGTGTTTTTCATGCTTCGAGAGCCTTCTCTGCATTGTTTCTGCCATTAATGGAAGGGAATGTTGTATTAAAAGCTGCCGGCGAAAACTAGAGAAAACAAGCAGATGCCAGGCTGCAAAATGAAAAAGAAATGGCGGCCGGTAAAAAAAAAATAAACAGTGGTGCGCGCGCACCACAGAGGAGCGGAGGGGGGGAGGAGGGAGCACGGCAGCCTGCTCAGCTGACCAGACGCTCGTGCGTCATGGCCTTTTGCCGGCATGTGTTTCCAATTATCGCGCCCGCGTCTGGGCACGATAATGGGAAACACATGTCTGCGTCGCGCGTAACCGCCCGAAAAAGGCCACGACGCACGAGCGTCTGGTCAGCTTTTCAAACCCCTTACTTAAAGTCTCGCCAGAGCAGCGCTTGCGCGCTACTCGAGGCTCGACCTAAAAAGGTGCACTGTGTTCTCACATCACAAGACTTCCAATAGTTGAGGAACAACTTACCGTATTCGACTATAAAATTAAACTCAAAACACAAACGTAAAAAGTCTCACCTCCAAGAGCCTTCATCTCTGGCTGCTGTCAGTGGCGAAGCCTGTGTGTCATGGGCCCTAGTGCAAGAAACAAAATGGGTCCCCTGTTTGAACTGTGAAATACAGCAATAATCAGCTTTCACTAGCCCCCTCTGGCCTCTGAGCCCTGATGCCACTCCACGTGCAGCACCCTGGCATTTCTTGTCTTCTGCTGGGTGATGGTAAATAGTGTGAGAAAGTGCAGCATGAGTGGTGTGAGTGTAGGGTGAAAACTGTCCTGCTGTGAGTGTGGAGTGAGCTGCATGAATGCAATACGAAAGGAAGGCCCATGTGAGTGTCTGGGTGAGAGGAGTGCGTGCAGAGTGAGAGGAGTGAGTGCAGTGAGGTGTGAGCAGTGTAAATGCAGGGTGAGTGGTGTGCCTGTGTGTGAGTGCAGGGTGAGGAGCAAGAGTGAAGGGTGACTAGTGAGGAGTTAGCATAGGGTGAGTGGTGTGTCTCTATGAGTTCCGGTAGACTATTGTACCTGTGTGCAAGTAGGGTGAACAGAGTGCAGTCTGAGAGGTGTGTCCTTGTGAGTGCAGGGTAAGAGGAGGGAGTGCAGGGTGAGTGGTGTGACTCAAGGGTGAGTGATATGCTTGTTTGCGTGGTGTAAGTGCAGGGTGAGTGGTGTGCCCATGAGAGTGAAGGGTTATCTGTGAAAGTGCTTATGTGAGTGCATAGTGAGTGAGTGATGTGCCAGTGTGAGTGTAGGATGAGAGGAGTGACTGCAGGGTGAGTGATGTGACCATATGAGTTTGGGTGTGGGTGAAAGTGCAGAGTGGGAGGAATGAATGCATGGTGAGTGATGTGCTTGTTTGAGTAAGATTACAGGGTGAGCAGTGGTGGCAAGTGAATGAAGTGTCACATGAGTGCAGGGTGAGCGGTGTGCTCATGTGATCTCAGGGTAAGTGGAGGGAGAACGGCGTGAGCTCATGGCGACTGGTGTGATTGCAGTGTGTGTGCTGTGAGTGCAGGGTGACCACTATGCTCATGTGTATGCAGGGTAAGAGGTGGATGAATGGTGTGAGTGCATGGTAATCACATGTGCATGGTGAGCAGTGTGAGTGCAGTGTGATGGCTGTGAGTGCAGGGTGAGCAGGAGTGGTGAGAATGAGGAGTGAGTTGGCGGAATGCCGGATGTATGCTCAGACATTTGGAGTAACTCAGGAAATTATTGACTGTTGGCAAGTAGGGTTTCAGATATAAGTTAAACTATAGATATTATCGCATCAATCAGAGATGGAGGAAATAAATAATTTGCTGATCCTGCAACCAACAAAACCTTGTGATTGGGTTACCAGCTGACCGGATTTCTACTGGCACCACCAGTATTTGATGTCCGGCCAGTACAAAAAACACCTATAGCTGGTATTTTTAGCCCTTATCTGTGTATACTTCAAACATCACATATAAATAGAAAGTACTTTTAAATGTGTTCTAGAGCTTCATTAATAATCCATGACTATTAATGGAAACAAAGACAGAAAAGTCTTGTTACAAATGAATACGTACAATTTTATTTACAGCCCTATTTAGTATCACAGCTAGGCCTTTTCAGACTCTTTAAACAGCAAATGGCTGATATTTTCTCTTGGAAAGGTGGCAACCTTACTCGCGATATACCTTTTCATGAAATGTATTCTCCTACTGTGGCAGTTAAAGTAAAATACAAAAGTAAGGAATAGGCAGGGGGGCAGAAGGTACTTGAACCAGTGGCAATAAACAAAAAAACAAAGCGTAGTTAACCACTTCACAAAGGCATGTAAATGGTCTTTTAAAGACCTGTGAAAAACGTGGGTGTGGCTGAGATAGGATGCCAGACACTGCCCAGACAAGCCCACAGCAGCTCAACAACCACAATGTCGGCCCCATGACACATAAATAGAGGAATTTAACGTGCATTTTGCAATTGGTTTTATGCTGTGACTGGGAGTTGCTAAAAAAACACCACCAGAATCACCCATGACAGCGCCCTGGTGACACCCATCACTCACATGATAAAAACATAAAATAACAACCTCTAATGTAACATGCAAGAGAGGCATATTGGAATTACTGGTTTTACCCCAAAATTATTTTGAAACCTCCTCTGTTGCCATCACCAGAACAACCATATTCAAATCTCGATGTAAAAAGGCCAAACCAGCGATCCATGCCAATACGACTTCCACATGTAAATATAAGGGCTGGAGAATATATTACAAATGACAAAACAAAAATTGGCAAAATTATACCCTAAATTAAAGTCTTATATGTTACTAATACTCTCAAGGACCAAACCCATACCTTGACATTCGTCATGATTTCCTCCTTACAAAGCATAAAAATATTATTTCCACTCCTTAAAGGGCCTTGCCTTAATCAAAGAGGTCATTTACCGTATTACAGTGCTTAATTTGAGCTGGTGGTTTCTGGTGCTCGGCAGTGGCCCTTAATTCTCAACACTGGCACGTATGACTGTCTGCCACAACGTGGCGTTTGTTGCCTAATTTAGAGATCAGCAAAACAACAGTTGTTTATTAATTCAATATACTTTAAAAATGACTAATACCGGCTGCCCAAGCCATACTTATAGCTTTGGGGACCTGGAATAGCCTAAAATATAACACTTGTAGGTGTATGGTGGTTAGTAGTTGTGCTGGTACTGTCATTGGCAGCACTTGTAGGAGCAAGGGGTGGTGCAAGCTGCAGTGGTTTCCTGACGAGGGCCCTGGCACTTATTTATTTACCAGTTAAGCACTGTATATTCCTCCTCTGTACACTTTATACTGGGCACATATCCAAATGAAGTGGCAGTGATTATACAATTGTCAATACTGTGAATAGAAAACCGTAACAAAAATGAGAAAAAATATGAGAAAGAACAGCAAATACCAATTCTGGCTTACACTCTTCATTGTGAGCCGAGTCTAGCCGCCCTAATTAGTACATCACTCAAAGATAAAATGCACATCCTTAACTATATCGTGGACATGACCAATGCTAAAAAACCTGTTCCCGTAAAAGTATAACCACAACATCCATTGTGTTTACTTTCCAGAGTGCCATGTTTGTTAGGCTAATCTTGTCATGTATGCCCCTTTTTCCATACATCGCCCCATCCACACGACAATAACGGTTCTGAGGGGTGACCTATTACCTAGTAATTAGCCCTGTCTCTTCGTGAACAGGCTCTTAGTATATTATCAAAATAATGCTGTACCTGACGTACATAAACATGTCCCCAGGTACGGCATAATTAATCTGTATAATGGTCACCATTTTTTTCATTCTTGGCCAACAGCCCGCTGTGCATGATCGCATTTGTTTGGAAAAACATTTATGATTGTTTTCAAAACATTTAAGATTGTTTTAAAAACATATCGATTCTAGAAGAAACCCTGGAGTGACCACTCTAGTATATAAGACCCTTATTACCCCCTGCAAATTAGAGGAGAATTCCTTCCAAGCTGACACGGGGTCCTGCATGCTGAATCCTCGACACGCAATGGTCTGACATTCCTTGCGGAGTGTCATCCTCAGAGCAGAGACGGGGAAATTCGTTCTCTACCATCAGGTGAGGGGGTTGGAGCTTCCCTAGGGGATTCTTGGCTACATACACATATGCACATATACATGCTACACTTACATATCTAGGCAAGGTACATTTAGGCAAAGTATGTAGGGTGTGCATTATAGGAGTTTTCAAATGCCACTGTTTTATCTGAACTGTGTATATTCATCTTCTTAGCACTATGGTAGAAATGTATCTATTGTTTACCATATTAGCACTTGCGATTTCTTTCGTATGCTTCTGTCTCCTAATTGTCACAGCAAATATGTTTTACACAAGACTGTCGCTGGACCAATAAATACTTATTGAAAACGTCCTAATTGCCATCCTGTGTACTTCCTGAGAATAAGTAAGCACGAGTGACTGAGCGAAAAGTACTGTACTGTTTTCCACGGACCCTGAGGGATCAGGGTTGTCATGTTCAGTGGTTGCCAGAAACTACCTACACCACTGTAAGATACAGGGGGGTGTTAGTGGCACTGTAGAGCTAGCTGGTCTAACGGCTGACATACCCTGTAGGGGTGTTTGGAGTCGGTTTGGACACCAAGCCCTCCGTTTAGGTCATCCAAAACACACAGGTCCTGGGGATTCCTAGGAACTACACGACAAGAGGTATCTCATGAGTCAAGCCTCCATATGTAGTATTCAATTAATGAGGCAAAAGAGAAACCATACCCCTTTACTCCCTCTTATGTGGCTCACTCCATATTCATACCACACCGGAATACCTATCGCAGACAGCCGCCCCCAGGGTTACGATATGAATACGGGCACCACTGACATACACCAATACAGCGGCGCTCTGCAAATCCAAAAAGGCCCTTACGTCTCCCTTATTCTAGATTTCTATACACCAGCACTCCCAAAATGGCGCATGAGAAAACCAGGAGACGCCATCATTCCCCATCAGATTTGTGTCGATGTCTGTCACATGATACTGAGCATCATCGCGCGTGCATTATACTGTTAACACAACCCTCCTACTACCTGGGACGCCACAATGAAATGGCTCCTTACTGATGAATCCTCACAGCGTACTGCTGATCATGAGGCTGCAATGTTTTCAATTAACCCTAAAACTCCAAAATAATAGCAGATAAAAACCATATGATAGTTCCAACCCACCTATGGAAACAAATTGCCTTCTCAAAAAGCTCTACTCTATGTCAATTGGCACTACGAGTCAAACTCGGATCTAGAAAAACAACATAATATTTTAACTCACCTATGAATCTGAGTCACCATATTGAAAAAGCTCTTCTCTATAACCCCATATCAACACGACTCTCTAAAAGCCGGAATGCAATGGTACCGCCTTACCCACAGAGAACTCGCAACTGGATAAACCTCCCAAAGGTATAATGACCACTCTATTATTACTTATCAACAAAGTATAGCGAGTACTCTGAAAAGGCCTCTATTTTCACCTCTATAGAAACCAATGTACAGTCCCAATAATTACCAAAACAGAAAAGTGTGTGACCAACGTCAGAACTCCCCATTAGTCAAAATCCCTGATAACAAATAAGATTTAGTTCATGTTCTAATAAATACCATTTTCCTAAGGGTTACCTCATTAAGGCCTTCTCTGTATGTTCCCAAAGTGAACATCCAGTACTCTTCACTTCTGCTGCGAAACCTGCACTTATCTCTTCCTCCAACTGGATGGATCCTGTCTAAAATTGTCCATTTTAAACTACTTTCTGATAGATGACATTAGACGAATGGTAATTAGTCATTAGAGTAGCCTGTATTCCTTTATACTCAATCAAGGAAGATACTATAGCTCCATCATAGGCATGGCATTGACTGCATCTATGATTATCACATACTGGGTTTTGACCAGTAATAGACTTTTGGCAGTAATCATCTCCACTCTCAAATATCGATTTTGCCAAAATGCTTCTGAGATTGCGGTTCCTACGCAAAGCGAATAGGGTTTTAGGCAGTTTCATCTCATCATCATTGATGGTGAGTATATGCCATTGGGAATGTATGATTTGTCAAACTTTTTGGTCCAGATTTGAGTGTTGTGTAACACAAACTAAACAATTATTCTGTTCTTTTGTTCCTTCTTGGAACATGGCCTCTCTATTATAATATTTAGCTCTCTTAAATGAGTCACTGACCAATCGTTTAGGATATCCTCTCCTTATCAAGTTTTTCCTTAATAACTTCCCATTACTTACAAAGTCTTGCATATTAGAACAGTTCCTCCTAATGCGGAGGAATTGACTAAAATGCATCCCTTGCTTTTTGCACAGAGGATGAAAGTCTGGAAATGAAGCAAGGTGTTACGGGCTGTGGGCTACGTATACAGAGAAACCTTAAATTTCAGTTCATGATGCTCTATCCAAATATCAATGAACTCCACTTTATCCCTACTAGCATTGGGTGAGAATTTTAAGTTATCATCCCACAGATTGATCCCCCAAAAATGATCTAGAAATTGTTCTTCTTCATCGTGCTGGGCAAAAAAAGTTTTGTTGCTAAATCATGACCAGTGTTTTCACTTTTTGGAAAATGGGGCAATCTCATTATATATATATATATTCGAAGAGGTTCACAATGGTGACATAAAGGGATTGCCATATTATGTAATAGATGCAGTAGTCCCCAACATCAGAGGAGGAAATAGGGAAAAGCAGTTAAGGAAATTAGAATCTTGCTACATCATAGAGCTAGATACAAAGACCCCTGAGTCGCCTCAATGTGGAAGAAGATTTGTATACACATTTATCAACTAAATTGCAGTCACAATATAATGTTAAGAAAAACCTCTTGTACCTTGTAAATTGGTTTTAAAATAGATATGTTGGATATTAATTAGCACTGAGCACAAGTAGGATGCACTTTTTTAGATTGGTGGAATGTATTGAGTTAAGAGATAACAAACTTTATTCTTTTGTTTTTTTCATCCCTCCTTGTGTTTACATGCCCACTTGGGCTTAATCACATGAAAGCATTGACACTATAAGATGATTGAAATATCCACTAGGGTTGAATGGTAGGAATTGACTCTACTCAGTATTAACCGTGAATTTGTTCTAATGCACTTCTAAAGAGTATTGCGGAAAACGCAGAAAATAGTTGTCAGTGCAGTAGGACCACAAGAATGAAATGGAACGTATAATGTCTCCATACTATAGTAATGATTAAATTTGGAGAGGATTGTGAGCAGAAAATATTTGGCATTTGCCTGTTAATGAATTTAAATAATGTAAAGCATAAAAGAAGTGAACGGAATTAGAATTACCAGTCTGTCTTCACTGTTTTCACTGTGTGAGCTTCTCACGCAATAATTGAAACTGTTAAAAGACTACCTGTAATGGCGCCTCGGCATTGGTGAGCAAGGCTGGTTGCAGCCAAAATGCGTTGGATGCTGGCCTGATATTAAAATATTTTGGAGAAACCACACGGAGCGTTGTCATCCTTTGTTGTTGAAGGACTACCGGGATATATATATATATTTATATATATATATATATATATATATATATATAATACAAAAAGAGTTGCCTCTAGGTGGGATGCACTCCCAGGTGGAAATTACGCCAAAGCAAGGGCACACGCCATGAACAAAGTCCTTTTCTGGTTACCTGCCAGATGCGTTTCGGGCCAACGCCTGCCGGCGGCGACCCACTTGGGTTTTACTGAACCACCAGTCCCAGGAAGCATTGCTTCAGGTGGTTCACCTGAGCATTATTATTATGGGGATTTACTGGTGGTTGCCGCATGCCGGCACGTCACATGGTCTGCCACTGAAGAGGGCGTTGGCCCGAAACGCGTCTGGCAGGTAACCAGAAAAGGATTTTGTTCATGGCGTGTGCCCTTGCTTTGGCGTAATTTCCACCTGGGAGTGCATCCCACCTAGAGGCAACTCTTTTTGTATATTATATGTGATCAAGGCCCTTTGAGGTCGAAACGCGTAATGCTGAGTGATTTTACTGGAGTGAAATAAATTTTAAATCTGCACTTACTTTGTGGTCCGTGCTCCTGTTCCTGCTCTGTTTGACAGCCTGAGCTAAGGTTGGAGTTCTTTGGATATATATATATATATATATATATATATATATATATATATATATATACATATAAATGTTTTTTCTTCAAAGAGATCCATATAGATGTTAGCCACACTGGGGGCACAGGCTGTTTCCATGCTCACCCCTTTTACTTGTTTATACAATTCATTATCAAATTAAAAAAATTCTCACCCAGTATTATTTCAAGAAACTGAAAAATGAACGTGACAGGACCATCCTGACACCGTTGTTCCAATATGCTACTGACTGCTTCTAAGGCCTCCTTTTGGAGTACATTTGTGTAAAGGGCATCCATCGTGACCAATATCTCTCTGTCCTGACGAAACGCGACTCCTTCAAGTTTAGAAATCATGTGACCAATGTCCTTAACATAAGAGGAAAATCCGCTAACCAGATGTTTAAGAAATGTATCAATGTATTTGGATAGCAGCTCTGTAGCTGCTCCAATAGCAGATACACTAGGACGAAAAGAGGGTTCTTGACATCCTTTTGTGTCTTGGGTACTCCATACATAACTGCTATATGAGTATTAGACTGGTTCAAGCACTCAAACTCCTCTTTGTAAATGATACCAGCTTCCAGAGCCCCTTTTCTTATTTTTCTGATTTTCCTAATCACACTCTTTTGCGGATCTCTTTTAAGATAATGTTCTAGCTCAGCCAGCATAGCCTTCATCTTTTTTTTGTATTGGTCAGTGTCCCAAAAAACAATCCCCTCACCTTTATCACAGGGTTTAATGGTGATCTGCTTATTATCTTGGAGTTTCCTAAGGGCCAAATTCTCTTCATGAGGAAGGTTTTGTGGAGGTTTTGTGATACATGTGATAATTTTCTGTATTTTAGATAAAGCAGATTTTTCAAATATTTCAACTTCTGTCCCTACTTTGTCCAAACTCGGAATGAATGTAGATGGCAGTTTCAATTCTGATCTATTGTTATCCACACTGACGTCCTTAACCAAGAAATATTTTTTTAACCTTATCCTATGAAAAAAGCATGAAGATCCCTGACCAGTTCAAACTTGTCTGCTTGTTTGCTCTGTGCAAATGTCAGTCACTTAGATAGTAAGTTCTCAGTGTTCTTATCCATTATCATTATTGTAGTTTGCGCAGTGTATTGTTCCCCAAGTGGTCCACTCCCCATATTTTGTTTGACAGGAGCCCTCTTTTATCTTACTTCCTTAGTGGCTGTTTGACACAATCATCTTTAAGGAAAGTTAGAAGAACACAATAGTTAATGGAGGATACCTGAACGTTTTGTGAATTGGATTTCAATTGTAAATCTCACCATGAGAAGGCACAGGTATAATCATGATGACATTTATGATTTCGTTGCCATGGAAACCTTTTGTGTGTATGCAACTTATCATATTTTAATGAGATAAAAAAGTAAAAGTAATTAGGAATTGTGCTGTAATATCAAATTAAAAGTACTTAAAAGCTCTACTGTGATATTTGCATAGGGAGGCTGAGATACTGATCTTTTCTTCTTACGGGAGGTGTAGCAAGTATGTGAACATGCAGAATACACATACTATTAACTGGCACTTTACTACTGTTGCAGAGTCCACTCCACATCCACCAATTCTGAATGTCTGGCAGACTGATTGATTGTCTAGTAGCACGCACTAGCAGGACCAGCCTGGTTGCTTTGTATAAACAGCCTGAATTGACTTTAAAAGGATCTCAGGAGTACAGTGCTTACCAAATTGAACACACTTTTAGGAGCTACGAAAATAATAAAATGCATTAGAGCCTGCAATCTATAATGTAGTAACGAGAGTTTAAAAATATATATACAGTTTCGGAAGAAGTCTGGTCACACAACAAGTATTAGGTGACCACAAACTGCCACTTATCATAAATACATATATAATCAGTCACCAAGTTAGTGTGTAAATAGTTCTTGTAAGGCAATTAATATAATTTTAACACAATTCAATGACATTTTTAAGGTATAAAGGGGATGGGATTCTCATGGACAACAGGGCCGGACTGGCCGTACCGGGCATCAGGCGTTTCCCCGGGAGGCTCAAAGGGTGGGGGCCGGTTTTGTTACTAGGGGCGAGTTTTGTAGTGGTGCTGCAATATCGGCCCCCCAGTAACAACAGCAACAAGAAAGCATAATTCACTCACTTTCTATTCTACCTCTCGGAGCCAGCCAGCGCTACACACTTGCACCCCCCCCCCCTTCCAAACTCCCCTTGTCGTGGTCAGACTTGCTCACTACCCATCATGAGGAGGCTGGTCTGACGAAATTGCCAGCGTGCTTTGGGTTCCGAGTCAAGTCCTTAGCCGCAGCCCGTGCAGGTAGAGCGGTGCGGTGGTGGGGCTGGGTAAGGGGGATTTCGACAGACGACAAAGAGAGAAAATTATTTATTTATTTAATTTTCCCTCCTCATTGTCCGTCAAAATCCCCCCCAACCATGCCCCACCACTCTTACTTGCACGGGCCGTGGCTGCCGGCCCTGAAGGACAGGCTCAGTAACTTCTTTCTTCCAAGTAGGTGGCTGTCACCTATCTACAGAGTCTCTTTAACATTCACAGTTCCAGCCCCTGGATAGAGCATAGCCCGGTTAGGGATTTTATGCCTGAGGACTCTAGCCTGTGAGTGCTCAGCCTGGCAAATGCTTTGTGCACATTTTGATGTGTTAAAATCTCATGAGATACAATAGAGCATAGAGCTCTGCTCCCCTTTTGTTTATTAAATATATTTATATTAATCGGACCTAGCCAAGTAACAAGATTATATAATAAAATTAGAGTATCACCAAAGCAAGCAGCTAGGCAGAAGGAGGAACATCATTGTTCAGTTTCCAGCTGTCGCTGGTCTCTCTCTCCCAGAAATCAATCAATCAATCATGTCACTTATAAAGCGCACTACATACCCGCGAGGGTCTCAAGGCGCTGGGGGAAGAGGGGGGTGGTGCTGCTACTGATCGAAGAGCCAGGTCTTGAGGAGTCTTCTGAAGGCCAGTAGGTCTTGGGTCTGTCGGAGGTTGGTGGGGAGGGTGTTCCAGGTCTTGGTGGCGAGGTGGGAGAAGGATCTGCCGCCGGCGGTCGTTTTCCGGATGCGGGGGACTGTGGCGAGGGCGAGGCTGGTCGAGCGGAGCTGGCGGGTGGGGGTGTAGAAGCTGAGTCGTCTGTTGAGGTAGGCTGGTCCGGAGTTGTGGAGTGCTTTGTGTGCGTGGGTGAGGAGCTTGAAGGTTATCCCCTTGTTGACAGGGAGCCAGTGCAGGTCTCTCAGGTGGGGTGTGATGTGGCTGCGTCGGGGGATGTCGAGGATAAGACGTGCAGAGGCGTTCTGGATGCGTTGCAACCGTCTCAGGAGCTTAGCCATCGTTCCTGCGTAGAGGGCGTTTCCGTAGTCCAGCCTGCTGGTGACGAGGGCCTGGGTGACTGTTTTTCTTGTTTCGGTGGGGATCCACTTGAAGATCCTGAGGAGCATTCGGAGGATGTTGAAGCAGGATGAGGAAACGGCGTTGACCTGCTTAGTCATGGAGAGGGTGGGGTCGAGGATGACCCCTAGGTTGCGTACGTGGTCGGTGGGTGGCGGGGCTGTTCCCAGTGATGTTGGCCACCAGGAGTCGTCCCAGGCTGAAGGGTTGGAACCAAGGATGAGGACCTCCGTCTTGTCCGAGTTCAGCTTCAGGCGGCTGGTCCTCATCCATTCAGCGACGGCCTTCATTCCTTCGTGGAGGTGGGCTTTGGCGGTGTGAGGGTCTTTGGTGAGGGAGAGGATCAGCTGGGTGTCGTCGGCGTAGGAGATGATGTTGAGGTTGTGCTGTCGGGCGACGTGGGCGAGGGGTGCCATGTAGATGTTGAACAGCGTTGGGCTGAGGGAGGAGCCTTGGGGTACGCCGCAGATGATCTTGGTGGCCTTGGATCGGAAGGGGGCGAGGCGGACGCTTTGTGTTCTGCCGGAAAGGAAGGATGTGGTCCAGTCCAGGGCCTTCTCTTGGATCCCGGCGTCGTGAAGGCGTGTTCGTAGTGTGTGGTGGCAGACCGTGTCGAAGGCGGCTGATAGGTCCAGGAGGATGAGGGCTGCTGTTTCTCCGTTGTCTAGCAGGGTCCTGATGTCATCGGTGGCGGCGATGAGGGCGGTTTCGGTGCTGTGGTTGCTGCGGAAGCCGGACTGGGAAGGGTCCAGGATGTTGTTCTCCTCGAGGTAGCGGGTCAGTTGTTTGTTGACGATTTTCTCGGTGACCTTCGCGGGGAACGGGAGCAGAGAGATGGGTCGGAAGTTCTTGAGGTCCTTGGGGTCTGCCTTGGGTTTCTTGAGTAAGGCGGTGATCTCGGCGTGCTTCCAGCTTTCCGGGAAGGTTGCTGTCTCGAAGGAGATGTTGAATATTTTCCGGAGATGGGGCGCGATGGCTGTACTGGCTTTGTTGAAGATGTGGTGAGGGCACGGGTCTAGCGGTGAACCGGAGTGGATGGTGTTCATGATCTCGCTGGTGTCCTCGTCGTTGATGTTGGTCCAGGAGAGCAGGCGGTTGGTGGTTGTGGGGGCAGTGGTCTCGGTGGTTGCCGGGGCGGTCGTGGTGTTGAAGCTGTCATGGATGTCGGCGATTTTGCGGTGGAAGAAGGTGGCCAGTGAGTCGCACAGGTCTCGCGACGGCTGGATGTCGTTGGTGTTGGAGCTGGGGTTGGAGAGTTCCTTCACGATGTTGAAGAGCTCTTTGCTGTTGTGTGCGTTGTTGTCTAGGCGGTCTTTGAGTGAGGCCCTTTTGGCGGATCTGATGAGGTGATGGTGACTGCGGGTGGCGCTCTTGTGGGCGGCGTAGCTGTCCGCTGTCCGTTCGTGGAGCCAGATCTTCTCCAGTTTTCGGCATGTTCGTTTGGAGGCCTGGAGGTCTTCGGTGAACCAGGTGGCTTTCTTGCTGGTGTGGCTGTTGGGCGGATTCTTGAGCGGGGCGAGGGTGTTGGCGCAGTCGTCGATCCACTGTCTGAGGTTGCGGGCGGCGGTGTCGGGGTCGGAGGGTTCGGCGGGTGGGCTCAGGGCGAGGGTTGTGGTTAGCTGGTCTTCCGTGACTCTGCTCCAGCAGCGGCGAGGCATTTGTTCGGTGCGGTGGTGCGTGGTGGGCTTCCTGTAGGTGAAGTGGATGCAGTGGTGGTCAGTCCAGTGGGGTTCAGAGGTGTGGTTGAAGGAGACGTGTGGGCTTGCGGAAAAGATGGAGTCTAGCGTGTGGCCGGCGGCGTGGGTGGAGTGTAGTCACGAGCTGTCTGAGTCCGAGGGTGGCGAGGTTGTCGATCAGGGTGGTGGAGTTGGTGTCCTTGTTGTTCTCGAGGTGGAAGTTCAGGTCCCCGAGGAGGATGTAGTCCGTGGAGGCGATGGCGTGTGTGCTGACGAAGTCAGCGATGGAATCGCTGAACTGTGGTCGGGGTCCGGGGGTCTGTAGATGAGGGTTCCTCTGAGGGTGGTGTTGGGATCGGTGTGGATCTGGAAGTGCATGTGTTCGGCGGTGCTGAGGGTGTCGTCGGTGTTGGTTGAGACTCTGAGGGTGTTCCTGTGGACGATGGCGATGCCTCCTCCGACTCCGTTGGTGCGGTCCCTGCGGGTGATCTTGTATCCGTCCGGGATGGCAATGGCGATGTCGGGGGCTGAAGCGGGATTCAGCCAGGTCTCCGTCAGGAATGCGACGTCTGGGGAGGTTGAGTCGAGAAGGTCCCAGAGTTCGATGGTGTGTTTGTGGGCGGAGCGGGTGTTGAGGAGGATGCATCTGAGGTAGTTGGGTTCTTTCCTGGGCGGTGGTTTGGCGGGGCGGGTGCTGGCGAAGCTGCAGTTCCGGCAGGTGAAGGGCCCTTGGGTGCGCTTCGGGGTGGCCTGGTAGCAGGCGTGATCTTTTCCGGGGTTGAGTGCGTGGAGGGTGCTGGCGTCGTATCGGCGTCTGTTGATGTGGCGGGCGCGGGGATGCCCGGACCAGGGGGTCTGGCGCTGGGCGCGGTCACGGCGCGGACGGGCGCAGACGGGCTGGCCTTCGGTGCGCCTTCGGCGCGCCAGCGGCGCGGCCGCGCAGCAGCCGCCATAAATGGGGAGGTGGGAGGGAGGAGCAGGGAATGGGGCAGCGAATGGGCAGTGAGGGGCGGGGCCGCAGGGCGCAGCGGCGGGAAACAGGCACAGAAGGGAACACGAGCACAATCAGGGCATCAAGGGGGCGCAGAAAGGAAAAAAAACGAGCACAATCAGGGGCAGCAAGGGGGCACAGAAAAGAAAAAACTAGCACAATCAGGGGCAGCAAGGGGGCACAGAAAGGAAAAACGAGCACAATCAGGGGCAGCAAGGGGGCACAGAAAGGAAAAAACGAGGCACAATCAGGGGCAGCAAGGGGGCACAGAAAGGAAAAACGAGCACAATCAGGGGCAGCAAGGGGGGCACAGAAAGGAAAAAACGAGCACAATCAGGGGCAGCAAGGGGGCACAGAAAGGAAAAAAACGAGCACAATCAGGGGCAGCAAGGGGGGCACAGAAAGGAAAAACGAGGCACAATCAGGGGCATCAGCAGGGCACACAGACGGAGCTGTGTGGTGGGGGAGCGACCTACCAGTCAAGGTCAGGGGGGGCAGGCAAGAGAACCTCACGCTCTGCACTTAACGACTCCACTTAGTATCAACATCATGTCCTTGAGTGACGAGACTTCTGTGGTACTACAAGTTTTGTTAGGCATAATGTTTGGAGTGAGTATGCTTTATCACTAATAGCAAAGAGGTGAGTGACTTTTAGTTTTGATGAGGTCAGAGCTTTTGAAGCATACATTGGAGAGATATCAAATACAAAGCACAGAGTAATTTTCAGTCTTATCAAAAGAAGATCATGAGGAAGTCTAGTCCTGATCAAGAGCAGCACTTTGAACAATCCTTGGTATTTTAAAGATCTGTCCTCTGAATGAATATAGTGAACCCCTGTTGAGGTAAGCGGCTCTACGCCAGGGAGCATATGAAGATCCTTCCCCTGCTCCAATGACTCTTTTGACCAAGGAAGGTGGGCTATAGGAGGCATGACTTCCTGGTCCAAGATTTGCAAGTCGCAGTATTAGAGCCAGGAAGCTATGAGATGATATGCTACCCTAGTGAATGCCAGTGGTTAGACTATTTGAAAGCGTTACCCCGATCACATTTAGTGTGTTTGATGTGATCCCCTTAATGACCAAGAGTCTGCCCAGACTTGGGTCCCATGCTCACTGTGCCCCTGGAACTAAGTTGCACTTGACTGAATAGGCCCAACTAGGCCAAAACTGGTGTGTTCTGGTTCAGAGAAGAACTGTCTTGGAGGTTCAGGCTGGACTGTTCCTATCGGAGCAGGATTAAGACTAATTCGCATATGGCTAGGTCTAATCTGAGGTGGCATAGTGGACAGAAAAATGATGGGTCGTAATACTACTCAGATGAATTGCCAGTGAATAGACTATTTGCAAGTATTCTTTCCATCGCTTTTTGTGTTTTTGATGTAATGCCCTTAGTGGGCAAGGGTATATCCATATGTGGGTCCCATGTTCAGTGTGCTACTGGAACCGAATTGCACCTGACTAAAGAGGCCCTAAAGTCCAAAACCAGTTGTGGGTAGCTTGTGTTGCAGTTCAGAGAAGGCCTGGCTTGGCAGTTCAGCTGGACTGTCCCTACTGTAGCAGGATTGAGGCTGATTTCCATATGCCTGGGCCTAATCTGAGGTGACATAATGGGCAAAAAAGTGAGTTGGAATGCTACCATGAGTGATTGACAGCATTCCCCCATCACTTTTTGTGTGATTAATGCAATGCCCTTAGTTGCCAAGGGTATGCTCAGACATGAGTCCCATGCGCAATGTGCCATTTGAACCAAGCTGACACGACTGAATAGGACCAAAAAGGCTGAAACCGGTCGTGTGTTGCTTGTGTTCCAATTAAGAGATGACCTAACTTGGGGGGGCGTGGCTTGACGCCCAAGGAAGATGGCGGCTGCTACGTGAGCTCCGGCGCGACGGTGCAGGTCGGAGACAATTTTTCGCGAGTCCTGTAACCCATTCTCTTCTCAATGTGCGGGTCTCCCTTAATAACCCGCCCGACGACCTCCTGAAAGTGCGAGAAGCACACCAACGTCAAGAACTTAAGGTATTTCCACCGTTCCTGCAAATACCTCAGACGCGGCCGCCATTTTGAGATGCGGCCGCTATAATAATGGCTGTTTCGGCAGCACTGAAGTGAACCATCTAACTTCTTCTACCGTTTTGACCTCTAGTGAGCATGTGGACTATTTATACATGCTGTTATTTACTTTTGCCAAGCCTCACCGACCTCTTGCTAATGCGTAGCGCTCACCAATAACGTGGAGTCCAGATATATATTAACGGCGCAATTACCTCAGAAGCGACCTGTGCTTGTCACCCCTGCTATTATGGCCACTACAACTGCTATTTCTTCAGCGCTGAGGACGTGCGCCTCAGCCTCCTTATTGTTACAATTTTTTAAATGTTGATGTTAACCCTCTACAACATGCTGTGATGCTTGCTATTTTTATTTTGAGCGCTCTCTCCTTTTATTGTTATTGAGCACTATTGTAGCTACACATGTGGATGAAGGAAAGTCTACACACCCACTGAGCAGCCTGTGTCATATCTTCCTCGTTTTTGGCCTTTTTCCTTCTGTTACCAAGAGGAACTTGTTCTCAATAGCACCCCTGAGAATACTTTTTGAACAATGGAGGTGTCGTGTAGTTCCTATAGTACCCCTGCAGGACCTGCGCGTTTGGATAACATATACTGCGGGCTTGGTGGCAGACTGACTCCGTTCACCCCCACCGTATATGTTAGCATAGTTTTGCATTAGCTAGCTCACAGTGCCACTAGTGTCTCCTCTTATCGGGGAGAGATTAGTTTCTGGCAACCTTAGATCATGACAACCCTGATCCCTCAGAATCGTGGAAACAATATACTACCTTTCGCTCAGTCACTCGTGCTCACTTATTCGGTTTGTCTCAGAGAGTTACACAGAATAGACAGTCGGGCGTTTCAATAAGTATTTATTGAACAGTTGTTATTCTAGTGTAAAATATATGTGCTGCGATAACCAGCAGACAATAGCAGAGATATATTATCAGCAGTACGATAAAAGCAAAGGGATAGAACAGCTCTACCATATTGCGATAATCATGAGTACATACATGAATATAAAAGCATTATGCAAGTGTGTGTACTCCTACGATGCCTACCTAGATGTACCTGTGTGTACCTAGCAAATGTGTGTAGGTCTTAGAAGCTAAGAGCCAAGAATCCTCCTAGGATTTAGTCGAACCCCCATACCTAAATAGAAAGAGAGTGGGACCCCGTCCTGGTCTCGAGTTGGATACCCTGTCCGGGTTGTGTCAGACCACTGTCAGCTTGAGCAACTGCATGCAGGAGCCTCAGTGTCTCTGGTCAGTGTGTCAGCATGGAAGTCTCGGTTCCCTCTATCTTACCGGGGCAAGATGTGGTGTATTTATACCCTAAAGAGTCTCGGTCCTCAGTATGGTTTGTATTGGACATGAGGAAGACGTCAGGGGTGAACTTTGTACATACATATTATGCCGGTGGTGTATTCTTAGAAAGCCATACATAATTAATGAGTACAGTGTGGGCCTGTGTTTGGAAGAACCCTGCTGCATTCAAAACCACAGGATAGGTAACGTTCAGCCCTCAGAGCTCGTTGTGTACTAGCTGGGACCAATGTAGGTGAAAGATCATGCCTATATAAGGAATCATACTATAATAGGACACGTATAGTTGTGACCATAATTGGACATATGCGGCCATGACCATAATTGGGCAAGTACGAATATGACCATATTAGGGTAAATATGAATACGTCCATTTTAGGGCATGTACGAACGGGTCTACATTAGGGCATCTATGCGGGATATAACACCCACTCCTCTTCCGAACTGGATAATAAATGACCATACTTAAAATCTGGACAATTTAAAAAAAAATTTTAAAAGCACGTAAAAACATGGTTCTAAAAAATCGTAAAAAAATTTTGGTGCTTAAAAAAATAAAAAATGTTTAAATTCAGCTTTTTCTAGTTGCCCCTTAAAAGCCAATATCGTCTCTCTATAGAAGTTGTATTACCATAAGCAGGAGAAGGCCATGCTTTTCTCAAGCGAAAGTGTCAATGTAAGAAAATGTTCCAAATTTAGATCGTTTATTTTGAAACGAGTGAAGAAGCCGAATTCTTTCCCAGGACACAATGAGCCAATTCAAGATTGCGCGTCCTGGCTGGGAAGCTCAATATTATCGGTGTCAGCTGCTGTAGATGACAAATCCAACGCCTCACAGAGAACGTCAATCGCACATAGATGGAATGTAGTACTGCCAACAGTCGGTGCTGCGGCAGCTTGTGCGGCAGTTGTTACCTGGGTGCCTGTGGAGGAGTCACCTAACCCAGCAGGAGCAAACGGCACCTGTGGATTCTCCAGGAATGCATTCATCAGAATCGGAAGCCGTTGAGGACAACGCAGAGCGTGGGCCTTTATGGGGTCCAGCACTGCATCCGTGTCCGGAGGGGCATCTGATGGAAAAGTTAGACAAAGATCCAACGTGCATTCTTCTCCGCAGAACAGGCATCGAAGCACAGGTAAGATGCAGTCTATCCAGACTGGTCTAAATGATAGAAACCAGGAGGCATTGAGTTCTCGCAGGCAAGAAATGCCCAGAAGTTGTACCATGCGTTCACGGTATTTCCGCTCCAGGAGCGTGTTCACCATTCCCTCGGGAAGTGAGCCGTCCATTGCGTAGCAGCAATATTACAATCAGGATTCCTGCGATTAGGAACAGGATGAGCGGGAATCCTCCAAATACGCTTCCCAATACGGAGTGTATAAAATTTAGGATTACTCCGAGGACTGTCTGAAAGGTGCTTAACAGTCCTGACCCTATGGTCTTAAATAGGTGTACAATTCCGCTCGTATCAGACATATTGAAGATACGTCCCACCATTTCTGCGAAATGAATGGGGCAGTTTGTACGTATGAGTGCCTGTATCTCAGTAGAGGTCCTTGCAACTTGAAGTTCATAGGTTTCTCGAGCGGAGGTTAAGGGCACGGGTTGCTGTAAAAGCATGGCTTTCAATCTGCTCAGAGTATCAAACTGTATAAAAGAAACATTCAGCGAAGGCCATAACGGCGCCTCCCTGACTGTGTTCAGTGGCGGAAACAATACTTGCATACAGCAAGTAACCCTGGAGGTAACAGTTACTAGACATGCGACGCCCGGAAGCATCCCACAACAACCTTGATCATTTAGCATTAAGTAACTCCCATTCGAGAGCAGCTGGAAAACCGGCGTGATCATGGCCGCTGGGGTCCCTGACATGTGACAAGATAAGTTAACCACTGAACCACTGCAGGCTCCGTGTAGAGAAATATCCTGACACATGAGAGAACCGCTCAAAGCGTTCTTGCAGTTTGTACCACTCAGATACACTTCTCGATCCCCATTCCGGCATTGGTATCTATATGGTAACTTCCAAGTTTCCTTGATGTATCCCTTACCCATTTTCTCATATTTGCCTGCCTGCCTCTGCTCAAGGCAATATTGAAACCGAAACGTAGTGACCGGCAGAGTGATTTGGCCATGAATTAGCCATTCTGTTGATGGTGATTCGGCTACAGTGAATGGTAGCCTTTCCAGTTTCTCAATACGCAACATTGTATATTTGGCTCCCCTTTGTGCCATTTCTGTCTGTTTATCAGTTAGATTGTATTCTGAAAACAGAGACGTGGTGTTTATAAAACGCCATGGCACATAGCCTGCACGCAAAGATTGCAGCGTCCAGCTTAACATCATAATAGAACGTAGCTGAGATTGCCCGTGTTGTAACAAGGCCAGATCTTGTTCTAATATGTCGATTGCCGAGGACACAATGTTGTCTAAGGAGCAAATCCTGGAGGTCAAAGTAGTTAACCCATTATCCACCACTGCCAATGCTTTTTCTAAGTTAATACGGTCTATCTCTGGTATTCTTTCTGCGGCCTCTTGTTGGGATATTTTCCAGTTTTCATTATAGTAGGCATAAAGGCCTGCATATATGAAACGTTTCTGACGTTGTTTCCTGGGACCTAGTAGAAAATCTCTAAGATCCATGTCAGGTGTGAGTAAGGTCAAGTGGTGCTTTACTTCTGTGAGTGTCGAGGTCTCTAGCCAATCAAGGCACAACTTCCCAACACTATACGATGTCAGTTCCCCTGGGTGTTGTCTTTGTACATAGCGTGGATCTGGCCTATGGATACTAAACCCTTCGGTTGTATTCATAAATCTCTGTTGACATTTGTTTGTGTCAATGGGCCAAACCAGCCATTCTGTCCAATCAGGATCTGATCTGTTGTACTGGAAAGTGTCAACTAATCTCACCCCATGTGTAGTAGAATTCTGCCCCCCACCCATCTGAGATGGTGTTGGAAACCCCGGTGTGTTCATTTCCTTGCCTTTGGCTAAACCAAGACAGGTTGTTTGTTGCACAGTTTCATTCAGAAATAAAATCTGCTGCGGAATGATGCATGCTCTAAAAAGTGCTTCTATTCCCTGGACTTGCCAGTCCCTAGAACCCCAGATCGATTTGGAATCTATTGTGTCCTTCCATAGGTCGAAACCCTGTTTAGACAACTGGTTCAGAAAGGATGCAGAGTAAATATGTTTGGTGTTGTTAACATAATTTTCTGAGCTGAATTTTTCGCCACTTTATAATAAAATGACTTCAGGTCGGATGTGTTAAACCCTGAGAAGTATGTGAATTTCTGTGCAAATGCTTGTGAACTACCTTTTGGAGGTGTTGGGCAGTGTTCCCACTGGTGGTACTCAAATACATTTCTAGGTGTTATAGATTTGTGCAAGAAATGATGACCATATTGCTGGTAACAGTACAATGTATCATAGTCTGAAGTACCTTCTAACATTTCATTATTCGGAAATGCTGCAGTTTTTTCTAAATCAGACATCATAGCATTTACAGTTTCAGTGTCCCAATCATCAGAAAATGTAATGGAGGTAATGATATCACTTAAAGAAATTTTAAATACATGTTTTAGCTTTAAAAGTTCAGTCGGACCGAATACACCATAATCAATCTTGTCCCATACTATACCGTCCGGTATAGGAACTGCTGTAATGTTCACTGAAGACAAGTCTCTTGGTTCACGATGTGAAGACTGGTGTGGTTTTAAAATCAAATTGATTCTTTGGGCTGTAGAGCTTGGTTGGAGGTATCGTCCATTAATAAGCATTCTAAAAGTTATTATTAAACCTAGCCAGAAAATGAAAAATAAAATCCCAGTGATATACCATAGTTCTATCCAAGGTGACACCAGGTAAGTCTTTCTAAAAAAGTGCAAAAAGTCATTAAGTTTCTGTTGGAGTGATTTTTTGGCTGGCGTCGTTTTCCGGCTCGCTTGGATCCAGTGAAAACGTATCAAAGTTCATGAAATAGCCAGAAGCAGTTCGATCAATTGTTGGAATTGCATCGGGATTTGTTGAAATCGGATTTTTCTCTTGACGAGGCATGTTGACGTAGATGTCTGTATTAGGTCTGATTGCAACTTGGTTGTTAAGTTGGTTTTCATTTCGAAGATGAATTTCTTGTTGAAGTGGAACGAGTTCCATAGCATTGTTGCTTAGTCCATCATTCAGTACAGGTGGCTCTTCAAACGTGATGAGTCTTTCTGTTTGAACTTCTTGGATTGTAGCGAGAGGAGGGCGTCTGCTACTGTGGAGTCCACAAGGCCTACTGTTTAGTATCGGCCACATAGTGTGGTTTGATTAAGTCAATTGAGATGAATCTGTTCTCCTTTTTTCCGGCAAGAGGTGGCAGAAGTACAGTTCTTGTGCCGTGGATTGCAAGGACCGGTACAGGCTTTCTGTAGGATGGCCCAAATTCTTTCTTGTCAGCAATCTTCTCTCTGACTAGATCCCTGATTTTTGGGATCCAGATAGGTCTTGCCGTTATTGCCTTGACTTCCTCAGTGGCGGTCTGTTTCTGGAGCACGTTACTCAGTTGTGTCCTGGATTCATTTAGATCCTGTAAAACAGCCAAACGATCATGTATATCAAATGGTTTTTCATCTGCCACTGTGCCTTCACAATCAAGATCAGGTACCCACATTCTTGTCCCAAATAGGACCTCGTAAGGAGTGACACCTCCTAGAGAGCTTCTTGGCTGATTATTGAGCGCGCGCTGTACCCCATAAAGGTGATCGACCCATCTACCGCCCTTGCCTAATACCCTAGCTGTTAAAGATTGCTTTAAGTCTTGGTTTTTCCTCTCCACAACAGAATTTCCCTCGGGATGGTACGGAGCGGAGTACCGCAATGCTACGCCCATTCCTTCCATGGCCTCTTTGTAAGCCCGAGTGCTAAACGCCGGACCACGGTCAGAATGTAACGTGCCAACTGCGTATGTGCCGATAAAGACTCGCAAATCTTTTATAACAGTTCGAACGTCAGCCGAGCGCTGAGGCCAGACCTTGAGGACACCTGAGCTGGACGCACACGGACAGACAACCTGATGCTGTCTAATAATGGTATCTGTACTGGACGTGTTGTGGTGGACCCTTGCATCTGCTTACAGATGTTGCAGTTCCAGACATAATCTCTTATCTGCCTTATCATTTCAGGCCACCAGTAGCGTTGCTTCAATAAAGAAGCAGTTGCATCAAGTCCCAAATGTACAGAACCTGTCCCTTCGTGTGCTGCCACTATTAAGCTTTGCCTACGATCCATATTTGGTATTACTCTATCCCCCACTCCAGGAATCTGAGCATATGGAATGTTTTGAGCATCTAACTTGTAGGAGTACTTGAGTGGAAATATTTTAGGTACTGCTGTGCTGCCTTTGCGTGAAGCATTGACAGCTACCATAATCTCGCCGTCTATTCTCGTCTTTGAACGAGTAACTGCAGCTACGGAAGCCGGGCGAACAGCCCCCTTTGCGGCTTCATCAGACAATGAATCCCCTTCAACGTGAACGCCATCACGCTGATGACTCAGTGTATGTATCACGTGAGCCTTTGGTAGTTCGTTTCTCAACTCCACTACCTGTTCCCATAGCATTTTATGCTTAATTGTGCCACCTTTTGCATCTTTGAACCCGTTTTGTTCCCAATGATGTAGGTATTCATTGTACGACTGTACACAGTAAAAGGAATCACACACAATAAGTGTGGGGAATTTGTGATCCGTATTTATAAGTGCCAGTATAAGTGCTTTGAGTTCTGCCAACTGAGCCGTGCAGTCTCCTAGAGATTGCGTTTTAGTGCAACTCGGATGGAACTTGACATTGTGCAGGTGACCTTTAACAATCGCACACGCTGCGCTGTAAGCTTGCTTACTCCCTATGGCCGGTTGAGCAGATCCGTCAGTGTAAATAATGTATTCACACTGATCTAGAGGCAAAATTTCATTTGGTAGAGGATTTTCTTGTTCGTATTGCAGGAATGCCTGTGTTTTTAAACTTGGATCAAATCTGTATTCAACATCTGTTGCAGTAAGAGAATTAGCCCATTGTATCCATCTAGGATGTAAGGTTTTAGCATTTGGAATGCTAGCTTTTGTAACAGCTTCTAAAGCTGGTACTGGGGTCACAACAATTATGCGTTTTCCCTGAGCTAGAGCTCTTTCTCTTGCTACAGCGGTCTGCACTGCTGTCAGGATTTTTTCTGTTGAAGTGAAACGCATCTCTGCGTTTGTGTACAGGTGTGATTTGTATGCGATTGGTACTGTTTCACCTTCATTAAAAGTTAAATAAGTGTACCCGCATTGACCCGCTATGACTCGGATCACTAAGTTCTGTGCGTTTACGCGTGTCTGTAAATGTTTAGAAGCTATCATGTCTTCCTGTAGGGAACGCAGGATATTTGTGTGTTCCTGTGTCCATTGTCTAACTGAGAAGTCAGGTTTTATTAAGTCGTAGAAAGGTTTTACTCTTTCTGCGTAATCCAAAATGTATGTTCGACCAAAATTTAGGAATCCCAGAATTGATTGTAAATTCTTTAATAATTTTGGAGGTTGGAGCAGTGCACATTTTTCTAAAAAGTTAGCTGCTAGGCTTTTTCCCTCACTTGACAGCTCGTATCCTAAAAACAGGACATTGAGGTGGGCAATTATTGATTTTTTTAAATTAAATTTATAGCCCTCAGAGGCGAATCCCATAATAATGGTGTTCACCCTGGTCAAGTGCCTCTTTAAGTCATTGTCCGTCAGATAAATATCATCCACATAGGACAATGCTTCTTCATCCAAATTTTGGAGTAACTCTGTTACCCTTGCTGAAAACAACCCCGGGCTATTCTTATACCCTTGGGGGAGTCGGCAGAATTGCCGTTGTGACCCTAACGCACTGAATGCGGTCAGATACCTGCTTTGAGGCGCTATATTTTGGCAGAAAAATCCATTTGAGATATCAAGTGTTGTTTTATATTTTTCCCGCACAATGTTATTCATTAATGCGGCACTGTGTGCATTTTGAACTGCAAATGTCTTTGTGCAAGTGTTTAAATGTCTGTAATCTAAAACTAGACGATATGTATTGTCAGGTTTGGCTACGGGGAACAAAGGATTGTTCATAGGTGAAGTGCAATTTTCTATCACCCCTGATATTCAAGTTGATCTAGAATCTCCCTGACTTGTTTTTTAGCTTCCTGCTTTATAGGGTATTGCCTTTGAGCATTTGGGGAAACTTTTAACGGGATCACGTGGTGGGTTGAATCCTCATGCCAACCAGCATGATTTTTGTACAATGCTGGAGCTAGGGCAACTGCCCACTCCTGCGCATATGCATGTTTTAGGTGAATGGGAACGAGGTCGGAAAAGGCTGGAAAAATTACAGTTTCTCCCCTAGGGCACTCCATGCCGAATGCTGGCAGCCAGTCTTGTTCTGCTAATAGAATGTCATAACCAGATGACAGATTTTTCCAAAGAGACCTTTTACTTTTCTGGGCTTGTCCCCTCCATCCGAGTGTTATCTCATGTAACTTATGTGGGACACTTACCCGAGTATCAGGTGTTTCCACCGTGATATACTCACTCAACTCCGCTGTCACCAGAAATTCCTTCAGGTTCTGGTGAGCTATCGTTACTTCTGCTGCGCTGTCCAGCATTGTCAGAGCCTATTCCCTGTTCAGAAGCTGTGTCCTCAGAATTCTGGGCATGTCTGATCTTGAGACCTGCTACCTTCGTCTTTTTGAACTGAGGTTTTGATTTTTGTTTATCCTCTTTTTAGGTGCGTAGTCTCACTAGTGCGTTGCGTGTCTCTGGACTTTGTACGCTCCTCTTGTCTGTGTTCTGACCGTCCTTCCCTCTCGGAGTTTCGTGTTGAACCCTGAAAGAGGAGCAGTATCAGTATCCTGATACCTGTCAGGTTTTATAATATTATCCCTATTCCTGAGGTTATACCTCCTTTCAGAGGAGCTCCTGTTGAGGAGACCTACCTCTGGACTGAGATCTGGTGTCTTTAGACTTTTGTTGTTTTTATTTTCCCACTTCTTTTTAGAAGAAGTAGGAGTCTGCTTTGTAGTGTCTTTTTCAGGACTGCCCATCAGTTGTGGTTTTACTGCTTTCCCACCTAGACTGTCTCTGCCTAATTCTGCATATGCAGTTTCAATTATTTTGGGTAGTTCGTGTTGTTGATCCTCTGGACTGAACTCCCTTAGGCGTTGGCGGATCGCCACAGAAGCTGCTTCCCCCTTAATGTTAGCTAGTATTATGGCTGAGACCTGTTCAAAGTTGTTTAGCAACTTCATCCCTAAATTAAGGGCAGGCTCTGCTCCGTACTCATTTTGTATCTGTTTCAATACGTCAGGTACTACTGCTATTGAAGGGATACCATGTGTTCTGGTATATATGGCAGCAAAGACTGAACCCCAAGAGGTGCAGTCCTCTACTTGTGGTGTAAAACCCATGGGCAAGCAGATTGTTAGAATTCTGTGTTTATCACTGGTTGTAGTATTCGGGAATACTGCTTCAAGCTGAGTTATTTTCTGAGCTATCCAGAATGGGATTTGTTCGCGTTTTGCTGGCATTTTGCCCATTATCGCGTGTAATGTTTGTGGAGTTATTTTATTAACTGTACCTTGGACTGGGTTGTCTTGTGCTGCAGCTGGTGCAGGCTGAACTGTTAAAGTCCTCATCACAAATTGTGGGAGGTTTCTGTAGATTTTAATAAAATCTCTGTGTTGTACGCGTAAGTCTGGCTGTGGCATTGTGTCGATGTCAGGATGCGGTGTGTATGCCGCTAATATGGGCCATGTGGCTCCTGCTCCTCCGAGCGGGCCTAATCTTGCTCTTCCTCGTACGTGGGGTAGGGCACCTTTCAACCAGTAATTATGCTCCTGGTAAGTGAGCGGAACCTCTAACTCCTCAAAAGGAGTATAGTCCACTGGTGTTTCACCTTCCAGGTAGTAGTGAAATACATTTGTAATTGGATTCGCTGCTGGGATTGTAACCCATGAATAGAACACCTCTGTTTTATTGGATTCATGTGCCTCAATCACGAAAATTACATTACCACCCCTGGCTCTTAAGCCATGTTCTAAACGTTTTATGGTGACTGCCCTTCTGAAATTTGGTGCAATTTGTGATTGCATCTTCAGGAGTCTTCTTCTAAACGAAGAGGTTTGTTTCAACTCTCCTTGTTTCTTCTGCTTGTTCAACCATTTTTAAGTGGAAGAAGGGTGTTTAAGGAAATTTTAAGATAAGGTGTAAATGCACAATTGTAGGAACTATATGTCCTTCAAGCTTGAATAACCAACAGCCAATAAATAGTATTTTCGTACTACTCAGCTGTGGCGGATTTAGTGCCCACCCACTCCAGACGTCTCTGGGGTTTTGTGAGTATTTTCTCTGAGAATAGCACGACTGAACTACTCAGATTCTACTGTTAAATAAGTACCAAACCAACGTTGGAGGCGCCATGTTGTGTAGTTCCTATAGTACCCCTGCAGGACCTGCGCGTTTGGATAACATATACTGCGGGCTTGGTGGCAGACTGACTCCGTGCACCCCCACCGTATATGTTAGCCTACTTTTACATTAGCTAGCTCGCAGTGCCACTAGTGTCTCCTCTTATCGGGGGAGAGATTAGTTTCTGGCAACCTTAGATCATGACAACCCTGATCCCTCAGAATCGTGGAAACAATATACTACCTTTAGCTCCAGTCACTCGTGCTCACTTATTCGGTTTTTGTCTCAGAGAGTTACACAGAATAAACAGTCGGGCGTTTCAATAAGTATTTATTGAACAGTTGTTATTCTAGTGTAAAATATATGTGCTGCGATAACCAGCAGACCAAGGACCCTACATTTTTATAAATTTTGTCCTTGCACATCCTATGGGGAGACTAAGACGGCTTAATTCTTCTACTTCACCGCCGAAGTGCAGATTCAACAAAAATCCCACAGTCTTCACGAAACTTGCTGCAATGGAATCCTCCTTTGCTTCTCAGTCAAGGGTCGGCACGTCTCCACCTATGGTATCAACGATGTCCACTCCGGTAAATCCTGTCAAGGTTAATCCCAAACGCCTCAAGAAAGATCCTTCTTCTCCTGCAAAGTCTCTGCCTCCTGCTTCATTGGATCTACTGTTAGAGGAAATACGCGCCTTAAAACCCTTTATGGAAGAAACAAACACTAAACTTCAATTTTTGACTGACAGATGGTCCCAACTAGATGAACAACTCCTTAAAGTGGAACAAAGCGTTTCTTCATACAACGTAACTGAAAATAAAGTTAACTTCCTTCAGTCACAAGTATCCTCTTTGCAGAAGCATGTTGAGGATTTGGAAAATAGAAATAGTAGAAATAATCTGCGCATTTATGGTTTGCCAGAAAATACAGAGGGTGCGGACCCGCTCGCCTTCTTCAAAAAATTTCTACCAAAAGTGTTGGGTCTACCTGAAGATACTAGTTTGAACATTCAACGCGCACACAGATTGGGACGATTGCATACCAATACTTCTGATTCTAACCGTCCAAGAGGTGTCATTCTGTATTTCCTGGAATATACAGACCTTCTCATGGTTCTTTCAGCATCTAAAAAGTCAACGCACATCTCTTGGTTGGGTCATACGCTGTTCTTTTCGCAAGACTATGCCAAGAGTACTGCAGACAGGCGCAGAGAGTTTCAAAACATGAGACCAGATCTTCGTGCTCTTGGTGCTAGATATGGCCTTTTTCATCCTTGTCTTTTTAAGGTCACGTTTGGAAATAAAACAACCTCCTACGAAGACCCAGTTAAGCTTAAAGTTTTCTCAATGCATGTAGAGTTGAAACTATGGACACTTCTGGCGTTTCCACTTCTCAACTTGGCTGAGGATATGTTATTGAAAAATATGTTTTTGACTTAATATTGATCAGTATGTCTTTTCCTTTGCTTTATAGGCTCAGTATTTCTTTTTAAATTATTCTCGTTTCTCAGCTGTCCTGATTATACTGTGAAGGTTATCTCATTAATTCATAATTTAATCTTCTTTATTTCCTCCTATAGGCATCCCTGTTGTATGTCTTCCTCGTTGTCTCGCAACTTGTCATATCCAGTCGCCCCTGTGCCTCTCTTCGTGAGCCCTGGACGCACCGCTCTTCCATGTGGTTTCACCCCCCCCCCGTCCTCCTTTTTGGATTTCGTAGGTATGTGTTTTTCCTTTTGTGTTAATCTACCTCTCTTATCTTTTGTTGCTTTACATCTACTTATATCTTCTGTCTTTTTTCTTTTGGTTCCTTCCTTTTTTTCTTACTATTTCTCTAACCCTTCATCTTTGATATTCTTCTTCTTTTTTCCTATTTCATTCATTTTTACATTCTCTCTTACAACATGTTTTGTTTTCTCATATATCAAGTTTATATTTCGTCTGGTGTAGTTCAATTTGTTCTCTCAATAGTTATTCTATGTCATTGAATATTGTTGCTTGGAATGTTCGTGGTTTGCATTCACCAATCAAAAAGCAACGTGTCTTATCACACTTATCTAAATTGAAAGCTGATATAACAATGATTCAGGAATCACACCTCACGGAATCTGAATCCTTAAAGTTAAAAAGAGATTGGGTTGGTGATGTTTTCTTTTCTCCGGGTGATGATAAGCGAAATGATGTTATTACGTTTTGCCATAAATCTCTTCATGTTAAGCTTGTATCTCAAGAAAAAAGATGATGTAGGTTGATGGTTATTCACGGATCTATTGATTGGGAAGGTTCCACTCTCTTTATTTAATATCTATGCACCAACTACGGGTGATTCCCTTTTTGGTCTCAACTTATGGAAAAATTGATGCAATGTTCTCAAGATAACCTTATTTTGGCAGGAGATTGTAACCAGATTATAGACCCCTTCATAGACCGTAACTCCCTAACTTCCTTTACACCATCTAAAGCTCATAAATCATTCTTACACTCCTTCCAACATAGACATTTAATTGACGCGTGGAGATTATGCAATCCCACCCTGAGCGAATATACCTATTTCTCTCCAGCACACCAGACGCAATCACTCATTGATCACATTTTTATTTCTCATAACATCTCTCAATCCATACAATTTGCAGATATTGGCTCTATATTGATTTCTGACCAAGCCCCTGTATCCATTTCCTTAGACATACTTAACAAACCTTCTGTTCCTAGACGTTGGCAATTTAACAATTCGTTGTTACTTGATCCTGTTTTCACCTCATCTTTCACCTCTTTTTTTGAAGAATATTTCCATTTTAATGAATCAGACACTCTCCCTTTTCATATAATTTGGGATGCTTTTAAAGCTGCTGCTCATGATTTTATCATTAATTACGTCTCCAAGAAACGACATAATGCCCGAAAAATTGCCACAGTCCTTTTTGCAAAGATAAAGAGATTGGAACATTCCTACTATGCTACTAAGTCGAAAGATTGCTTGGCGGATCTCATAGCTACTAAACTTAAATTCAATAAGGAATCCACTGAAAATGCTTCTTTGTACTTACTTAAATCCAGTGCAAAATGTTATGGGGGCCAGAATAAATCAGGTAAATTATTTGCAAGTTGCCTTAAAGTTAAAAAACACAAATTCAACATAGAATCGATACTTGATGATCAACAATCACCCAAATATAAAGATTCTGAGATTTTACAAGAATGTTATACTTTTTATAAATCCCTATATACACCAGAAGCTTCGCCTACAGAAGACTCCATTTCGGATTATCTTTCTTCCATTGAAAAATCTTTTGATACTCATTTGAGTTTTGATTTATTGGAGCTCAATATTTCATTGAAAGAATTACACACTGCATTACTCATTCCTAAAAAAGATAAAGCCCCAGGCCCAGATGGCTTTACTGTCAAATTTTTCTTACACTTTTCCCATCTACTTCTTCCTAAATTACACAAACTTCTAAATTCCTTTTTGCAAGTGGGAACTTCTTCAGGTTCCTTTTTAGAGGCCCTAATCTGCCTTATACCCAAGAGGACAAAGATCACGTTTATGTAAGAATTATAGACCAATCTCATTAGTGAATTTAGATTATAAGATCTTCTCAAAATCCCTGGCTCTAAGATTAGAATCATTTCTCCTGGTCTTTTAGGTAAGGAACAGTCAGGTTTTGTAAAGGGTCGTTTCCTGACAGACAATACGCGACTATTTTTTGACATACTCTCTAAATCCTCTCACTCCTCTGATTCTTTAGTGGCTATTGCTTTAGATGCGGAGAAAGCATTTGACAGAGTCTATTGGCCTTTTATTGTTTCAACACTCAAATGGTTTGGTTTTGGTCCTAAAATTGTTAGTTTAATTTCTCTATTATATTCAAATCCTAAAGCGGCAAAATTAGCAAATGGCCTTACCTCCTCTTATTTTAGTTTGGGAAGAGGTGTTAGGCAAGGTTGTCCCTTATCCCCCTTTTTTTTCAATTTAGTTTTAGAACCTTTTCTATCTAAAATTCACCAAAACTCAGAGATCTTTGGTTTTGCCTCTGAAAATATGCATATTAAGTTGGCAGCATACGCGGATGATAGTTTGTTATTTCTCTCGAAGCCACAATCTTCCCTACCTACTTTTCTTCATGAAACAAAGGCTTACTCTTCTGTCTCTGGTTATAAACTTAATAATGATAAATGTGAAACTTTACCCTTGACTAAATTTACTTTTAAGGATGATTTTAAAATAACTAATTTTAAATGGAATACCAAACATATAAAGTACCTAGGCATGTACTTCTCTGCATCAAACAAATCGTCAATCTTAAATAAATGTTCCTTAAAAATATCTTCCCTGATTGACAATTGGCACCCTTTATACCTCTCTTGGTGGAGAAGGTTAGACACAATAAAGATGATGCTATCCCCGATTGCTCTTTTGACTATTTCTAATATTCCAGTTGCCATACCTCAATTTAAAAAAAAAAAAAATTATTCCTTATTATCTTCTTTTCTTTGGAATAACAAAAAGGCCCGTATGTCATTAACAAAACTTATTCGCCCTAAATCGGAAGGTGGAGTCAACTTTCCCGATTTTCCTACCTACCATAAAGCTTTCAATCTGCTTCAATCATCTCATTGGCTAATAGGTTCCTCACTGGATTCTCCTCTTTGGGTTAAACTTGAACACTCATATCTCACTCCCTTCTCTTTTCAAGAATATCTGTAATTTACCGGAAACCTCAGAAATTATCTACTCCTATTGTTAAATACACTAATAAATTATTAGGTACATTCATATCAGATTACTCTGCTGACATGGGATCACTTTTACAGTCCTCTATATGGCATAATAATCGCATATTGATTAAAGGCCCGGCTCTGCATAAAACGGCCGGTATGGTGTGTGTTTCGTGCGCTGGCCCAAATATGCGCCAATATCAGCAGAAATCCGGCGGAGGCTATGGCAAGCTGTGGGGTCGTGGTTGCCCTGTCTGCGGTGCGGCTCGTGCTTGAGGGTGGTGAGCTGATCGGGACGTGGGGACTCCGACCGCTGAAGAAGCTGCTGCCGCCATCTTGTGGAACCCGGCCGGGACACTGCGCCGATCCGACTTCACCACTGGATGCATCCCCGGAATGGGGGTTGCGAATGAGCTACCTGCCGATCCGGACCCATGCTGCAGTTGCCTGGCTCCTGCAGTGCCTCTCTGGGGGTGCAGCGGGGGCGTGTGGATCGTTCCTCCCCGTCGGAGCTTCCACAAGAGTGCCGTGACGCCGGTGCCCTGTTTTTCTCTCTCCGAGCTTGCTCTCCCTTTTGCGTGTTGTTCGCTCCCTCCTGACACCATAGCTGCTTTTCCCCCTCCGGAGCTGGTGCCTGTGCTGACTTCTTCCCCAACTTCTAATAACTTACAAGGGATCAATGACTTCCAGCCTTCCGTCCATCTACACCTGGTCACCTACCCTCCTCACTGCGCCATGCCCCTGGGGTAGGTGTTCCTTTTTTTGACTTTTGATTTTCTGGACGGAGGTGTTCGCCTGCAGCCCCGCCATTTTGTTCTGTGGTCCCGGGGTCTTTGTCCTGGTCCCTCCATCTTGCGGTTGCCTTTGACTTCCAGACTGTTCCTAGCCGCTTGGTCAGCGTCTCTTCCGCCATATGGATCATTTAATTCCTCCAGCAACCGATGTAACTGTAATTTCATGCAACGTTTTTAAATCACTGTTTAACCTCATGTAAAATGCCCCTTTTCTCTTTCACCCATCTACCCCCTCTACTCCATTGTTCTTGTTTTCCTGCTATCTAATTGCTCTGGTAACTGATGTAACGGAATCTGATGTAATGCCAGACCAGATCTGCTTTCTAATCCCCTTTACTTTTCCCCCTCCCTCCATGATCCATAGAACTTGTTCTCTATTGTTTTTTAAATGTGCTAAGTAACTGATGTAATTTTGAAATCACGTTTCTTTTCTCGATGCTATGTTTATGCTCCAGTATCTTATGTAACCATGTTACCCACTGTACACCTTCCTCATGTTAAGCGCTCTGATACCCCCTGGGTCAAGCCAGCGCTATATAAACCTTTTCTAATATACTCACCTCGGTGCCCGAGCAACGTTGGCGATGTTGGCAGCTTGAGCTCCTTCAAATGGCCCCCTTAACTATGCCCTTGTCCAAGCACTCCTACTCCCTTGTTGGGGATGGATCCAGCTTTTGCCCTGGAGTCTCACAGATCCTTCTGAGAGAGTCCACAGTGACAATGGGAGTCACACATATTGGAGGACTGGGATTGATCCCCTTACCACTGGGAGCCAGCTCCTACCCTGTCGGACGTCAGACACTGTGTTCCCGCTGGGTTTCCTACCCCCTCCCCCACTTCTTCCCTCCTTCATTCTTCTGAGTGTGCCCGTGACCAAAGCACTCCTCTCCCCTTGTTGGGGAGGGATCCAGCATTTATGCCCTGGAGTCTCAGCGACCCCGCTGAGAGAGTCCACTGTGACAATGGGAATCACACATAACTGAGGACTGAGTAGGATCCCTGTCCCATGGGGAACCGTCTCCCACCCAGCCAGACGCCAGACACAGTCACTTCCCCGTCTACACGCTATGTCCCCTACCCCCTCCACCTCCGCTTCCCCTCCTTCATTATTTGGCTACCTCCCTTTTTCCTTTCCTTTCTCCCCTGAATTCCTCTCCACTCACCTGCTTTGTCTATCCTTATGCCTATACTCCAGCTTAATCTCCCCCTCACCCTTTTACATTACCCCTTACCCCTCTACACGCCAAGAACCAACGGATGTAACTGTAACTGTTGTACCTTCTGTAACAATGTGTAATTTGTAACCTATGTAACTCTCCTCATGTAAAGCGCTCTGATACCTCCGGGTCTAGCCAGCGCTATATAAAACTCAAGTAAATAAATAAAAAATAAAATACATAAAGGTAAGCCCATTTATTGGAAATCATGGAGGCAGAAAGGTCTTCTTTGGGTTCATCAGTTAATCCAAAATGATAAAATCATATCCTTTCATCAAGCTAGTACTATTTTGCTTTTCCTGTCTCATTTTCCACTAAATATCAATTGCTACACAATGTTTTAAGTCTTGCTATTAATCAGGCTGCTCTCACTCCTGTTTAGTCCAATATTACTTCCAATATCACTCATGCTTTTCTAAGCTCATGTCCCAAAGCATCAAGTATTTATACCTGTTTACGCAAGTTAAAATCTCCTAGGGAAAAGACTAAAGTGGAAATGGAATGGGAACGTGATTTAGAAGTTGACTGGTCCATTCAGCTATGGAACAAAATTTGGCTTAAGATAAGAAAATCCTCTAGAGCAGCTAATGCCACACAGACGCTTTTTTTTATAATAGATTACTTCTTTCCCCATATTTCTTCATAAGATAAACGCTGATACACCTGATACTTGCTGGTCGTGTTCCTCCACAAGTGCAGACTTAAAACATTTACTTTTTACCTGCCCTTTTGTACATGATTTCTGGAAATGTGTTTGGAAACAAATCACCCAAATCTTTAAATCTATGGTGTCCTTCTCATTTACTAATATTTTTTGGGCTCTCTTTCTGATGATTGGTCTCAATGTCCTTTAAATATGCAAGTTTTGGATTTACTTTTGGGAGTAGCATTTCAGCAGATTACCAAACATTGGAAAAATCTATCTGATCTCTCTTTCCAGGCTTGGTGGTACGCTGTATGTCACAACCATAGATTGGACACTGCTTATGTATATCCAGTGTCACTGGCTGTAAAACATTTACATTTATGGTCCCCAGTTACGAAATTTATTGATTGTCATGCTAAACTTTCACATATACGCACCACTTCGGAACAAGAGGTTTTAAAATCTCCTTGACATTCCATTTTCTGCTTTCAGCATTGTTTATATAGATTTAATAGAAATATGTTGATATACTCCTGTTAAGTGACCGGACCTGTTTTACATTTTACATTTTTGAATTTTCCTCTACCTCGTCTTTTGCTTTTTATTGATAATGTAAACATACATTCATGTACAATCATATGTTCTCATATCATATTCTATATGTACTCTTACTGTATTTTCTTTTTCTGTCTTTTACTTGAATAAACTTTATTTTTTAAACTTAAAAAAGAGATGACCTAACTTGTCAGTTCAGGCTGAACTGTTCCTTTTGGAGCAGGATCAGAGGCTAATTTGCATATTGCTGGGTCTAATTTGAGATGGCTTAGTGGAGAAAAAATAACGGGTTGGAATGCTACCCTGAGCAACTACCAGCGGTTAGACTATTTGCAAACATTCCCCCATCAATGTTTGTGTGCAGTGTGCATATAGATAGACCCACAACAAGCAGCAATGTGTACTTAATGCAGCCTATAAGAAAGCAGCTACCAGAGCTTGCAAAAGGAAATAGCAAAAGAGGACATGCTCAAATCAAACACTGGAATATTACGTAACATAACATAACATAATATGGCATAACATACCATGTGATAACATCATTGTAATTAAAAGTTTTCATACTTAAGGCAGAGTCAAATACAAGGAGTTGGACACCGAAATAACAATGTGCCAAAGTTGCAACACAGAATATGTAGATCACACATAGATGCTCCAAACATGCAGTGTAAAAGAGCCAAGTGACTGGCCTCTGCTTCTAATGTGAGGTGAGAATGAGCCAAAGGATCAGCAAAAGTCCATAACTTGATGGTGGGGTGACATTGGATGCTGATGTGTCTTATCTTCATCTATTTTCCACTACTTCTATTTACTCGGAAGATTGCCCTATACTTGATGATAACCTGTGACAAGGACTGCAGGGGCACATTGATATGAGGGGCAGCACCAGGGGAAGATACAGCCTGTTTGAAGTGGCCCAAGTTCATGTTGCTTGTATCAGCTTTGGTCTACGGAGTGCCAAACAACTTTCATTAACCATACAAGCCTTTAAAATGTTTTTTACTGGACCTCAGTCATAGAGGGTGTTGGAGTCAACATACTCGGTAAAACCCCAAAGCCTTGCATGTATCTCTATTTGAATGCAAAATGAAAATGTTCCATTCCCTTAGTATGTCAACCACATGGGTAAGGTCAACCTCTTTAAAGCGGCTGTCTTTCTGGAAGATGAGATACACACAATTTGGAGGGAGAACCATTCACTTGCAAGGCTCATCATTTTGAGATCCTACCCCGTGCACTTCTACTCTAACTACACATAGTTCTGTAAATTTGCGACACCTTGCTTAGTCTGCTCTATGTACTGTTGCCCAGCCCCAGAGACAAAAGTGCTCTGAAGCATCCCTTTAGCAGCTTTTAGTGATCTACAAAGAACAAAAAGAAAAGAAAAAGTAGGTGAGTGCTTTGTTCTAGTGGCACAGTATGCACAGGACACACGTGTGAGTATACCCATCCTAGTTACAAAAATTGTACAAAAAAGTTTAAGATGGAATGCTGGAATATTTTCAGCCACTTGTAATTACTCGGCCCGCTTCACAATCTATTGTTTTGTACATTATGCCCCCTCAATTTCGACCCAGTCATATACAAATCAGTCTTGACCTTGCTCCAATAGGAACAGTCCAGCCCAAACTGCCAGGCTAGGCCCTCCGTGAACCGGAACACAAGCAACCCAAGACTGGTTTTTCCCTTATTAGGGCTAACTAGTCAGGTATAGCTTGGTTCCAGTGTTATTTTACACACCATGCCACCTTAATTTGGACCCAGCCATTTGCAAATCGGTCTTGATTCTGCCTCAAAAGGAACAGTCTAGCTCAAACAGCCAGGACAATGTGTTGAGGCAACCATTACAGGCCTCCGTACATGGCTCTCATTGAAGTCCATTGTTGTGAAAACTTGTTTCTGAGGATCACAAAAAGGAACACATTTGAAAGATGAAAACATATTTTAATCACAATGCAAGTCGTTTGTTGGTGGTCCAATAATAATTTCAGGAATTCTGGTGTGTTCTAAGGTGATTTTACCCTGTGAAAAATGCTGATCCTCTATTGGGATTTAATGAACCATGTTTGACTGAAATCAGTTTTTTCTTATGATTTTGTCATAGAGCTTATGGAAGGTGCTCCGGAAGCTAACATTAAAAGACATTTTCTATAGGTCCGCACCTTCCTTAGCCATGTGACAGCGAAGTCTGATATTCTGAGTAAAACATATACTTCCAACATCAGCAGAAGCCTGCAAGTTGATTCCCCACTTTTGTACTGCAGCTTCACCACAATGTTCTACTGAACAATTAGAGAACTAACATCTGGATTTATGACAAAAGTGTGGCACATCTGAATGCCATCTTGATAAAATCTCAGCTGTATAACTGAAAACATTTCCTACAGATGATACTGTAGCAAATGAAAAAATGAGAGATTTATTTTGACTATAGAAATTATGTTAGGTCGCAAGAAAGCTAAAATGAGGGCGTATTTTCTCTAAATTATCTAACATCTTCTTGATCTGGTATTCTGAGCTCAACATGTACTTTCAACACCTGTAGCAACCTGTCAGTTGATTCTCCATTGTTCTACTGCAGCTTCACCAACCAAAAACAACTACAGCACTAACAGACTGTGGGGCATATTAGCAAGACCGGCGATAAAATTATCGTCGTTTTAGCGGCAGGAAACTTCCGCTAAAACGGCGATAATGGGCTTGCTAATATGTGTTATAGAATTCCAATAGAAGCCCAGGTTAGATGTCCTGCACATCTAACCTGGGCTTCTATTGGAATTCTATAACGCATATTAGCAAGCCCATTATCGCCGTTTTAGCGGCAGTTTCCTGCCGCTAAAGCGGCGATAATTTTATCGCCGGTCTTGCTAATATGCCCCTGTATTATTACAAAAGTGTGGCACATCTAAGGACCATCTTGATGGAATCAAAGCTGTAAAACTGAAAGCGTTTTCTTTAGAGATTAACAAAACAAATCAGTTCATTATGTCATAGAAATTATTGGTTAGTGCTCTAGAAAGTTGAAATGAGGACATATTTTCTATATATTCTCCAACATTTTCCTCACCAGTGTCAGAAAAAAAAGTCAGGTATGCTAAGTGAAACATTTATATCCAATACCAGCAGCAGCCTGTCAGTTGATTTCCCAGTGTTCTACTACAGTTTCACCGCAGTGTTCTAATGAGGAGCTAGAGCACTAACATTTTTTATTTATCACAACATTGTGGCACACCAGAAAGCCATAGTGATAGAATAAAACCTGTAAAATATTTCCTTTTTTTAAAACATTTTTTTTAAATTTTATTAAATACCCGGCATACCAATAATAAATACATTTTACAATTCATTCTGTACTGTATAATATAAAATATAAAATCCTGCGTATACATAAGACCAGTAGATTAATTAAACAGTTAATATGATTAATAAAAGATAAAACATGGGGAGAAAACATAGATAGGATTAAATTATCTTGCAGTTCAATCAGTAGTAAAAGCAACCTATCGACATAGGTGGGGCTTCCTTCAATCAGAGACATATGTGCCATCAGACGAGAAATACAATTACACTAGAGTTTCTCTGACTACCGTAATTCACCTTTTACCCTAGAGATATTTCATATCGTATCTGGGCAGTAACCTAGCCCACTCCCTCGCTCTCAATAATCGGAGGGCGTTGCGTATTATCTCTCCATCTCTTGATGGGGGCCCAAATTCTCGAGCCCAACTCCCTCATCTTCCTACCTCTCCTTATATAGAGGGAGGATTCCAAGTTATATATCCCTAAGAGGCGTGCAAGCCACATTTGAAAAGTGGGCGGAATTGGGTCCTTCCATCCTGCTGCTAAGAGTATCCTGATAACTGCTACACATATAAAAACAAGGGATTCATCTTCCTTACTGAGGCCCAGGCTACTATCATGCCCCATTAACATTAGGGTAGGGGATAGGTCGATCTTAGATCCTAGCAGCCCCTCCCAGAAGATCCCGATCTCTCCTTGAATTACACTTAGTTTTTCACAATGATAGAACATGTGTATTAAATCAGCTGGCCCTTCTCCACACCTCGGACATTTGTCATCTTCTCTCTTACCCCAATCATACAATTTAGCTGGAGTAAAATAAAGATTAAATAGGGTTTTATAATGTTGGGCTTTTAAGTTAGTCGAACGAAATAGCTTTTCTGCTAAATGCAGCGCTTTATACATATCTACATCAGGATCATTTAATTTAGTTACCCAGGTAGCTTCAAATTTTTCCATATCATCTTGTGAATTCAGGAGCAAGGTACTGTATATCATCTTTATTTTGCTTCCACCCCCTACTAAATACTCAATAAGATTAATTCTACCCCCGGAGAGATCCGTGGCCTAAAACCCGATAGATTTTTCTGAATTTGTATAAATTTGAAGCCTTGATTTGCAAGGAGCCCAAATTTCTGCTGTATGGCGATAAATCCCATCATTTGATCTCCTTCATATATATCACCAATTTTTCTTATACCTTGTTGATCCCAGATCCTACCCATCCTATCATACAATAATTGCGGCAGTACAGTTGTTTTCCAAAGAGGGGTATAGTAGTTTATTTTAGGGATTGCCAAAGTTTTTGTACTTCCTTCCAAACCTCCCATGCGTTTACCATTACCTTGTACCGTATTTTCTTGTAATATCGCCTATCTGTTTTACGGAGTAAAAGCCCTATGGCCTCTCTGCCTAACATCAGCTTGAATATTGTTGGGAGGGTGTGATTACTTGCTGCCATAACCGTTTGGTTCCTTTCTGGGTCAAGTAGTATTGCCATCTGACTCAATAGACAGGACCACTGATAAAATCTAACATTCGGGACTGCAAGCCCTCCCCTTACCTGCGGGAGAGACAGATATTTCATGGCACGTCTAATTTTCCCGTATTGCCACATAAAATTCATAAATGTTGATTCAATTGATTTCATAGTTGACTCATCGATCATGAATGGGATAGATCGGAACAGATACAAGATTTTGGGTAGCATGGTCATTTTTCATACGTTGCCCCTCCCGATTATTGATAGATGCATACCATCTATCCTTTTTAGATCCGCTGAGATTGATTTCACCAGAGGGTCAAAATTAACCTTTATTATTTTATCAATTGCTGGGCTAATTCTGACTCCTAAATAAATTGCACTTTCTATACATCTCGAATCATTCATTTTGATATTATCCATACAGACTATCTGGGTCTTGCTTTCATTTAACAGATAACCAGACCTCTGTCCGAATTCCCTGGCTATCTCAGTGATTGCACTGATAGCTCTAGCTGGATCCGGAGTTAGTATAGCCAGGTCATCCGCATATGCCAGCAACTTGGTCTCAAAGCCATTGATGACTATAGGCTTGATGTCTTGACACCTCAGTAATCTTTCTATCAGTGGATCAATATATAGGGCGAACAATATTGGTGAGCAGGGACAGCCCTGTCTTGTCCCTCTAGAAATAAAGATATTATCAGAGCTGTCCCCCATTAATTGAATTTTGGCCTTTGGATCCGAATACATTGCCCTGATGGCCTTTGATATTCTTGGGCCAAACCCCTTTCGTTCCAATATCCCCCACAAATACGTCCACTTTACTCGGTCAAAGGCTTTTTCTGCGTCGAGAAGGATCATGGCCATTCGGCCCCCCGTGGCAGCCTGTACATCAAAGAGTGTGATAGTCCGCCTTATATGATCAGTTGTTCTGCGCCCTGGGACAAACCCATGCTGCCACGGGGAGACCAAACCGCCAATGACCCTTCCCAACCTTTTCGCAAGCACATTAGAGTATACTTTAGTATCTGCATTGATGAGGGATATTGGACGATACGATGCTGGGTTATCCTTTGGTTTCCCTTTTTTATGGAACACTACTATATTAGTTTCTTTCCAGGATTCTGGGATCTTACCAGTATGTAATATACCATTAAATAAATCTAACATAATAGGGGCGATCACACTCTGGATACATTTATAAGCTTCCAGGGGAATGCTATCGGGGCCAGCTGCCTTTCCAAGTGATAGTTCTTGAAGGGCCTCATTTACTTCCTCTATCGAGAATTCTTTTTCTAGTTCTTCTTTTGTCTGACTGTCTAACTGAGGGCCTACACCCACGACCTCCATACTAGGGACTTCTGTAACAGTCTCTTCTTTATACAGCTTTTGGTAATAATCCTTAAATACCCTAAGGATGTCTTTTGACTCCGTATATACCTGATCCTCTTCCCGTATATCTGTAATTATATTTCTGGTGCTTTCCTGTCTAATTCGTAACGCTAAAGGTTTGCCTGCCTGTTCTCCTGTCTCATAAAACTGGCCCCTATAAGTTTGATAATCATCTGCAGCTTTCTGGGCTAACCATTTTTGCAGCTCGGATTTTATAGTCAAGATCCTGTGCTGTGTCTCTATAACCTCTTTTCCCTGACCTATATCTTCTGTATGTTGTTCCTCTGCTAACATTAATTCTCTTAACAATCTTTCATTTTCCATCTGCCCCTCTTTCCTTAGTCTAGCTGTAAAACTGATTGTTTCCCCTCTGAGAGCTGGCTTTAAATGCGTCCCAGACTATATTTCGGGAGGCACTGTATCGGTTCATATCAAAAAGTCTTGGGCCCACTTCTTCATATATTCTAAATAGTTCAGATTTACTAATACCTTCCTATTGAAAGTCCATTTTGCATAACATTTATTAGGGGATTCAGTTTCCAGATGTAAAACCAGTGGATTATGATCTGATATTGCTTTTGGTAATTTCTCAATCCTCACTTTCTTTATTACTGTCGACGATATCAAAAAATAATCCAACTTTGTATATTTTTTGTGCGGGCATGAAAAATATGTAAATCCTGCCTTGTTTGGTTCTTTGTTCCCCCAAACATCTACCAGACCATGGCTGATGATTAATGAGTTCAAAGCACGGTATACTTTGGGCTTTCGCCCAGCATACGAATTATTACTAACAAGGTCAGCTGAGATATTAAAATCTCCACATAATATCATTGGAGTTGGCCATGTCGTCAGTTCAATTTCGAGATGGGCAAAGATTTCAGGTTCGTCTTGATTAGACCCATATATTGTACACAGGGTGATTCCAATTCCGAGCTCCACTACCACCCATCTCCCAAGGGTGTCTATTATTTTGCGTTTCACACCACCAAGAGCCACCTTACCCAATATTGCTACCCCCCTGATGGTAGAGGTCTGGGAAGAGCAGGCCAATAGGTCATATCCTTTTATATTTAACACATTTCTTTTTGCCCAAGGTACGTGGGTTTCCTGTAAACAGACCACATCAAAATAGTTTGATCTTACAAACTCCCCAGCCGTTGCCTCTTTCTCCAATCATTTAAGCCCCCTACGTTCACAGTGCATATCTTAAGCTTCCCCATTCTCCTTTATAAGGTTGTCCCATCCGTTACTACTTTCATTAATCAACTGTTTTATTCGCAGGCCCTTCGACCATTTTTTTATCAAATACCGGGTATTCATTTCCTCCCTGTGACCCTCTCCACCACCCCCACCCCCCCTTACCCAGACCTTCAGCCCTCCCCCTCCCCACCCTTCTCCCTCCCTTCTGTCATGGCCCTCCACTTCCCCTTTGAAGCGCTCAGACTTTAGTCTGTGCATAGGATGTTCGCAGCATTAGTGACATGGCTGATCCTATTCCAAAATTCTCTTAAAGTTACCCCGACTAATCCTATTAATTCATAGGTCTGGTTAAACACATTTATGGCATTGCCCCTTCTCCCTTCTTTTCCTGTTTTGATCTCCTTCGTCCTTCGTCTTTTCTAAACGATTTTCCTTTTCCTTTTAAACTCTTTTCCCTTCCTTTTCCCTTTTTTCTTTTTTTTTTTCCTTTTTTCCTTACCCCTTTTCCTTTTTCCCTTCCCTTCCTTTTTCCTCCTTCCCCCCCTTACCTCTCTTTTTTTTTTTTCCTTTACCCCTTCCCTGATCGTTATTACTAATTCTACAGAGATTCCAGGGAGGAAGTGTCCTACATTCCAGGGATAGGCTCTAAATCACTTTAACCAAAAAAAATAATAATAATTTATAGCGAGTTTCCCTCCCACACCCCCCTTTTTTTTTTCCATCATAACTTTATTTATCCATAGTGTCCAGAAATTCCTTTGCTTTTATTTCCGACACGAAATAACGCGTCTGCCCATCGTGGATCACTTTGAGCTGGGCTGGATTTATCAAGTACACCTGGATATTTTTCTCCTGGAAAGGTTTTATGAGCTGCCTTAGCCTCCATCGTCTCTCCACCGTGGTATGGCAGAAATCTGGGCGCACAAAGTTCGATATCTCCCCGCTTGTTCTCTTAGAGTCAGGTCTTGCCTTATCTGATAGTGCCTGGCGGAGGAGAAAATTACTAAAGTACACAAGGATCGCACGTGGCTTGGCTCCTTCCCTTGCTTGTGTCCTTGGTTTAAAGGGAGTGCGATGTGCTCTCTGGACTTCTGCTGCCCAATTCCATTCTGACAACTCGGGGAGTGAGGACTTAAATAGCCCAATTATGTATGTGCTGGTGTCGGACCCCTCAACCCCCTCCGGGATCCCTAACACCCTGAGATTGTTCCTCCTCTGTCTGTTTTCAAACTCCTCAAGTTTCCATTGAATATCTTTAATTTGGGAGCCTTGTGCTTCCACCTGGATTGCAGCGCCTGAAGCCTCTGCTTCCGTAGAGACAATTCTTGCTTCTAGATTGGTCACCCTTTCCCCTATGTTAACACAGGATTTGGAGAGCTTCCTAACAACGCCTTGCATTTTTCGGAGAGCAGCCTGCGCTTTTCGGCTGTCTTGGCGCGTTTCTTCCCTGTGTGATAGGATAGCCTGATGTATTACTTCCAGTGTAGGGGGGACCAAACTAGCCTCTGCGGGGGTTGTCCCAGACGAGGAACCGGACAGCTGAGAAGCCGATGAGTAGTCCCATTTTAAGTCCTTTCTTTCTCATCTTTGTGTACTAAGGCGCTGGTTATTGTTTTTTTTCACTGTTATAGGTTGTGCCTTGTCACTATCCTCAGGGTCAGTGTCTAGGTTACTTGCCTCCGATTACGTGCTAAAACCGTCCTCCGACCATTCTGCCCCCTCTGAGACTGAAAAGAAACAGTCGCTTGGCTCTTTATCTATTTCTCCACTGATTTTATCCCCTGCTGCCAGGTCTGCTGCCAGATTCAATTCGCTTCCCCAAACCACTAGATTGGTTTTATGAGCTACATTTTCTGTACTTTGTTGTGCCTCTGGACAGTCAGTCATTATCTTAGGGCCGACTTCTAACTGCTCTAATGCCATGACCACTGCGCCATGAGGCTCCGGGGAAACCAGAGGTGCCTCCTCCGAATCCACGATTTCACCGCTATCCTCAATCTCAGCGGCGGAGGCGCGCTCCCGCTTCCCTCCACCCCTCGCGGGGAGGGGGGGCGTCCTCTCTCAGATTCCTACCATTAGCCACAGTACTTTTCAGCAATGGTGAGTCCCGGATCTCCTTACGGCTCACCTCCTGATTTTGTTTGCTCTTCTCCCCGATAGCAGCTCCTGACTGTGTCTCCTTCGGGCGTTGTAGGAGCTCCACCACCGAAGGGCCGGCAGGACGGAGTTTCTCGGCTCCCCCACCTCTTCCGCTCTTCACCACTGGAGGCTCAGCGCTGGGAGTCTGAAGCTGCACACGTCCCGAGGTTTGATCCAGGGATTCATGCTCCGCTGTGTTCTGTCCTCGTAGCTTTCGACTTCCCACCGATTTAGATGCAGCGGCATTCGCGGCTGCTTTCGGACCCATTTTTCCGCGGGTCCCGGACAGACGATGTTCCAGGCGGAACGGATGTTTCGCTGTAGCGCGCTTAAGAATCCGTATCCCGCACTCAATCCAGTCGGCCCAGTCTTTGCAGCAGCAGCTCCGGGATCTCTGCATGAGGAGCCTCTTAGTCGGTAAGCGCTTTTCCTCTAGTCATGCGGGGTTTCACTGAGCTAAGCAGCCATGAATCACTAGTGCTGCTGTCGGCCTCCTAAGCGGCCGCCATCTTGCTTCACGATTTTTTCAGGGAGAAAGCTGTAAAATATTTCCTATGAAGAATACTGCAGTAAACAAATGAATGAGGGGTTTCTTTTTGTCATAGGAAGTATGATTAGTGCTCTAGATAGCTAAAATCAGGACACATTTTCTATGAGTTCTCAAATATCTTCCTCATTCATTCCTCTGACATGCTGAGTGAGACATGTACTTCCAACTGCAGCAGAAGTCTCTCAGAACTCCCTAGTGATCAACTGTAGCTTCACCACGGTGTTCTAAAGAACAAATAGAGCAATAACAGATTGTATTCAAGACAATAATGGGATACTCCTGAATGCCACCTCTTTTAGTAGGCCCTGTTGAATTTAAAGCCTTTACAGAGAAGCAGGTTGAAGTAAATGAGCACTGAGATGTTAATGCAGGCATGAGACCAGGGGGATACAAATGTGAGGGGATGTACAGAGGTTTAGTAATTTGAGGCATAATGCATTTTTAAAGGGGCTAAAATAGTTAAAGATGGAGACATCTGCATGAGTATAACATCCCCTTTCCATATCCCATCCTACCCATTTTCTCAGTCATTTAAAAGCTCCCTAATTTTAAAATATTAAATATTTTGGTAGACAAACTTTGTTTGCACCAGTGGCTGGGAGCCCTCAGAGGGACGCCTGCTGAGGATTGGATGCAGGTCCAGCAGCCAACCTCCTTTGGACCCAGCAAGAGGATTTGCCCAGTGGGGACTGGCCACCTGCTGAGGACTGGGTGCAGGGCCTGACTTTGTGGTCAGGGCTTGGGCGCAACCTCCACTGCGCACAGCCTAAAGTGTGGAATGGGTGACAGCGGAGAGTTGGGAACAGGGCCTGACTGTGAGGCACGGCCCCGCGACTAACCCCTCTGCTCACCACCTAAGTGGGGATTGGACGCTCACTGAGGTTTGGGCTCTGAGCCAAATTCACTGAAACCAAAACCGAAACCGAAGGCTACAGTTAGGTAATGAAATGAGACAACAAGTAACGTTAAAAATCCAAACACCACTGACATACACATTATAGGTTAGTCAGTTAACTATAACTTGTGCCTTCATCATTCACTGCTTATAACCTCACATATTATATCACTCATGACATGCTAACTGACATCATTGATGTCATCACACTTTAGATTTCAACAACATTGTTCAAATTACTAAAGAGAACCACAGTCCTCAAAGTAATATATGATGTCATAAGCAGTACATGATGGCGTCGCAAGTTATACTCAATAGATTAAACTTTAATTGGCGTATTTCATTGGTTTTTGGGATTTTTCAATGTTAGTTCTTCTCTCATTGCAACTCCTAACTATACCGTCACTTTAGCCTCTGTTTTTTTCAGTGAAAATATCCATATATCTATCTATCTACACACACTTATATTTTTTATTACAAGTACTTGGCAGGCAACTAAACCTGCCGGGCCTTCTAAATAGATTTTTGCACAAATTATTACAGTACTCCTAGCGTCAAGGGCCTTAATTAGCACCAAAGTCCTCATCTACAAAAGCATCTCTGAGATTTCATTATCAAAATACATGTCTCCAGGCATTTACAGTGCAATAATAAGCCACCTTTAAAGGCCTTTTGTTTTTAACCTATTTGTTTCAGTATAAATAAATATGTCTTACTGTCTTTGTCGTAACTTAACTTTTCAGAATAAACAGATTAGACCAATGACATATCAAATAACTTTTCTCAATGAACCAATCATTCCTATTGCCTTTATCATTTGTTTTTTATCATAATCAACTCAGACCTAATCTCTTTGACAAAAAGCTTTCCACAGGCAACTATAGCATAGACTATAAAAAATGTGAAATATGTTTAAGGTTACAGTTGTCACAACAATATTAAACCCCTTCTAAGAGGGCCTAATATGGATTATCCTAATGCAAACTTCTATCCCCACAGTGGGTCACCAGCATCAAACCCCTTGCTTTCTATGATAATCTGTGAGATTCATGTAACAAAATACCTGCCTACAGGCTTTAGCACAGTGTAATAATAATCCACCCTTAAAAGCCTAATGTTTTTTAACGCATGCTTTAACAATAAGTAAGCAAGGTCTACTGGCTCTGTCATACATTTACATAATACACAGCTCAAACCTATGGAATTTTACATATCCTTTCCCAATGAAGCAATAAGGCATTTAGCCTTACCATTGGATTGACACCAAAACCGACACAGGACTACCAATTGCACATAAACTGGCAACCATCAGACATACAGTTATAAAATTGCAAACATACAAAATTATAATTGACAAAGCAATATACAACCATTCTCAAAAGGGGGTGATAAGTATTATCACAGAGAACAGCTTCCACCTGAAGAGTTACCAGAGAGGGTGACCAACACCAAATCTCCTGCCTACTACCGTAATCATGCAACAAAATACCAGTCTAAATGCTGTGACACAGTGATACCAATCTACTGTCAAAGGCCTTTTATTTTAACAAATGTTTTTACACTAAATAAGCCTGGCCTACTGCCTTTGCCATAGCTTTCAAAATATATAGCTGAGACCTATGGCATCCAACATAACTTTTAACAATAAACCAATCAGGTCTAAAGCCTTTATCATTGGCTTGTTGCCACAACCAGCTTATGCACAACTTATTAAGCCTAAGCTTTCCCATAAGGCAACCATCAGGAATACAGTTGTAAAATTTCAAATGCATATGAAATTACAGTTCGCTGAGCAAAATTACTGTCTTTCCTAAGAGGGCCCATCAGAAATTAATACAGTGTAAATCTTCTATCCCCACGGTTGGTCAGAAGGAGTAACCAGTACCGAAACTGTTGCCTACTACAGAAATCTGTGAGATTCCATGTAACAAAATTCATGCAATGCTGATTCAATTTAACATATTCTTTTCACAATAGCTATGACAGACCTAATAAACAGATCAGACCTCTAGCCCTGATCATTAGCTTGCCACCATACCATCAATGTAATGCTGTATTGAGGATAAGCTTTAATTAAGGCAAAAAGTGCAAAAGCTCACTCTTTTTCAGTGGAAGCACACAGCTTCTGCCCAATCAAATGTTGTACTCAACAAAACCAACACATGAGCGGAGACTAATCCCTATCACAGTATTACTCCTGCTCTGCACTGTCAAGTCAGACCAAGAAAGGTCAGAGCTCTGTTCCTATCTGTGCACTCGACAGTGAACCAGTTCCAGTGATCGTGTTTCAGATTGTCAGTATTCAAAGTTCTAGGAGATAAAAGTTTGTGTGATGTTTATTAGGCAGTTTAACAAGAGCTAGAACTTAATTTTACATTAAACGTGTTTGTAGGATGTTTTTTTTCTTATTTATGTGCAGTGGCATGGCTGATGAACTGAACACAGACAGGGAATGGGGTTTTTATCAGTGTGCAAATATTCAATGTTTGAGCTATTGGGCCATACTCAGTGGTGAGAACCTAACAGTGCACCTCTCGACTCAACTGCAGTGTATGGATGTCAGCATCATTTTATTCTATTTCTACATTCACTCTTCATTTCCGCCCAGAGAACTCAAGCACAGTACTTATTAAAATGAAATGTAATGTCACACCCAGAAGTCAATAAACTATGAGCACATTCTAACATTTAAAATCCATTGTAGATTCTCTTTGAAAATGTAGAAATGGCCAAAGTTTGGACAATTATTTGGTGTTAGCTACATGTTTAAATTAGTGGATTGCAATACTTTGGTCTTGGATCTAAATATCTTTGTGTGACTCATTGGGAGTGCAACCTGGGTCTGTTTCCCCCCTGGCCCTATTTTGATCTGGTTGCAGCTGAAGATTTTATCTAGTTCCTTCACTTCTTGAGAATAATACAGCTGGTTTCATCTGTGCCTTGCACAGAAATTTGAAGGAGGAGACCTACAAAATCATGGCAGCAGTCAGAGAAGTCGAAAAGAAGCGGGATTCTCTAACCCACAGAGTACAACAAATAGTGGAGGCGGGAGAAGAGAGGCAGAAATGCACTGCACCCCTAAGCATATCCCAGGGATCACGCGTGTCACCAACATTGTTTAAAGGTGAAATTTAACTCCATCGTACTGCATTTCTGTGCCGCAGTGTGAAAATAACACACAAGCTTTTGTCAGGTTGCTTTGTATTGAGAGTTTCAATCATGTGATGTACATTCACATGGATGTAGAACAATCGACTGTTAATCCTTTTTTACAATTCAATCATCCCAAAATGTGTCCCCTCCGACCATGGATTTACTCCAACCACTGCTAAATTCACAAGATTCTGTTCAATGCAGGGTTATCCACATTGGTCCATGAGGTGCTGCTCCATACCTGATTTTTACAATATCCACGTGTTACATAATTGCTTCATTTTATAAAAATATTATGCAATTGTTATCTTATATGGAAACCAGCAAAATCTGGCATGCTTCAGGCCAACAGAGACCAACTTTGACCACTCTAATGCTAGATGATTTGGTGTCTCTAACTGTACATATACACACTCTGATATAATCTACCAACATTCATCACTCTTACTTGAGAAAAGTTTGACAGTACATGTCTGCATACGAGTTTAGATTGGTGGCCTGGTTCTGAACATTTCGAGTACCATCATCATAATTTCATCTTTATTCGGCTGGGAGCAACCATAATCGCACACAAAAAAAACACAATACGGTACAAGTTAGGAAAAAAAATCATTAGCCATTTCGAGGAACTCCATTATTTGGCTTGCCAAACAAAACCCATCTTGATGTCTGGTGTGCTGTGCTACATTCTGCTGCAAGGCTAGTGCTCAGCACGAGGAATCACAATCACTTAAACCTGGTGCTAAACAATATGCATTAGCTTTCCCCTGCAAGAAGGTTACAATTCATGGTGACGTGTCCTGCCTTTCCCACCTAATTAGCTATGACAATAAGAACATTTAGGGGCATATTCTCAAGGACTTATCGCCGAGTTAGCGGCACTTTATCACAGCCAAAGTGGCGATAGATTTATCGCCCCATTCACAAGCAGGTGCTAACAGCCGATATCACCAGTTTTCCTGCGATAGCAGCCGCAAAAAACATTGCCACGGATGACACCGGCAACTAACGCTAATGAGATGCAGAGTAGGCATTCCTGTGCAAAAAGCCGCGAATACACCACTTCGCAATATTCTCTACGACCAGCCAGATCGGCGATAAGATCCCATAACAGGCGATAAGGCGCGTTAGCAGCAGGGATTTAACACCTGCTCTTACCTGGTGTTAAGTCGGACGACAACCTGCACCACAAAGGGGAGGCCAGACCAGAGCCACACCTGCAGAACAACAGATGCCATGGAGCTACTGATCATGCAGCTCGGAGCCCCAAGAGGGCCACAACACCCACCGCCACCACACCCGGGCCCGCCACCCCCCCGGACCTCCCGCCCCCCCCTCGGACTACCACAGAGGCAGTGCAGACAAAGACAGCGGACCTTCAGAAAATGCACCAGCCTCACAGACTTAACACCAGAGGATGTCATTGCCCACTACAGGCTCAAAAGGACAACCATCCTCCGCATCCTGACCATCATTGCCCACAGGCTGACGGTACCAACACAGCGGACAACCAACATCCCTCCGCAGACAAAGCTGCTGGCTGTGCTGCACCTGTTGGCCTCTGGGACCTTCCAACCAACAACTGCCAGAGTCGGAGGAGTCTCACAGCCAGCCCTATCCAAGTTCCTCACACCTGTCTTGGATGCCATCATCAGCTTGGTACCCCAGCACCTTTACTTCCCACACACTGCACAGGAACAGCTGGAGACCAAGCAAGGCTTCTACGCCATAGCTGGCTTCCAGCACGTCTTGGGGGCAATCGACTGCACGTGCCCCCTGCCGCCACTGCACACAATTACCGCAACAGGAAGCACACACATTCCATCAATGTGCAGGCAATAGTGGACCACAGTGGACTCTTTACCAATGTCGTCGCCAACTACCCAGGCAGTGTGCATGATTCCTTCATCTTCTGACAGTCCATCATCAACCAGCGCTTTCAGGATGGCACCTATGGGAATGCATTGCTCGTTGGTAAGTACCAAATGAACACAACACACACCTCAACTACACAGTCATGCAACTCACGACTCTGGGAATGCACACGTTACAAACTCACATACAACATGCCAAACAACATGCCCACCTACCAGACATGACAGCACAACTTACTGTGGTAACCTGGGCTAGCCATGTACACAAGCCATCAATGGCATGGAACCTCAGCCACACAATAGCAGAATGTGGGGAGAGGTTGGAACCAGGCATGTGCGAAGGAGGCAAGTGACCCATGAATGAGAATGTACACAATGCCAAGTGTGGCGTGGATGTGCTGGAAAGACTGCAGTATGAAGACCACAGACATGTCCATGTCGACATATACTGCTGGTGTCTGGAGTGTAGTGGACAGTGGACGCAACCATGTCACCCCAGGCAGTGGGGAAGATCGCAGAAATGTAGCTTGTTACGTCCCCCCCTATAAGCGTGAGCGGAGTAGGCTGGCCCGGCGTACGCCAGGCCAGCGTAGGGGTGTGAATAAAAAGCCTGTTGCTCTGGGCGTGGCTCTCTTCCGGAATGGCCAACGTGTCTGCCAGGACGGCGCCTCTCAGCCTGCCACAAGGCCGACTCCGTGAGCGGCAGTGCCTGCGATCCTGTGTGCCTGCTGCACCCCAGGCCGCTGGTCCCCAGACCCATCTTGGCCGCCCCTGCGCAACCAGGCCTCACTGCTCACCTGCCGACACCGGCGTGTGTCAAAGAGGGCCCACCAAGTGCCGGTGCAAGCTCCAAGCCCGAGGCCTGCGACCTTGGCAGCCTCCTCAGACCATCACGGCCACCGCAACACTGGCCCCCAGCACTCCTTTCTCGTTGACGTACTCCACCGCTGCCTCCGGCCTGCACTGCGGTCCAGTAGGTCACACATTTGGAACTGAGTCTTGATTTCATGATGGCTGAGTACATATGTCAATGGCAGCATTTATATCACTGTACTCCCTTCGATCTGATGCCACCAACTATGTGCATCGCAAGCCAACGACACGTGGCTGTGGGCCCTTGATGACTACTGCCTTCGGCCTACACTGCGGTCAAGTAGGTCACACATTTGGAACTGAGTCTTGATTTTTCTATGGCCAAGTTCATGTCATTGCATGCAAGGAGAGGAGTAAGAGGAAGACGCGGTTCAGTCCGGAGGAAAAAAGGATCATCGTAATGGAGGTGTACGAACACTACCAACAACTGCTCTGGTGCCACTAACTCTGTGCATCGCATGCCAACGACACGTGGCTGTGGGCCCCTGCTGACCGCTGCCTCCGGCCTACACTGCGGTCAAGTAGGTCACACATTTGGAACTGAGTCTTGATTTTTCTATGGCAGAGTTTATACCATTGTACAGGCATCATCGCAGACTGCATCCCCTTTCAGCTCTGGTGACACTAACTCTGTGCCCCGAAATTCAGGGACACTCTCTGGTTGAACTTTGGTGGCATCTGAGTCTATGGCCTGGGGGTTGTCTTCATCATCATGTAGCTGATACTGACTTGGTGTTAAAAATGAGTCTGTAGCATTCATCTCCTTCATATTGCCTGTTTCTGCTTAGTTCTGCCCTCTGCATCACGCCCTGGAAGAACACCTTCCACTGTCCCCCGAAACACTCCGCGACATTCACCTTCGACATCGACGAGGACCCGCTCAGCTCTCGTGGCCCTACCTCAGTGCGCACCAAGTCACCGTCCTGTGGCGGTGTGCCTGTGCCGGCCGCAGTGCATCCGGGGCCACTAACTCTGTGCAGCTCAATTCGTGGACCCTTGCCGTTTGAACTTTGAACTTCTGATTGTCTGATCACTGTTGTAGTTGTTGCCAGCACCAATCAGTCCCTGAGGGCTGGCTTACACTCACCACACACCCATACAGCACAGGCATCACTGGACATGTGACCCTGGCAATAAAAGGGGCTGGGCGCACGTGCCCGTAGCCAGTTCCACAAACTATCTAAGTGTGTCTGTGTGGTCATTATGTAGGCATGAGGGCCCCGGGCCCTACCACGTTACATTGTGCTGTGTTCAGCGGACGCAAACATGTCACCTCAGGCAGTGGGGAAGACCTGGGACATGTAGCTGTGTCGTACCCCCCTGTAAGCGTAAGCGGAGTAGGCTGGCGTAGGACAGTCCAGCGTAGGGGTGTGGATGATCAGCCCGGGGCTCTGGGCGTTGCTAAGTGTTGGCCTTACTAAGGAAGTAACTAATGCGTGTGTCTCTGTTGTAGTGTCGGCGCCACCCGTCCCGCAATGGACAATGTTGCGATGTAGCATGCCCCCGGAGTGCGGGCTCTGCCGAGGTGAGAAATGAAGGAGCGCAAGCCCGCTCGGGGTCCAGGATCATACGTGCCAACTGTTGTGTGTGTCGCTATTACCGCAGCATAGGCCAAAGGACTACCCTCAACCGCATCGTGAGTTCAGCCAGCCATGAACTCCACATCTGTGTCCGCCCTATCCTTGCCGTAGGCCTACACACACGTGGCCGCCCACCTTCAACGCACAACATCACAGTGTCGTTGTCAGGCTTGTGGACATGCGCAGACAGGCATGACAATGGTGTGCCGTAGGAGTGCAAGTGATGCAACCGCGCTGCGCACACTAGTAAATAGGCTCAGGGGGAGGGAGGAGCAGCAGTGAGGCTACGTAATACACATTGATGCTGCTCATTTGCTACAGGCAGTATCTGTCAAACAGGAATCACTAAGTCACACATATCACACACCAATGAACTAGTGATCCTGCCAACACATCACGCAGAAACAACTTTTGACTCATGTCTCTCTGCACTGTCACAGGTGATCAAGGATATGCACTCTGCCCTTGGATGATGACACCCCTCAGAACCACGAACACACAGGCCCAGAGGCAGTACAATGTGGCCCACAAACGCACCAGGGGCATCGTGGAACACACATTTGGCGTGTTGATGTCACGTTTCAGGTGCCTGGACATCACAGTTGGAAGACTCCTGTACAGCCCAGGAATCGTGTGCAAGATGATCGTTGCATGTTGTGTGTTGCACAACATATGTGTACGCACCAATGCCCCATGGCTACAAGTGCCAGATGCACTGGACGATGATGAGGAAGATGAGGCAGGTGGACCACACCCCACTGCAGCAGCAGCAGGAATAGCCCGTAGGAACACCATCATTCACAATTTCTTCACATGAGCACGTCACATTGTCACAGTCCTTAGCAATCATGGGACAGTACAAAATGACCACAGTCACAGCATGTGCGAATACATTCATTACAACACACATTCCCTGTGTGCATATTGCTCCTCTGTACAAGCACATCACTCTGACAGGTGTATGTGCAACATGAAGTGCTAACAATCTCATGAATTGGAAATAGATGGTGGGTGTGTCACCTCTGTACAGAGAGGCTGTTTAGGGTGTCACGTATTCGAAATGCCATTTCTGTGTGTCATAGATAGTACGGAATCCCACTCATCAGCGTTTCACATGTGTCCTAAATCATTACATATAGGCTGTCATCTGTGATCTACAATTGACAACAGGGCTTCTTTTGGGGTCAAATATGTACCACCATGATGCAGGGATGCATCCTGTGACTCAAGTCCCACAACATGAGCTACATGGACGTAAGGGGGAATCGCTGCTCCTACATTTGTCCATGCTTTCATACTTGATTAATCATAGACATGACACATCTGTGTGTATTAGAATGTATTATTCATGTTCATTGGAGTGTTGAAGCTGTCTTAGTACTGGGCCATGCAGACAACACTTTCCAATGTTGCCCCGTGGAGGGCCAGCCAGAGTCCTTTAGGGATTGACAATTTACTCGGAAGGGGAAGAGTCCAATCCGCAGGCTGATTGCTGTGTCATTGTTTAGCATGCGAAATATGGCAGTCCATGTCGAGGTCCAAGGTTAGTGTTGCAGAGTGTGTCGGGGGACAGTGGAAGGTGTTGTTCCAGGGCATGATGCAGAGGGCAGACCCAAGCAGAAACAAGCCATATGGTGGAGATGAATGCTACTGCTTCCTCCTTACCACTGGGGAAGATTCATCCTCGCCTTCGTCCTCTGACGTTTCATGAGCCTCACATGTGGGTGGTGGTGTTTGGTTTGCAGCACTGTGTGACACTGACACATCAGGGGCCGGATATGTGGATGTAGAAGTAGCAGCAGCATTCATCTGCGCAATGTCTTGTGGCATCACTCCCATGATGAGGATCTGCAGGGCATGGAAGATCCCATCTACAGCTTTCTCGTGTGCAGCCGTGGTAACCATTCTTTGCGCCTGTATCTGCTCCATGTTCTCCATGACCCTCCTTATGTTTCCCAAATCACGGATGACATCGCTGTAGCCACTCTGACTAGACAGTTGTTGTTGTCTCCGTCATGACTCCAGCCATGGATTGTTTGAGGGCATGGGGCGAACTGTGGGTGTCCGTTAGGGAGTGTAAGTGGTCCCTGATGGGACTTAGACGCCCACGTATGGCATCTAGTTTGGCTGCCATGAGGTCGAACCCCACCCGCACCTGTTCAGCCAGCTCCTTCTGGCAGTCTAACACACGGCGTTGGAACGCCATGTGTTCTTTGGTGAGGTGCTGGGAGCCAGACGTGGTGGTGGGTGCTTCCTGCTGGGTGGTCTGTGCAGGGGGTGGGATCACCTCGATAGTGCTGGGCTGCCCTGCTACTGGAGGTGGGGTGCGGAGGTTGTCCATGAACTGTTGGAGTTCGTCGTAGTCGATGTCCTGGAGGTCGTCTCCATCATTGCTGACATGATGTAGGGTCTGCTCTGCAGGAGTTGTTGATTGTCCCTCTGCAATGTAAAGGGGAGATGCAGTTTCACAGTGTGTTCCATGCATGTTGACGCATTGGCGGAGTTTACATACAGACTGCATGACAATGTACACTGTGACTGTTTGTGAGGAGATGCCTATTTGATGCGGGACAGTGGACATGTGTACTACATCACGGATGTGAGGTTGTACTCATACATTGTCATCTCACAGTTTCCTGCTATGCCAGATGTGATTGGCCATTTTGTACACACATGAGGCATCAGTTGTGTCCTGTGTTCTGTTGTGAAAGTGTTGCAGTTTGTACCACATTGTTGTCAATGTTGAGGTGCTCTTATTCTTATGTGTGTGTGCTGCATTGTGGGTGAGTCGCCTCTGCAGCTCTGATTTGGCTGCCCCTTATTCCTTTCAGGCGGTGTGCCTTTGACTTCTGTGCTTCTACAGTGCTGAGATGTTGCGGACTTGGGTGAATTGGGCTCTTGGTCGAGTTGTGACTCTTGGGCATGGTTTGTCCGCAGATGTCTTGTTGACGTCAGGGGTTGTTTGTGCACGTGGATGTGTCAGAGTGTGACCTGCTCCTTTCCGGATGGGGTCCACACTCAGTCACCTCAGTGTCGTGGCGTGCACCATGTCATGATAATTGGACTGCAGCCATGCTAATCGTCATGCAGTGTCACTTGCATTGTCAGTGTGGCTCACGGACCTGCAGCTTTGCTGGGTTCAGCACATGTGTATTGTTGTGAGATTAGTGATGTGTGTGGAGGGCTCCCTCCGGGCACATTGTCGACGGGGGCCTACTTGCTGTTTCTATGTGTACTGCAGTGTGCCAAGGGGATCAGGGACATGATCCAGAGTCGTTGTGGGTGTGCAGTGTGCTCTACTTAGTTGTGCATGTGTGCCATTGTGCCCATCTCCCCCCGTCCCCCCAGTCCCTGGTCGGTACTCACCCTGTTGATGTTGTGTCAGGTCATGTTGAGCAGTGTCTGGATCCACTACTCCTGGCACCGTATCCCGACTGATGACTGTGGCCACCATTTTCTCCATGTCATCCAGCTCCTGGTGTGCCGCTGGACCCCCACCTCTAATCTGCGTTGCTGCTTTCATGCTGGCATCGAGTTTCTTCTTGGTTTTGCCCTTCACATCATTCCAGCGCCTCTTGACCTCTTCCATTGTCCTCCTCAACTCTGCAACTGTATTCACATGGTCCTAGATAGTCTGCCATGTTTGCTTCTTTGTTGCCAATGACACGTTGGAGGTGACGAACAGTTGTTGGTAGTGTTCTATCACCTCCGTAATGATGATCCTGTTTTCCTCCGGACTGAACCGCGTCTTCCTCTTCCTCTTCTCCTTGTCCTTCCCCGACCCCGTGGTTCCTTGCTGGTCGTCTGTGGGGCTTGTGGGGTTTGCGTTGTCCTCTGCACTCGGTCCGGGTGCATCCATGGTGCTACGCAGTTTAACTTTTTTTTCCCCTGCTTTTATGGTCCATTTTCCAGCATTACGCGTGGGAATTGCAGGCCTGTCGCTGGTTATCGCTGATTTTTGTATCGCGATTTGGGGCATTCACGACTTTTTTCGCGTTCGTGTTTCGCATTTTTACGGCATCACGTTAATTTTGACGCGGTCATTTGGCGCGTTATCGTGAGACTATCGCATGGTGCCGCCGGGTTGAGAATACAACATTAACAGTGTTATTTTCTTGCGATAGGCTGCGATGTGCAAAGTTGTGTTAAGCTAATTTTGCGATAATTATCACACGTTCTTGAGAATATCCCCCTTAGTGTATTAGCAGGGCTGTAGAAGAGATATTGTAGGAGACTTACAACATAGGCCCAAAGGCTAGAACTATATCACAGTAGTTTTTAGGCCTGAATAACAACTTAGAATTTGGAACAGGTTGTGTTAAAGACATTACTTATGCTTATATTGTGTCGTACAGTTCTTAAATGTTCATGTTTACACACTCTTATATAAGGTGGCTCACATTTCTCTGTTTTATTTACTATGCGCCAAAAGATCCACTTCTTGCTTGACCACACCTTAAAAAAATAATATAAAACCTAAACAAAAATATTGCTGTGTAGCTTCTGGACAGTATTCTGTCAATAAAAAAGATAATATCATGTTGCCATCTTTTATTTATTTATTATAACAGGCCAGGGACTACTTTCTAGTGCTGGTGTAGTAGCTTGTAGATCTAAATTAGACCATTCCCTATCACAGTTGTGGGGATCAATAGCTGATGGGCGGAGGAGCAGTTTGTGGTTATTCATTTAGGACAGTGGTCGAATTGCACTATTCGGGCCCCATCCCTCCAGAATGGGAGTAGTAGTGATCATAAATCAAAATTGTACAGCCTCTTGAAACAACCTTTTTTCACTACTTTCTTAACTAGCAGGTTCTAGAATTGTGCCTTCAAAACCCAGATTAATCTACCCACATGCTTGTTTTGGTTAAACTAGACGTGCTTTGAAATGAGGCACTTTGGTGTCATACTCCGATGGTTACAAAACTACATCCATAGGCATTTGTGCTGTCCTTCTTCTATGTTTACAAAGGGGAATGAAGTTCATTGCTTTTCATAATTGCTATAACTGTACACCAGTAGGACTGGTCGAAGCAGGCATCGGACATTTCCCCGGGAGACTGGAAGGGTGGGGGCCGATTTTGGAGTGGTGGGGTCTGGTTTTGTTCCAGGGGCCGGTTTTGCATGGTGCTGCAATATAGGCCTCCAGTAACAAAAGCAGCAGTGCTTCACACTTGCAACCAACCCCTGTCCCCCCCAACTCCCCGCCCCGGGGGCGGGGGTGGGCTGGCCTGACAACATTTTCAGGGCTGCTTTGGGTTCCCAGTCCGGCCCTGCTCTCAAGTAATCCGAATTCTAGGCTAGATGGCTTGAGAGATATAGAGAGTATATTAACAGTCAATGACTGAAACGGTTTTGGCAAGGAGAGGAATATGTTTTGCTTCCCAGATTTTCTGGATCCTTTACATGTCAGCAACATATTACACAATAACAAGGCATGGGTCCTTGGCCACTGAGTCGGGGAAGACACCAGCGGTCGAAGTGCATTAAAAAGTATTGGAACTGTGATGCTGACTGCAACGGGAGTGGAGTGGGTGGGCGAGATCGAAGGTGTTGCTAAAAAAAACCCAAATATTCTGTAACTATTATTTTGGTATTTTCACCTAAATGAAAAATAATGCAAGTTAAGCTAGTTAGTGGAAAACGCACTGTTTTACATAATGAAACCTCTATTGGTCAATGCAATCACTGCTGATGTATGCGCATGTGACCAGAAAACCACAGAATTGAATCCTGGTTGCAGCAGTATGGATTAGTAACGTGTATTTTTAGTGCTGCAAGGTCTCAGCCTGTGACTGACAGGACTGTGAATAAGTACTTTTTATTTTAAGCTTGCATTACACACAGTATAAGATAAGCTGCCACAAAATGTGCAAAAAACCATTTCGGTTTAAAGCACAAAAAAGTGTTTATAATCTAGAATTTTTTAATAGGCCGACTGTACTTAGTGCAAACATTAAAACCATGCACTCCACAGCTCAACTGGTGACACCCTTACAACACCTCTCAGAAAGAACAAATCTTTTAGACCCTTAAGCTTCAAGCATTAAAGCCTACACTGGATTCCAAGCAGCCTTCACATTTGCAGATTAACCAATTGCACACATTTACGTTTCTTTTAGGCCCTTCCTTCCACTTCAGTTGGGCCATCAAACTGTCGAAATTACCCAACCCGGACGGTTGTCTTTTAACAAAACTTAGGGGAACTGTTTTCGTAAATTCAGAGAGTATGGGCCTGTCATGCCCCACAGATCCTGTCCACTCTGAACTCTGGAAGAGACACATAAATTGAAAAGGGTTCAGAAGCAAAGGATCCTTTGGTGACAGTACACGTGACGTCATAAGGCAGAGTCCAAACTAGTCAGGCACGAAGCTTTGACATTCTTGTTTTATTCTCTTTAGTACCAGTAGCGGTCCGTGGTAGGAGTGCCGGCCGGGCGGTGACGTGGGGTGGGGGAGGGGCAGGGTGGGGGGTAGTAAACCACGGATTACGGCCGAATACAGGTAAGTAAACATTTAAATAAATAAAAACGAATTTTGTTGCGCACACTGCATCGCATTTGGCGTTGCAGCGCTCACAATGAAATTCGTTTTATTTATTTAAATGTTTACTTACCTGTATTCGGCCGTAATCCGTGGTTTACTACCCCCCACCCTGCCCCTCCCCCGCCCCACGTCACCGCCCGGCCGGCACTCCTACCACGGACCGCTACTGTTTAGTACTGGCCGTGCTCAGTTTGTAAACCGATAAGCACAGGAGTCCAAAGTGTTTCTTTAGTGCCCACCGCTGGTGTCGCTGGCTGCCTGGGTTGCCGAATACTAGTTTCCACCACCTACCTCTGTCTTCAACTACCCTAAACTTCCTATCTTTTTATCTCACTTCTGTATGCTCTTTTGCAGATTTTTTCATTCCTGCTTTTTGTCTTTATCACAGCTTTCCTATTTTTGTCTTCTTCATTATTTCTCTCATCTCTGCATTTGTCTTGCTCTTGACCAAAATCAGATTAAGAAAAATGAGTCCAGGTGCTCACCCCCTGTGACCACTTGCACAAATTAAGCCCTGCGCTACTAAGAACTAGGGGGCTTATTTACAAGCCCCTTGCACCACTTTCCGTCATTTTTAACATGGGAAAAGTGACGTACGGGTGGCGCAAGGGCTTGTAAATAAGCCCCTAGAATTTTACCTGCACCAAACAAGCGTAAGGAAAAGTTTTTATGGCAATTCCTCACTGTACATGTTATCCGTGCAAACCTATTTTCTAAAAAGGTTTGTCTTGGTGCTTGTACAATGGATGCTCCTCTTGCTTACAAGAAGATTATATTTTTCTTTCATGGTTTGAACTCTGCCTTTCTTAGAAAAAACAGGCTATGTTTAAACTGGCATACACTATATTTGTTGTCATTTTGCCTCACCGCATTTCAGCTTCCCTGTGACATTCAAGCTCAAGATAGGAAGCTTGAACTTGAGAAAACTTCACATTCTGCTAAATATTCCCCGCAGGTCTCCGGCCTGAGCACCCATTTCAATTCTCTGACTTTGCCCACACACGATGATTTTTGTGGTATGAAATATGACATATTCTGTGCAGGAAATTGTAGGCTTTGTGACTATAAATGCTATTATTGGCCTGGGAATGGGAAGGGTGGTGGGGTGAGGGGGAGGTGGCCTTTCTGTGGGAAGGAGACAGACAAGGCAGGCAGCAAAGCAGGGAAGGACTGGCATTTTATTCAGAGGTTAATTTGTAAAAGAATAAGTGCCGGGGCTCTCGTCAGGAGGCTGCTTGCACCAGCCCTTTTCTCCTGTTAGCGCTGCATAAAACAGAGCCAACTACTAACCATGAAAGTGGGAGGAGGATGTGGCGTAATGGCCAGAGCTGCCGACTTTAGAGCTGGGCACCCAGGTTCGGGCCTCGGCTCAACATCCTGTGATTCTGGCGAAATCACGTAATCTCCCTGTGCCTACCATTAATGAATGTGTCCGTAACTGGTGCTCATGAAAAGCGCAAGGTGCTCAACCACCGGCTCAAATTAAGCACTGATTTTATTCCATCAGGCATTTCACCCAGTGGGCTGGAGCCAGTGGAGGCCAGTGTTGAAAGACCAGGGTCACTGCTGATGCCTCTGTACTTTGTTCAGTTCCCTAGGCACAGAGGGGTTCAAGATAAAAAGCAAGGGAGAGGGATTGAGAGGGAGCAATAGATCAGAGAGTGAGATTAGAGAGAGGAGAGACAGAGAATTGAAGGATGGAAAGGAAGAGACAAAGTAGAGGAAGGGAGTGGGCTGGTTTGAGCATTTTTGCCAGGGCACCTTTTGCTTCCCCAGTTCAGCCCTGTGGCAGAGTGAGCAATTACTACATGGAGCAGGCATGGTCTATGATCAATTGTATTTTATTGTTATTGTATTTATATAGCTCATATGACCCCTGTTGAGACGTTGAAGAGCTTCATGCAGGGCAGCTGCTCAGGAATCTAAACTTAGTGGTTAATCCAATGGTTAATGGTTATTGTTGGTTATTGGGATTAGTCTTGTAATCTGAAAGAAACCAGTCCATGCATTTATTCTGTGTCTTTGTGGTGAATTAAATGAGGAATTAGTAGATGAGCTACGGGGGAAGAGGCAGTGCTAGGTTAGCAATTATTAATTGGAGCAGACGTGGTTCAGTTTTAATGTATGATATCACAACTTTATCTTTGCCTAGTTGCATTTTTCCGCTCTTTAAAACTTTCAAACCAATGTATCAGATTTTGGAAATTTACAGCAGTGGAATACAGAAGTAATCACCAGTAGTTATACCATGCTAAAAGTGTGCAAAATGAGACTATGCAGTCACACATGAATATATGACGGAATTCCGCATGCGTTTTTCACGCATGCCTTAGGAACTCCGTCATTTGAACAAATGCGTCTTTAGCACGCAATTGTTCTGCACGCGTCATTTTTACGACTTGCCTTAGGGTGTGCTGGATATTGGAATAGTTTAATTTATTATTCCAACTCCAGTCTGTGCAACAGTAGGGAAGGTGTTGGACTTTAATTCCAACAGCACTCCACGATTGCGCCCCCTCTAATGCAAGTCGTTGTAATGACTTGCGTGCAAAACGATTGAGTGCTAAAGACATATTAGTTCTACTTGTGGCGCTGTGAAGGCACAGCGTGATAGGGGCTTCATCCTAAATGACTTTTCCCATCAAACATTGGTTTACTAGCCCACTCACATCACTGGACACCAAGGTTGCTCTTTTCTGGCATTTGTTTCGAAGCATTGACAGAGAGAAGTGTTTTCACACTTATATCTAGAAATGTCCTTTTGTGCTGCAACAATAAAATGTTGCTTAGAGGTCGGACCCTAGTCAACCCAGCCCTTAATTTGAGCCGTGGTTTCCGGTGCTCGGCATCAGCACTTAATTGACAGCACTGGAACTGATGACAGCCAGGCACATGGTGGCGCTGTTTTCCAATTTTGTGACGAGCACAACAGTTTTTTAAATAATTCTATATACATTCAAATGACTAATATCTGCCACCCAAACCAAGAAAAATAGCTTGGTGGGGGTGGTTCAAGCAGCTGTGGTCTCTTCACAAGGGCCCTGGCACTTATTTATTTATAAATAAAGTACTGAGTCAACCTGTTCGGTATCCCTTTCACTTAAGGAAAAACACAGGAAAAGTGGCTTGGTAGATATTTGTTTGAGACGTTTAGAATATTTGAACTGGCCCAAATTTTATTGTCTACCCCCGACGAGGCATTGAAGCAACTTACAATTTACACCAGATAGCACCCTGCTATGGAACTCAAGGTTAGTTGTTAATCCAGTGTTTTTGTTTATTGTTAGTTCCTTCGATTAGTCTTGTGCACTCAAGCAAACCATTCCATGCATTCACTCCAGTTGTTTGTGGTGGATTAAAGTAATAACAGTTAGGAGTGATCTTTATTTGGGGAAAAGCGGGTTCATGAGTTCATGCTGATTTGTGGTGGGGTTAATAGATGAGCTAGAGGAGATTAAGTAATGTTAAATTGCAGGGGTATCATTTTCCAAAACAGGAGAGGTTGTGGCCAATTTGCAGAAATACATTAATACGGATTAAGGCAAACATGCATGTGATTTTGAGATGTTGTGCTCTGCGAGAAGAGGCATGCAGCAGATAGAAAGGAAGGAGAGAGCTATTTGAAAGGAAAAAGGAGAGGTGACAATCAGAAGTTTTAAGTAAAGCTCAGTTTTTCATGCCAGATTATAGGAATATAGAGGACGTTTTTTGAGAAAGCATGCAATTTGAGAATGCTTGACTGCAGAAAGAAACATCATTATTTGCTTGTGAAGATAGTGCTATATTAGGTACTTTGATAGGCCTAGAGTAAGGTGGACAGTCTATCTACTGCTAAGTTACCACTAAATCACCGTTTCAGCATGGAGAGCTGAACAGCTGAGAGGTTGGAGGCATAAAGTAAGGGCTTGATGCAATCATTGAAAACCGATTCTGCAAATGCTGGAGTGGATGTCTACTGATGGGTGTCCTCAAGTGTGGCTCACAGTATTAATTTTAAAGCACAGTGGGATCCATGTAGGACACCTAAAAACTTCTGTTACTGAGAGCTAAGAACATAAATGTATTCATTTTTAATTTTGTAAGGGTCTTTCATGTAACAGTCATATTTTGAGCAGATCTCCAGTGTAAACTAATCTTTGAAAGATTAGCTTTTACACAATGGACCTTCCTAGTATACCCTGTTAATTGCTTCTTCGTTGCACATTTAGCAGCAGGTTAGCTGAAACATGTATTGAAAACTGAGGGGCATATTATCAAGGATCTGCGATGTTTATCGCAAAGCGCACTTAGCGCTATTTTTTTTTATCGCCGGCTATCGCTGGATTTCCTCACTGTGATAGCGCGGTATTATCAACACGTATCGCAAAGGCGATAGGAAATCCAGCGATAGCAAGTTAATCCAGCAATAGCGTGAGAATTCCAGCGCTAAATTCACTGCGCAAATGAAAAGCTTGCTAATAGGCAAGTGTGTACTTAACCTAACAATCCACCCCCCATTGACAAGATGGTTAAGGCAAGTTTATTCCAAGCGTTAAATTCCAGCGATAAGCGCGGTTAGCGCGAATTTTCCTATCGCTTCGCGGGCATTGATAACAGGGGGCAGTTGTGTTTGCGACTGTTTCAATGGAGTTTTAGTCAGGAACGCCTACTTTGCATGTCATTAGCGATATATATCGCGGACATCCTTAGAGGTAAAAAAAACGTCCGCTATCGCTAAAAAACTCGCGCTAAGGCCCGTTAGCTGCAGCTTGTTAATAGTGTGATAAAAATATCGCCGCATTAGCGGCAGAAAAGTGCAGCTAACGCGGCGATAGAGGGCTTGATAATATGCCCCTTACAGTTTTACAGAACCTGGTGAATTTGGGCCTGCACCACTAGCCCCAAACAAGGATGCTTTTACACCTTAGCCTAACCTCAAATGATGGCCATGATTGGCAAAGGATGGTCACAGTCGATCAGTAATGTTTCACATATAATATGCAACCACAATAAGCTAGAGCAGTGACAAAAAATGATGTGTTTATGACAATGTGATGTTTTCCATGTGATCATTTTAGAAAAAAGAGGTCGATTAGTGAACGTGCATAGCTGAAATGTGTCGCACCCTAGAGACATAACTGCATTGTTCCACTCGCAATGATCTGCTGTGTGTATTACAGTGAAATTTCATACATAAACACACTGAAAACATTGAAATGTCACATGCTAGAAAACCTTGCACTTCTCACCTTCAATACGGTGCACACCCTAACTTTGGCCGCCACTTTAGCCTCCTTTTGCCACTTACTTGCAGGTTCCTCATACCCCTTTTCTGGATTCATCTTCTCTTATACCTCCCTTTTCTGTAGTTTATAGCAGCAGTTCTAAACCTGTAGTCTGGGGCCTGCTTCGTGTCGATGACGCCTACTCAGGGGTTTATGACTGGTTAGGAAATTAAATACTGTTAACAGATTAATAAAGTGTATATAAATTAAGAAGGAACATGTAAAATTAAAGATTTTAAAACTCTCTGAAAATGTGAAGGAATGTATCCTCAGATGGGTTCGTGGGAGAAGCACAAGTATATCCAACAGAACATAATGTGGATGATGGGTGCCCTCAAATGAATTTAAAAAAGCCCCAACCTTCTCATTCAAATGTTGATCTTTTTTATATTTCTTTGTGAGTTAAATAAAACGTTTAATTATTTGTATATTTGTTTGGTGAATGCATGTGTATTTTTGGGTATTGTTTTGCGGTTCAAATAATCAAAATTGCTTACTCTGTGGGCCCCGGCTTGCAGTAATGACTCAGTGGGGGTCCCCGGAATCTAGTAATGATTAAGTGAGGGTCCACAGAGAGCAAAAGATTAAGAATAACTGGTCTATGGTGTAATCGATTGTGCATCTCTATACGAGTACTATGCCAAATATAAGCAGTTCTACGGCATCACAGTTTCAAGCTCTTCCATTTGGTCCCATTCTGTTCTAAATGGAAGATTTGAATCTGTGATGTCGTTTCATTGGCACAGGACTCATACAGAGATGCATAGTCTTCTATCATGGATGCATACTCTTCTTTCAGGTCAAATTCATTTCCACATCATAGATGGATGCTTTTCCAATTAGTCTTGCTGATTCCTCTGCAACAGATTCAAACACTTCCACTAGATCACATTTGGTTCCACATCACTGAAGCATGCACTTTGCCTGGGCCTCATTGATACTTGCATCACATATTTACGCTTCAACTTGAGTCCCCGTCATTTCCCCATCATTGGCACATGCTCTTCCAATAGGTCCCATTAATTTACACATCATGGATGCAACGTACCTAAAGGACTCCATTCAATCACCATACTTTGACTTTATACATTTTAACAGATACAACAGAGCCTTTCAAATTCCACTATTTTGACACAGTTCAAAACAGTCAATAGAGTCAATCATTTCCCACAGCACTGAAAACCCCATCAATATACACAACACTTGCCTAACACAGGACTCAGGACAATAGATTCAATGGCTTCCACAACACTGACCTCATACTCAGACTTTACCCAGTACTGGCAATATGATCATCAGTGATCAGATGCTTAGTGGTACTGATCATATACACATCAGTCATTCACTCCTCAGCAATTGTGTGCTTAACGGTGATAATTTCCTCATTGATGATGCCTTTATTGTCAGTGACAGTATGCCCATCATGAAGAATTGTATATTCATTATTGTGAGATTAAAATGAGTCTGATCCATGCAGAGATCTTTGTGATGTATTATGTCTATAGTTGAGAGTGCAAAGAGTTTTGCCATTTTCTTGCTGCTCTTGGTAGCCGGTTGATCCATTCTCCAGTCTTGAAGATGGTTTTCTAGATGGTATTGCCTTCTAGGTACATAGTGATGAGGCAATGTTATTTGTGTGAGCTTGTTTTCATGATTAAACCAGCTCTATGTATTTGATGCTGTGTTGTGCATCGGGGGTTTCTCTAGAGTGTTCTGTTTGTTGAAGTCGAATTACAAATGCACACAGAGCTCTGATTGCTGACTTTTTAAAATCCTAAATAAATCTCTTTGTGAGCTGCCCCACTGTCTGCAGCTGTGAAAAGCAAAACAGTGCCGTGTGGATTTTCAGGATTTAATCTGTGTTAATCGGATGTGAATAATATGTCCGTTTGATGTTTTTGCAGGATCAGTTCCACAATGCCTACCATGTCGGAAAAAAAAGTGACCTGCATGAAAAATGCCATACCCACACATGCAGTTTTTGGTTTCCACAGTGAGATTTGCAAACTGTCTCCTGATTCACAAACTGCATTTTATAGTACGTAAAGTATCACTAGAGTCAGTGCTTTAAATGGGCCGGTACTCACCGGTACTGAGTACCGGCACTTCTCAGTTTTCTCCCCCTGAGTACCGGAACTTATTTTCGGGCAAGGAGAGTACCGGTACTCCATGAAGCAGCAGGGCTCAGGCCCTGAAGTACGGGTACGTGCAACGTAAAAACTGAAAATTACCCTTTCAGATGGTGTGTGTTTGTGCTGCTCTGGCTGGCAACAGCCTGTGTATTTCTGCGCTGGGTTCTCATCAGGCGCGCAACGCCCATTGGGATCAAAGGGCTTCAGACACCCTACTCCCCCACCGTGTGTGTCGCCCGGCTGAGACAGCTTCCCAGGAGCACACACAGCCGCACCCGAGTACTTCACAGGTCTTTAAAAGACCAATTGCTTTTGAACGAGGCTTTGCTGTTTCTCACCCCTTCTTAGATCCCCTGCAGCTCCACTCTGCATACTGCTGGAAGAATCAGCCCCAACCCTCCCCCCGAAATGTGACTCTAGTTGCGCCTCTGGTTCTCATTGGCATCGCAACAAGAATGAGGATATGGTCAGAGGTGCCGAGAGTTGAACTGAAGAACCAGGGTCGAATTCCGACGTCGGCTCATCATCCTGTGATTCTGGACAACTCCCTTAACCAGGGGTCTTAAAAAAAGTAAGCTTTAATGCAAATGTTCTGATTGTCATGTAAAGCGCTTAAATGCCCATGGCCCAAATTCGCGCAATATCAAACTGCCAAAAATGTGGCTCTGCACCTATGACATAGAAGCTGATGCTTGCCATGTCTCTTATGTAAGGAGGCAGTTTGATTTTGCGCGAATTTGGCCCTTGGGCATTTAAGCGCTTTACATGACAATCAGAGCATTTGCATTAAAGCTTACTTATGTGGCTATTGTTAAATTCCTGGCTCACAGCCACGCCCCCAGCCACGCCCCTAGACACGCCCCTAACTACCCACCCAGTCTAATTAGTGGGTACCGGCACTTCTAATTTCCCATTTAAAGCACTGACTAGAGTACTACGACTTACTACAAAATGCAATTCACAAACCTACGAGCTTAAATCTCCACCTACACCTCTTCTATCTTTTGTGTAGGGAGATCCTCTCACATGTACATTTACTATTTAGAAATCAATGTGGGACAGACCGGGGATGTGACTGGAAAAAGAAGCACACATACTAGTAAAGGGAAGGGGTTTAGGGAGGCGTGATGAGGGGTTTAGGCAGGGCTAGGAAGAGGTTTAGACAGGAGACTTCACCCACCCACAAAAGAGTAGACCATTGCTATTCACAACTACACTTCTAAAAGTTACTACAGCCAAAAGGACCCAAAACAGTAGTACATGTCCAGCACTACACATGGCCAACCTCTGGTACTGAAACACTCTTGTGGAGAGAAAAAATGGAGATAGGGACTAAAAATTAAACCCCATAGGAAATAAAGTTACATTAAATTACAATATTTAAACTAGTTAAACATATATTGAGCTCTCCCTATTGTAAAGTAGAGGGACATTTTAAAAGTTTATTAAACTTGAAAAAAAGAGCAAACATATTTTTTAAGTTATTTATTAATGTAAGTAAATTGTATATATGTATGTTAATTGTAACACAAATGTTAAAATACTATTACCTTTTTTTAGAATCCAATATTTATTTAATTTAAATATGTAAAATTGAATTAACAAGATTTATAAAAAACATCCCACCCAAAGGTATGAAAAGATTTATTTTAAATTAATATTTTTTCTTACGAAGATAAAAAATTTTTTTAAATAAAAATAGTTATGGAAATATGTATCTTAAAAGCATACTTACGTTTTCATTATATTTAAATTGCTTAACATTAAATTAGAAATATATATGTATATATATATATATATACATATATATATATATATATATATATATATATTTAAAAAGGTTTAAATAAGGTCATTTAATTTAATTCAACATTATTTCCCTCGGGTTATATTTTTACTGGCTCCCCTATTTTCTACAGGAGGGTGTGTTAGGATCAGTGGATGGCCATGTGTGGTGCTGGACTTACTACTGCTTTTTTTGGGCTGCAGTAACTTTACACGTGTAAATTTAGCTCCATCCCACGTTTCAGGAGGTGGAGACATGTATGCCTATACTTTTGAGTTATTATACACTCATAATGCTGAATAGTCAAAAGTAGTAAAATTACTCAAAATTGTAAGCGTAAACTTACACCAGTAGATTTATGGGTAAGTTTACCTTTGTGAATAGACACCTGTGTGTGCAGTTCCCAGTCCTTGCTATGATACCCGGCAGCTGTTTGTGTGGTCCAAGGCTATCATGGGCAGGGCAATGTAATTACATTAATAGTAACTCTATTAGGGTAATTACATTACACAACCCTTGGCAGCATTTCTGAAAGCAACTGTGCTGGGCTTTGTCTAATTTTGGTTATTTCTGTACAGCAACCCTGATTTAGTTCTGCTGGTAAAAAATGTTGGATTTTGCAAATTCCAGTTTTTGCCAGAATATTTTAACCACCCATACATGTTAACTCCTTCCTTTTGCTACCATGAGGTAGTGAGATTAGGAAATAGAGAGAGAGACAGAGTTGTGATAGAGAGAGAGGAAGAAAGGTAGACAGAGAATTGCAAAAAGACAGTGTGAGTTAAACAAGGAGAAGCAGAGAAAACGATATAGGCAATGGCAGAGAGACATATGTGTGTGTGAGAAAAAGAAAGAAAGAGAGAGATAAGATAGACATCAAAGTGCTGTATTGAAAAGGTAGCAAGGTGCAGAGATAAATGTAGAGAGCTTATAAAGAGATCAGATAAATATGAGGTGGAAAGAGAGGTGAGATTAAGAGGGTATAAATTAGAAAGAGAGGGAAAATGATGAAAATATCAGAGACATTTGGATTTGCCTGGGATCAGCATCTAATCAAATATTTGGTGGGTTTCTGTTCTACAACTTACTCTATGTGAACACAACATATATTCAATATAAAAAAGAGGGGGTATATTTACAAGCCCCTTTTTCCGCCGGTGCATCGCTTGTTTTTGAAGCACCAGCAGCGCAGTGTGCGGGCCCATATTTACAAGGCCACGTAAAGCCACCCTGCGTGGCCCTCTTTCGGGCATTACTCTGCGTGAAAGGGGCATTCCATGGGTGTTGCTTTGGGTGTTCCCACACAACATCCATGGAACCTGACGCATTCCCAGATTTACAAGGTTTCGTAAACCTAGGAATGCGTCAGATTCCTGCGTCTCCCCAGGGGAGGCGTAAGGGAGGTGCAATAAGGAGAAATACTTTTATTTCTCCTCGTTTTTCCTTTTTTTATGAAGGCTGCATTCTGCAGCACACATAGAAAGAGGAAAATGCCTCTCATGCTTGTTTTCGTGAAGAAAGGTGTCCCTTCCTGCAGAAAAACAATCACCCCTACAACGCAGACACCCTTACACCATGGCACAAGGATGCTTGCATCGGCACATGGCAGCGCATTGTGCACCAGCGAGGGCGAAAGGATAGGAATGCACAGTATCTTGTAGATACAGTGCATTCCTGCCCTTTTCTCTTGATGCACGGCAGCGCAGCAGGAAGGCTTGGTGTGCTGCCGTGCGTCAAAATATTGTAAATGAGGCCTGAAATTTAAAGCCCCTCAAAAAGATGGCAGCTAACCCTGGCTACACTGGCCACAATCCTCTCTGACACGATGACTCTCTGCTGGAAAATTTCCTCCTTCTTCTGCGACATGATTCAGGCTCCATAAAATTACAAATCCGCACTCATGGCTTGGGAAGAGGTAGAGAGATAGAGGGAGGTGGAGATAGTGAGAGACAGAGAGAACGAGCGAGAGAGAGAGAATAGAGGAAGTAAGAGACAGAAAAAGCAACATTTATGTAGAGCTTACTTCCTGTATGTGTGGAGATTAAGAGCGTGCCTAAATGGGCAGCATGCTAAATTGTGTTGGGTGTATGACTGGAAGGGTGTGGTCTTTGTTTTGACCCTATTTAGGAAGTGTTTCCATGTTGTGCACAAGATCCACCTAGGTGCGCTTATCGTGTTATGAGGCGCGGTGCTTAGCAGTGTGTTGGAAGAATAAGTGTGAAATATAGGCACACCGTTTATGGTTTTCAGTATGCCGGTACCTTTGAGCAACTCTGCATCTCCCTTTAAGGTATTTCTTGTGATCATAGTCCACTTAGCTAGTTTCTTCAGTGGGTCGTCTATTTTTAGATATTTTGTTTAATGTTTGTGGTCCATTTCATGTTAAGAAAGATGTATAGAGATGTAGGGATAAGTATAGAGAGATAGTAGAGGACAGAGGTAAGGAATATCAAGAGTTAGAGAGAAATTGAGATAGAGGGACAGAGATGTTTAATAGAGATAGGGGTTAGTTTGAAGAGAGTAAAAGGTATGGTAGTGAGAATGGTTAGCTAGAGTTGCAAGGTATGGAAAGAGGTGTGAAGCAGAGAGAAAGAGTTGGGGAAGAGATGAGGACTGAAAAAAAGAGGTAAGAGGCTAATGTTCAGGTAGGGAGAGGTAAAGAGAGGTGAAGTACAGAGATGTGGACAGCACAAGAAGTGAGGTAGAGAGAAACAGAAGAGGGAGGAATGAGGTACATAGAGGTAAAGCATACAGAGACAGGAAGCTAGTGAAGGAGACAGAGAATGAGGCAAAGAAGTATGGAACCCCTTTTGTGAAAGGGAGCAATTTGCTGACCATTACCAGAGCAAAAAAAAAAGCAATGATGCAGGGTAAAAGAAAAATGGACACTGATCTCGTAGAAAATTGGTCATGCAGAACCTTGCAGGGAGAAGACTCCTTAAAGCCCTTCCAAGCTTCCCAGTTCCAAGAATGGCAAGCAGCTCTAGTCCATGTTTATAGTTTTCATTCTGGGACTTGTAGTCTTGATAATCCAATTGTAAATATAGAACTACAAGCCCAAAAATGCAAAGAAAAAAATCTGTCCTGGAAAATCTACACTACTCATCCAGGCCCCTGTGAAAACCAGCAGCAAGCCCCTCCACGTAACATAAGCTTTTTTCAACAGGGTTAGCATTGTTTGATAACATCACATAACAGCCTGTTGTAAATAGTGTTTTAGGGCCTGATCACGAGTTTGGCGGTCTTGGGACCGTCGTCGCATCAGCATCAAAATCACCACCGCTCAGTTGGCGGTCCGCCCGCCGTATTGCGATATTGCAACGAACTGTGTTCGATTTCCTCGGCGTCGGTTCGATACTCAATAGGTCCACCTCTTGATACCCGTATTTCTGCTTGCCATGATCACAGAAGTTTAAGGTGATCAAGTGAGGGAAGGAAAGGAAGGGAATAGCAGGGAAGGAGACCTGAAACACAAAAAGGCCATCTATATTACCATTAACATACCACCAGGTTAATAATTTGACTTCTATAAAACCTATGGTATCTGTAAAGAAAATAATCCTTATTTCAAGTTACAAGATAAAGCAGAGATAACTTTAGAGGTATAGATTCCTCATCTTAAGTTTTGTAAAGGTTTGTTTGTTTTTTCCTGAAGAAAACTTGCAGCTGCAATAAAAAAGCAGTACATTAATATCTGTATTAATCTTCTAAGAACTGAATCTTTTTTATCTTAAATCTATAGGGAAGCCTATCATACATACCAAAACTAATATTGTGCCTTGTATCACAGGGTCTGAACCATATCCTTTGGACTCACGAGAGCCCTGTTAAGAATGGCAAGAAATAATACAACCAACTTAATTATAGGAATCTTAGTTCATAGCACCCTAGTAATCCTCCTCCTCCTGTTTTGAAACTCAATAATAAAACAGAGATGGTATTACTCCATCCCATCAATAGAATATGTTTTATTTCAGAAATTGTAGTACTGAGAAGAACTTAGGAACAAAAACAACTTCCTTTGAAAAGGTCAGCAATTTCGTCACCAATGTCTCTTGCAAAAGAAAATGCCCCAACCTTTTACTTCGTTTGATATCCAATTGGCAATGAACAATTTTGAGCAAAGCAATGTTTTGTCAACTAATTCATTACCACACCAAAATGAGCTCACCGGCTCATGACACATCAGTGATTTTTCCTTGGATTGGAAAGTAAGCACCTGCTTACTTTAAAGATATTGAATACTCGCTGGAGCCCTTAACGCCATCCATTGCGTTAGTGACACACCATACATAGAAGACAAGAAAGTACAAGCAAAGGCATGTGCAAGCACCCTTACTTTCCCAGAAACATTGACAAAGATTTCTGTGGCAGTCCGGAACAAACAGCAACCAGAATAATCTGCACCACTGTGACCGCGGAAGCAGTTTTTATGTTCTTCCGGGTTAATCACTGACTGCCAAACTCCTTCCCTTCCTGAGTATCATGCGATGAGTAGGATCATTTGAAATGTAGTTCATACTTCCCCCAGTTTCCAAACCTCATCTATTCTCCACATATCATGAAGATCCCTAAACAGCGTAACTACCGTCTTTAGCTCATGTGATGGTACCGCCGTTTTTTTCCATTTAAGATTCTCATTGTTTCCAAGGACATTTACTGTAGAATGTCCTCTACCCTTCGTTATGTGTGTAACAGATATTGGCGGTTTTCAGAATAAAAGACCGCCAGAGCACTGCCGCCTCTGACAGCCATTCGCAGACCGCCTCAACGGCAGTAGGGGAAAAGCGGCTGCCAGAGGGCAGTACAGAGATGTTCACCGCCGTCCGAATTACGATTTGACTTTCCAACGAGCCGAACGTGGCAGGAAGACCACCTTCTTCGAGTCACCCATTTCCTTTTTTTCCCTTCAGTCTCCCACTAGGATCCCTTCCTCCAGGTCCCCCCTTTGCAGCAGCATCTTGACCCCGAAGAAAACGACCTTGTTGGTGCCGAAATCCAGGCAAGTCCATTTTGCAGTATTTATCCATTGATAATACTGGGCACATATGGTCCGGGCTCCAGCAATAGGAAAGTACTCATAGTAGGTATTTTGTCACATGTGTCATGCATATGTGTACACTTCACCCAAAATATACACACCTGCATCGACGCACGTGAAAAAATATTCCCCGCCGTCAGAAGTACTGCTGATGGCCCAGAGGTCACATTGTAATATGGAGGGCGGGAGACCACCGCGCCCGCGGTACAGAGGAAAGACCGCTGAAGTCATAATCGGGCCCTTAGTTCCTCATGCTTCAGTGAAGCCGAGACACTGCAAGGACATTCATCAGCCAGAAGCAGAACTGCCATGAGACCCAATTTCATGTGTGACACCCTCAGCCAGTCCTGATTTTTCATTACCCAGGAGCTAGCTTTCTGGAAATTTTTTGTCTATTTATTTTGTAATTTCTTAAAGCATTGCATGTATTGTTTTATTTAGTGTGGAGGGCAAAAGTATTGGAAAAAACAGGATGGAGAGGAACTTTAATTGATGTTCTTTAGTCGCTGACCTTATTCTCACTGAATACTTTAACAATGGTTTTAAAATTTTCAACATGCAGATTGTTGCTGTCTGAAAAACCCAAAATGAATCAAGAGATCGCACATGACATGTTTCCAGTAAGTATCTAATGATAAACCGTTGCGTGGATGCCATTGGGAGGAGGTTATATGCAAGGTTTTCATATCAACATGTCACAGTGTGCTGCAACAAGATATAGAGATGCACTTGCGTGGGCGCTATGTTTGCCTTTATTAGGATTTGATAGCCGCCAACTCTAGTACTGAGTAGGGGCCATCAGAGGAAGACATTACACCACCTTTAGAGTGGACAGTTTAATGTGTTTTTTTTATTTTCCGTTCATCACCACCAGGAAAAAACTGGCGGTGAGGGAGATAAAAAACAATAATAACCATCACACACCGGGAGAAAACTCCTAGGGTGTAGTGAACGCTAGTATTTTGCTTTTAAGAAACAAGTTCCCACTTTGTGAGTTTGTTTTTGAAAAGCACAAACTTTGGAAAAGTTTGGTGAACGGACATCAAAACTGATGGCAGCAGTCCACCAAACTTTTGTACATTGAAAGGGAGCACTGCGAAGGTTGTTTCTTTCAATGTACAGAGATGACCGTTGGACTGGCATTCATCTATAATTTTGGCAGACAGTAGTCCATCAGTGCGGTTGAGGTAATGTCCTCCACCACCATGATGGACGAAGTACCATCCTCCAAACCTTAAATGTTAGATCAGGCCACATATCATCAAGGACAGAATTTCCCAGTCATGGGGTTTCATTTATGAACCTATTGCAGTCTGCGAGTTGTATTTTTGGTTCACTTAAACTTGCTAAATGGATTATTACATCTGATAACAATAATTTTAATATGGAAAGTCCAGGACTTGAACATGGGTCCTGATGGAGTGGAGCCATCAGATAGCCTTTATTCGTTTAGTAGGAAAGAGCTTTCTAAAGTGGTTTGGTTGTTTTGTGGTCAATTGGAGTTCAATACAGGTTCAAATTGATTGTTTTTGTCACTTGATTGCATCTTTAGAAAAGTAGAAATAGTGAGTCATTATGATATGAAGCAATGACTGAACATTTCTGCGTGCAAATCCTCAGACTTCTCAAGTTGTTAGATGGTTACTAGTCAGTGCTGGTTTTCTCTCTTATATCACTTTGCATTCTAATACTTTCAGTCCTTCACTCAGAATTTGGACTAATGAAAACTAGAACTACTATTAAACCTCTGTGAGATGACAAGCCGAACTAGCTGAAAACTCATAGCTGAGAGCAGATATTTTAAGATCTCTTTTTTTCTCCCTTGTGAATGGGATACAGTTTCCACTATGGGTATTGTTAGTTACTTAGCTACTTAGCTGCAGACTACTCTCATCGCTTGACATGGAGGAGCTTGACTTTGCAGAATGGCTGTTATATTTTTTGTGTTTAAACTTAAAACATGCAAAAATCTTAAACTAATAGACAAATGATGTTTCAGTATTCATGTTGTTATATGCATATAAGGAAGATGAACTAAAGTTAGATTTAGCTATATTTCCTCTTGCACCATGAAAATAAAAAGGATGTAGCTAGGCTTTATAAACAGTTATCAAGTGGTCAAATATGTTTGTTAATGCTGAAAACTCAGGCAGCTGAGGAAGATCTGTACAATACAATGTGATGTTCCCTTTAACAGCTCTGACTGGACGGCTACCAAGTGCCCCCCACTTAATGTGTGACACCTTCATCCAGTCTGAATGCTTAAGCCAGCAGCACTTTCAATAGTGAGAATTCTAAGGTCATTACTATAATGGGAAAAGTAGAACTACAAGTTCCACAATACAGAATGCTGCTGGTTAAAAAGTCAAGACAGGCTGGAGCTGTCAGTCATGACACAGGCAGGACTTCTTGGCAGCTACAGAAAAGATTGCCAGATGTTATCAAGGAAGAAAGTGCTCCTCTTCTGGGGTTTAGCAACTCAATGCAATGTGGGAGTTGTAGTCCTAGTTCACTTCGGTTACTTTGTTGTCTATATCTTTCTTTGTTGTTTTATGTACCACAAACTTCACCCAACAGGGTTTCAGAGCACTATACATAAAGTGGGTGTGAAAACACCAGCCATAAGTCAATCGTGTGTTAAATGGAGACATAATAAAGTCGATTCAATCGAACGAACACATCTGAAAACAATGATTTGTTACTGAAAAGCACAGTCCGGCGGCACAGTATTCTTCGTGGCATGGATTCATCTGGTAACCTCGGCTACAGACATCATGTCGTTAAAGCTGGCCCTGGTGCTGCCATCTTCTTTGTCAATGTAGTTTGGGGAGTTCATTGGCAGAGTTGGTCAGTGATATCAGTTTCTTGTAGCATCTGGTTTTCAACCTTCAGCATTAAGCATTGAGCCAGTTGACAGCTATGCATTACCCACCCAGTCTTGGGTTAGACCACAGCCTAGATGAGTGACCTCTTCTGGACTTGAGAATGACCAGTCTGGCTGCTGTCTAACTGAGTTCCCTGCAGTGAGGCCTTACTTAAGCTTTCTAATTACCCATGACTGATGCTCCAGCATCTGAGGCAGGGGACTGGAAATGCTGGGAAACTCCAACTCTGCCTCATAGTTGGAATCACATAATTATAGCCCTCAAGTTACTGACTGGGTAGGTTTGCCACCCTCCCTTTCTTAACATCTCTTTCCATTTTTTTTCTTCCAGGGGATATCGTTTTTTGGTGACTTTGCCACTGAGCTGCCTGCGGATGTACCCCCAGTCCAGGAGATAAAAAGTTTGAGAAACAATAATGTCGTCTTTTACTCTGGATGAATATTTACAAAGGAACTCTCATGTGTGCTTCGCTCCAAAAGGCTTCTGAAGCGTTTTTCGATATATGAAGCATGCTTAATCTGTTTTCAGGTCTGGTTTTGCGAAGCGTGGGCAGAACTGCAAATGTAATCTTGGCGCCCCTCCGAGATCCCCTATGTAGCTTTTTTCATAAGTTATGTTCCTCCGGGCCATGTGAAAGTAACGTCTTGCGTTATCTTGCGAGTAAAAAAGAAATGAACGGCAAAATATTTTCTCAGGCTATAACATTGCACGTTGACTTCTCTGTGCCCCTTTGTCCTCAGAATTCATCAGTTTGTGGTTTTCGAAGGCAGGCAGGAAAGACGTGTCGGCTGCGATTTTCTCCTGACGAGCGGGAGGTCGCGCAAATTCCAGTGGGCCCTGTCCCGACTATCATTTCCACATGTGTGGCTTCCCTTCCACAGACTGCGCCTCGGTGCCAACGCCACTCTGCTGAAGTAAGTCTCAAGTGATCGCTTGGCAAAGCTGAGTGGGTTGTGTTCCGGCCGCATGCAACATGGGGAAAAAAATGTAACAGTCGTAGTGGTTTGGCAGCGTAAGACTGTGACCCTGTTAGTACAAGGACTTTTTATTGCCAGAGAGACACAATGTGAAACAATAGATTCCCAACCCGCCCTCTGTGTGTGTTTTAGTAAGGAACCTGATTTGCTAAGCTTTTTTTGTTGCTTGAGACAGTCTTAATACAGCAAGGGAGTACAGTTTAAAGACTGTCTTGAACCAGGAAGTACAGTTTTAAGACTGCATTAACTCTTTCCTACGTCTGGCAAAACGCTTTAGTGCAACTTTTCCTGTCCTTAAGATTCTCCTACACTAAGAAAAACTTTAGAAAATCAGATTCATGTATAGCAAGGAATACTTTTTAATGGTTTGGATGGTACATGCCTCTTGGGTATTCTAATATATTTGAATTAAACAATGTTAGGTGTGCTTAGACAGAGGTATGTTCTATTGAAAAAGAGAGGTTATTTTTAATCGGCTAAAGGTTGCTAAATCTCTACATGTCACCAAGTAATCAGTGCTCTTGTTCTGAATTTTTAATTATCAATCCTTTGCATTCTGGGGCTTGTGGACCCGGGTCACTGCAGTTGATGCAGTCAAAGACACCTTAAAACAATGATTTCTAGAAGAAAAGCCCAGGAGTGCAGCATTGCATCCTTGTTGACATGGGATTGCTGTAGCGTTACTGGGCCTACATCAGTATTTGATGTTCAGAGTTCTCTCTCATAGGACCTCTCCTGATCATTAGTAAACCCAAATTAGGAATGCACATTCATTTAAAAAGAGACAAATCATGACAGCTGAGTCACTCTGGTAAATTTAGTCGAGTTTATCAAAATGTTAAGGAAAGGCAATTGCATCAGTAAGTTTGCATCGGCTTATAATATAAATTGGTAAAATATATTGATAATATACCAGGGCTCAAGAGTTCAGGAAAGGGACATGAACCTGCCAGTTTAAGCAGTCTCCCAAAGAAGGGGGAGACTACTAGGCGCATATGGCATATGTGTCAGTTCGGAAAGGAAGCTAGGTGAGTCCGCATCAGGTTAGTCAAGTTTGCCAGGAAAGTTCTGTAAAGTCTCTGCCACAGGATTGTTAGTGGCTGTGGAATAAGGAAGTAGCCAGCACCATCAGCATATGCGCCAGTCCGCTCTCCAGAACTCTCATGTCAGTCCAATCAGGCAATATTATATTCTTAAAGTTCCAGGGGTGACACCTCCTGGAATCACCTCATCGGATCAGACCACTGAGTCCATTGGTCAGTTCGTACAGGATGTGTGTCAGGAGACATAAAGAATACAAAAAATGTAGAGAAATAGGTGGGACAATTGTGCAGTCCTTAAGCAATCCAATACGTGAAATGTCGGAACAATGCTCCTTTAGCAAGAGCACATGAGCAAGTTCAAGAGGACAGCTTCCCAGGCACCTATTCCGGACCCTACCAGAAAATGTAGCAAAATGTCTTGTACAGTACATGAGAACTCAGGAAGGAAAACACTGTTTCATATAATTGGTTATATTGAGAAATTCTCTCATGAATAGTGGATTCAGTATGTCAAGAAACTTCACATATGCAGTCAGGCTCATATTAGTTTAAGCTAGTATAACATAAAACATTGATAAATAATGAGCATATGTCCATAGGAAATATAAAGATTTCGGGCCCAATTCACAAGAGTAATCTGAGACAAAATCCTAACTTTACGACTTTCGGTATTCACAAATGGCATTTAGGAGTAGTAAAGTTAGGATTTTATCTTAAATTTGTCTTAAGACAAAATCCTAACTTAAGTTAAACTTAAGTTAGGATTTTGTCTTAAGTTTGTCTTAAGCTTTGGTCTTAAGACAAAATCCTAACTTAAGTTTAACTTAAGTTAGGATTTTGTCTTAAGACCAAAACTTAAGACAAACTTAAGACAAAATCCTAACTTTACTACTCCTAAATGCTTTTTGTGAATACCGAAAGTCGTAAAGTTAGGATTTTGTCTCAGATTACTTTTGTGAATCGGGCCCTTCATGATTCTGGTGAAATTCTGATGCATTAGAAATCATTTAGTAAGGTTACAAATAACATGTTGTATGACACATTACTACTTTTGAATGTACTAACATCCAAGTATCTTCCAAAATATATTTAAAAAATATTGTTTTAGGTGTATAACATTAGTACGTATGTGAAATACATTCTCAGAAAGTTTCACAGAGGCATCGTTAATTAGGAACGTGTAATATCTACTTTTCTATTTGTCATTTCGATATACAATTTTATTCACGCAAAAGATACATTTCGATAACATTCAACATAATATTCAGGTTAAATTATAATATTAGATTATTTCTCAGTAGTTATACACACATATAAATGATAATAAATAATGATTAGAAGTAAATTCCATAACATGAGAATTCACCATTTACACATTTCCTAACACACATTAATGCAATATTGTACTTTGTCGATTAGTAAATCACAATCTATATTATCTATATGAATGATATCGTCTAGCCTACATCTTTTTCTGCATACTTTTACAATGCAGTAACTATAAGTTCTCTAATCTTGTCATATATCTTGAACGTGAAGTTGGTGCATGTTTATTATTTTTCTCTCAGAAATGTCATAATACTCGGTGTCTCGTGTCATTAAAGGTTTGAATGTAATTTTCTCTCCAACAGGATCATCTGGTAACCTCATAGCGAATAACATACCACTGGTGAGGCCTCATCCAAAGTATAGTGCCTCATTCTTAAGGCCGCATCTAGGGTATTATGTCTAGCCCACCTAAGGTCACATTTCCTTATGAAGAGGGCAGAATAAAATCATTCAGGAGAATGGCAATCAAAAAGGCATGCACTTTAAACCTCCTGTTCACATGTTCATAATGTAAGCATTTGCACATAGGAAGACTAGAGAGCTGGATAATGACATCAGCATTTATGTTTCAGAATGTTTTGAAAGAACCATACTTTTGCAATTATAGGTCATCTTGATGTGAGATGATGACAATGATAGGTGTGAATATTCCTGCCTGGTTAAGAAAGTTGCAAAAAGAACAGTTGATGGACAGAATGATGAACAATGTCAGACATTCACCCAAGTACAGAGATCTGGGCCTAAATCCATTGTTTTTTTGCTCCCCATGCCATTCCAGTTTAAACCCAGCCATATGCAAAACAGTCAATTCATGTGTTGGTTACAGGTGGATAACACAGCTAACGAACGGATGTCCGAGCTAAGATACTTGCTGGATTTGTGGAGGTAAGATGACTTCCCTTATACTAGGACCAGGGTATAGAACTTTATGATGACTATTACAAACATGACGTCGCATGAATTTCTAGCGAGAGGGTGACTTCTAGCTCCTTATATTTGTTGTGCTTTTTTGATTATAGGTTGATAATACCACACAGTGCCCATATGATACAATTTTTCTGCTAATAGATGATGAGGTGAGCCTGGACATAGATTTTGCGACTCTTGTATTTCGTACAGATTATTACACATGGGTGACAATGAGATGCACCTTCGGGTATTTTCTGTTCATTTGTTTCTTTTTCCTCTAGGACGCGTTCTTCACCAATATAATTGTTCTGTAGATGTAACTTTATTACATGTTTTGGGTGAAATTTTCAATGTGTCCTTATTTAACATAGACAAGACTGATGATAACATTTCCCTCTCTTCTGTAAATGAATACTGATATCTGTGAATAAGGTTTTGAGAATGGGCACCTTTTCCCCTGAAACCTGAACACCAGGGTGTCTTGGGTGATGGGTGCAAATGAATTACGTGACATTCTAATTTTGTATATACTTAATTTGTAGTCCTGATGAAGTCAGTGATGTTAATGCATCGATCTGACGAAACACATGTTGGCATTGCTTTAAGGTACTACTGATGAAACAAGGACCATAAGAATAAAGCAGTCTGGAACACAAGAAGAATTGAATGGACTCGATTTTGTTGTATTTGACAATTATTGGAGTGGTTGTGCTCGGGACTATTATTAAAGACAATATTATATTACAAGAATCTCAGGTCAAGATGACACGAGATAGAACATTGTGGGAAACTCAGAAGTGAAACATTGATTTATCTTTTCACAAAAAGCATACTAGAAGGTCGGGAAATCCCACCAACTAAGGTGTTAAAGCCAAAACAGATCATTAAAAAAACTCTGTGATAGACCTATTGCAACATCAGTAAGGTGTATGAGTAAATAAAGTTGGAAAAAATGAAGGTCTGTTTGTGAAGAGCATATAGTACATGTGCAAACAAGATAGGACTGGCAGTACTTGTTGCGGGCAAAGTCAATGCAACTTGGGACCCAGCTCTTACATGCTGTTGATGGCACTATGCAATCCTATAGTGGAAAGAACTACTATAGTATCATGCCCCACCATTACACTGGCATTATGGCAAACAACGGTTACAGCATCATTTATATCTGTGGTGTTGATCCTTTGACCTTCTCTGCAACATCAGTCTGTCATAGAAAGTGTGGAACCAAAGAATCTGGGGCATGACATAAAGTTTGATGGACTATCATCCACCAAATTTGAAGATGAGTGAAGGCCCAGTGGTCATCTTTGTACATTGAAAGGAACCACTATCGTGGCCAATGTCCCCACACCCTGCAAGTTTTCTCTCATGGTGTGGGAGTCATTATATTTTTTTCCTTTCCCTTACCACCAGGATTTTTCTGGCAGTGACTAACAGAAATAAAAGACATTACACGTTCCATCCTAAAAAAGGCAAGCATTGTAATGTCCCTCCTCCAACGGCCCCTACGTCCTCGGGCATTAGGTGGAAACTTTCCATCAATGCAGACAATGGTGCTCCATACTAGATGCTGGTGTTTCTGTATGGTCAAGTTGTATGTGAGAAGTGAGCACTCATTCATTTGTCATTATTCAATTGCCAAATATAAGTCATCTATAATTGGTTTTGGCATTAAGTGCTGGTTACAATTAATGTAATCAACTATTACTGATATTCATTTATCATAATTCCAAATCTCAATTAATTGTAGATCACAATTATTTTGACCAATTGACTGACAAATGTTTGGCCAAGGACAATGTAAGCTCATTAAGTTTTTTTCCAAAGCTGGTGAAAGGCAAACATTAATAAAGTGACAACAGTCACTCATCGACTGTTGTAACAAGAAGTTTATAATATATAGTAAGCTCTGTATGTACCCTGTAAAAAGTCCATTTATTAAACTGGCAGGGATGCTCATTTACTAATTAGTGATAGAAGAGTTAACACATATTCTGCATTATTTCAAGAAATTGTGCCTATATAAGAAGTATTATATAGGTAAAGAAAAGTTCTCAAATGTGCCATCATTTTAGCCAAAACATTAGATATGGTATAAATTCTATTTTGTGTCTATCCAGCATGATTTTTTTAACACAAACATATATATTTGAAGTGGCCAATTAGCCTGAACAACAAAAAGTACTATTAAATGATAGGCCTTTGCACCTATAAAAGTAAGGGATGATGTTTTTATATGATATTTTGGAACAAATATGAAAATGGTAGGGGTTGTTGCAGCAGGGGTTTCTGGGCCCAACACCAACTCCATTAGCTTGCCACTTCACTAAGATTCTATATTCCACACACAGAGGCATTGGTCCTCATGGCAGTGAGGGGGTGAAATTAGGGTTTCAAACTGTTGGTCAGCCAATGAGGACCAATAATTGGTAACCAACTCACCGATTAGTGATAAAGTTTAAGTACACAACTCTCAGAACCATAATATAGATATAGATTATTGCAATTGGAAAACCAAACCTTCTAAAGAAGTTCCATCTAACAAGAATCATGCATACCAGTAGCTCTGCTGTAGCTACACAGAACAAGAGCAAAATAACCTGATTTTCTGAAAAAGATATATAACTGTCTCTATCATGTATTAGAAATCAAATATTTGTAAGCACAGTTTTTGTGGAAAAAACATTAAGACACAATTAATAAAGACTCAGACTAAATTTAGATAATGTTTTGATTAATTTCTATGATTGTGATTTCAGTGTGATTTAAGTTAAAATCTTTTACTTGTATTTATTGCTTAGATACAATAGGATGCCCCCAAAATGAAAACAAAATTAGCGTTCTACATAGGGAACTGCCTTTCTTTAGTTATGACATGGCACGCAATAGTTACCCATGGGTTTTGTGTGTTTTTCTTAAGTTGTTCAGTTGTGGTGAAGGGCGTTCCCCTGTGGAAAGAGCTCCTCTCCAATACACCCACACTACTGGAAGGCACTCTCAGTTCCCCTGTTGGAGATTTTGCAGTGAAGATGTCATGTATGTTACAGGATTGGTGAAAATGGTTCACCTAAGTTAGGCAATCTCATGATGCACATCTATTGTATTGTAGTGTTCTTATAAGGCTCCATGGGGCATGCAGCTGTGGCTGATGAAATTTCAGATATTACCTTGCGCAATGCAGAACTATGGGCTTTAGGCATCAATAAGCAAAAAATGTGATGATTTAGGGCCACCAGAAATATATGTTATGATACGACAGAAAATTAATTCAGATTCTTAATCCTACATTATTATCACAAAAGCAGATAACAGGCAGCTGGTGTGGTGAACACATGCCATTGGCACATGCCTTTCTCTGTTGGCTTCAGTCATGAGCAGTTATGAGTCTGTTAATAAGCGGGACTGCCACTAAAATCTCGACCGAGGGATATCTGGGACCCACTACTAACTTACCTTAGACACAGAGACACTCCCCCCCACCATTGCTGGGAGAGGACCCACCAAACACGGACCATCCTGCTGACTCAGACAGTGTGTTGATGCCCTGACGAGCTCCCCCCCCGCCCCTGGTTTGCCTGACGCCTCTTGAGATGGGTGGGCTTGTGGAACTGTGCTCTCTGTATTTCCCAGCTGTCTCTCAGATGGAATAACGCTTTATGCCTTCCAAGTAGGGTTTGCTGATGTCTTTGTACCCTTAGTCTCAGGGAGATGTGCTGATGTGATAATGTCATACTGTCGCCCAACTGCTTTCATGATTATGCCTCCCTACCCTGCCCTGTTCCTCCCCCTCTTGCCTTATTCCTCCCCTCTTTCCTCTCTTCTAACATTTTTATTTGGAGGCCATCGCCTCCCTGTTGTATCTTTTAAGGAATGCCAATAAATAACAGTCCAGTCCTTTTACTTTCTGAAAAGCAGCTACCCAGAAAGGAGGGACTTTAAAATATCTCAGAAACACATTGCCATCTTTCCTATTTTTCTGGTGGAGCAATGTATGTAACCTCTGCCATCAGGCACCATTATGTCTACACATTGAGCGATTGAAAAACAAACTAATTAGTGTAAGGATAAAAAGAATTAGACAAATCGACACTGTGGGCGAACCATGGACCCAAGTGTTATCGACAGTGGATTCAACCACTCTCCAGTAACTTTGTCCCTGCTGGCTACCCACAATTCTCTGGATAATGCAGGAGCCTGCGGGGTACGGGGCAAGAGGGATGTGTCTGTTACCATATCCCCAGAGTAAAGTGAGGACGTAATCAGCAGCTGGTGGTCACAGCAATATGTGACTCTTTTTGGAACATGGAAAATGAGGGCATTCGGTTCTTAAATTGTAATTAAAAATGTTTAAAAAAGAAAGGGCCTGAAGGTTTATCTTAGGGTCTTGCTTGCACTGCTAAACGTTGAGATTGCTGAATACCAAGACTAACTAGCCTTGGTTCCATCTCATACCTCTTTGTTCAATCACCCTACCTTTCTCAGGTCTCTCCGGCACATCACTGTTGCTTGAGAGACATTTTGTTAGTTTAAAGTGAGCTTTGAGCCCACCTACTGCTTATCATGTTTTTGCTTCATTGTCACTCTCATGTCCTTTCTTTTTATTTGTTATAGCATTCCAGGATCAATTCCTCTTCATGTGTTTGGGAGCTATTTTTTTCTTTTTGTTGAAGCACTCTGTTAGAAATGGGGTTTCTAGTTGGCAGTGATATGCACTCTGTCCAAGTAGGGACCTTTCCTTCTTGTCAGGGTAAGGGAGTTACACACCCAAGATAACCCCTGCTCACTCCCTTGGTAGCTTGGCACGAGCAGTCAGGCCTATCTCACAGGCAATGTGTAAAGCATTTGTACATAACACACACAGTAACTCAGTGAAAACACTACAAATGGACATCACACCAGTTTAGAAAAATAACCAATCTTTATCTAAACCAAACAAGACCATAACGACAAAAATCCAACATACAGTAGTAGAAATATCACTTTTAAAAGGTTTCAGCCATTCTGTCCATAGAACTCTATGGATGAGTTGATTTTAGCGCAAAGTACCTTTGATGCGTCAAAATCTGAGACGAAAAACAACCGCAGAGAAGGGAAGCATCAGAAAACACAGTGATGCGTTGATTCTTGAGGCCCAGGGGTATGGAGGCGTCAATTCTGCAGCACATAGGAGAAGCGCTGGGTTGATTCCTAACTGTGAGGAGAAGTGATGATTTGAATTCCGAAGGCGGTTCCTTTCTGCGAGGCGATGCGCTGGAAACTTGGTGCACAAGGCCTAAGCATGGAATATCAAGACGCCCTGGGGTCAATGCTGCAGTGGGGAAACAGGCGCAGCGTCGATTCTTCCAGCCGCGAATCGGTGAGGCATCGATTCCTTGAGCCGCACAGCAGGGCCTGCGTCAGAGTCGGAGTGGGGGTCTCGGACAACTCCTCCCATAACTCCAGCTCAGGAAGGCCCATCAGCCTGGCTCCCATGCTCAAGGCACCCAATTTCTCCAAGGAATTTGTTGTGCAGACAGATGCTTCAGAGCATGGTGTACGGGCATTACTCCCACAGCTAAAGGAAGAGGGCCTAGATCAACCTGTAGCTTTCATTAGCAGAAGGTCACTTCCCCGGAAACAGAGGTGGAGCGCAATTGAAAGGGAAGCTTTTGCTGTGTTCTGGGCACTTAAGAAGCTAAGGCCATACTTGTTTGGGACTCACTTCCGGGTTCAGACAGATCACAGGCGCCTTAGATGATTAATGCAGATGAAGGGTCAGAACCTAAAGCAGTTGAGGTGGTCCATCTCCCTACAGGGAATGGACTTTACGGTATAACACCGCCCTGGTACAGAAAATGCCAATGCTGATGGTCTGTCCAGATTCTTCCACCTTAAATAATGAGAACTCCTGGGAGGTTGGGTAGTTCTCCCTACTTTCAGCTGCAGGTAACACGTATTAGACCTGGCATCCTTGGTGTGGTTTCCCTTGTCATTTTGCTTTTGCCACTTGTATTTTTGCCTGTATGCTGGACTTCGTTTTTGCTGGTTTTTGAACTTTTTGCACTTTACCACTGCTGATCAGTGCTAAAGTGCAAGTGCCCCCTATGTAAGTCGTAATTTTGATTGGTTATCCATGATTGGCATATTTGGTTTACTATTAAGTCCCTAGTAAAGTGCACTGTGTGTGCCCAGGGCCTGTAAATCAAAAGCTACTAGTGTGCCTGTAGCACTGATTGTGCCACCCACATGAGTAGCCCTGCAAACATGTCTCTGACCTGCCACTGCAGGGTTTGTGAGTGCAGTTGTAAACTACCATGTCGACCTGGCAAGAGCACCCACTTGCCATGCCCAAACCTTCCCTTTTTCTACGTGTAAGGCACCCCTGAGGTAGGCCCAAGGTAGTCCCATGGGCAGGGTGCAGTGTATGTGAAAGATAGGACATGTACTAATGGGTTTTACATGCCCTGATAGTGAAATTCTGCCAATTTCTTTTTTTACTGTTGCAAGGACTATCTCTCCCGTAGGACATCATTGGAGCTGCCTTGTAACACCTTACAAGTGTAACTTTCTATTAGGAAGAGATTGAGATTTGGAGTTTGGGTTCCCTGAACTCCGGATTTAAAAATACACCTTTCTGTGAAGGTGTTTTTTAAATTGTGTGTTTGTAAACGCCACTTTTAGAAAGTGGGAATTTTCTTGCTTTACCATCATGTGCCTCTGCCTGCCTATGGAATCAAAGTCTGGTTTAGACTGACAGTTGTACAGTTTGTGCATTCACTCTAGACAGTCACACAAAGGGAGTTGAGGTGTGCCCCTCATATCTTGATTGCCCATCACCAGGCTGATGGGCCTTCCTGAGCTAGAGTTGTGGAAGGAGTTGCCATTGACACCTGAATAGGGCTGTGCCTGTCCTCACAATGCTATCTGCACCCCCCTGTAGGTAGTCTGGAACCAAGACAGGGCAAGGCAGGATCTTTGCACTACAAAGACTATACTTTGAAGTATGCTTACTTCAAAGGCCAAAAGGGGTATAAGTACTGGACTTGTAACCCCACATTTTTAGAAAACATCTAGCTCAAGAGGAGATTCTGCCTTCAGAGCATCAAAAGTGGTCTGACAAGCCTCAGTCCAGATCACTTTCCTGGGCGGCTTCCTGGAAGTCAGCTCAGTCAAGGGGGCAACAATGGTGCCATAGAACTTGACAAAACTTCTGTAATGACCAGTGAGACCTAAAAAGGCTCTCACCTCCGTCTGGGTCTTGGGGGGCTCCCAAGCCAGGATGGTGTCAATCTTGAGTTGTAGGGGCACCACCTGGCCATTTCCTACCTGGTGTACCAAGTACACCACAGACCCCCTGCCCTATCTGGCAATTACTGGCCTTGATAGTGAGGCCTGCCTTTTGCAGAGCCTTCAACACTTCCCAGAGGTGGTGCAAGTGATCCTCCTAGCAGGAGCTGAACACTGCAATGTAATCAAGGTTGGCAGTGCTGAAATCCTCCAGCCCAGCCAAGACCTGATTGACCAACCTCTGAAAGGTGATACCAAAGGGGATGATGGACGGAGCGTTAGAGCAAATCAAACACTCACCCCCAGTCAACTGATCTGGGTTTAATCCATCATCATTCTTTAGCTCACTCCACCACCCCAGTTCAGACATGGCCATATGCAAATCAGTCTGACCCTGTGCCTCATGGGAACAGTCCAGCCCGAACTGCCAAGCCATGCCTTCCCTGGACCAGAAACAAGCATCCTGGGACCGGTTTCGGGTTCAAAACCCTCATCAGCCAGGCTATCTTGAATCCAGTGGCAAAGTGAGCAAGGGACCCACGTCTGGGCATACCCTGCCAACTTAGGGCGAACAAAGCGATACCAAAGGGGATAATGGACGGAGCGTTAGAGCAAATCAAACACTCACCCCCAGTCAACTGATCTGGGTTTAATCCATCATCATTCTTTAGCTCACTCCACCACCCCAGTTCAGACATGGCCATATGCAAATCAGTCTGACCCTGTGCCTCATGGGAACAGTCCAGCCCGAACTGCCAAGCCATGCCTTCCCTGGACCAGAAACAAGCATCCTGGGACCGGTTTCGGGTTCAAAACCCTCATCAGCCAGGCTATCTTGAATCCAGTGGCAAAGTGAGCAAGGGACCCACGTCTGGGCATACCCTGCCAACTTAGGGCGAACAAAGCGATACCAAAGGGGATGATGGACGGAGCGTTAGAGCAAATCAAACACTCACCCCCAGTCAACTGATCTGGGTTTAATCCATCATCATTCTTTAGCTCACTCCACCACCCCAGTTCAGACATGGCCATATGCAAATCAGTCTGACCCTGTGCCTCATGGGAACAGTCCAGCCCGAACTGCCAAGCCATGCCTTCCCTGGACCAGAAACAAGCATCCTGGGACCGGTTTCGGGTTCAAAACCCTCATCAGCCAGGCTATCTTGAATCCAGTGGCAAAGTGAGCAAGGGACCCACGTCTGGGCATACCCTGCCAACTTAGGGCGAACAAAGCGATACCAAAGGGTATGATGGACGGAGCTTTAGAGCAAATCAAACACTCACCCCCAGTCAACTGATCTGGGTTTAATCCATCATCATTCTTTAGCTCACTCCACCACCCCAGTTCAGACATGGCCATATGCAAATCAGTCTGACCCTGTGCCTCATGGGAACAGTCCAGCCCGAACTGCCAAACCATGCCTTCCCTGGACCACAAACAAGCATCCTGGGACCGGTTTCGGGTTCAAAACCCTCATCAGCCAGGCTATCTTGAATCCAGTGGCAAAGTGAGCAAGGGACCCACGTCTGGGCATACCCTGCCAACTTAGGGCGAACAAAGCGATACCAAAGGGGATGATGGACGGAGCGTTAGAGCAAATCAAACACTCACCCCCAGTCAACTGATCTGGGTTTAATCCATCATCATTCTTTAGCTCACTCCACCACCCCAGTTCAGACATGGCCATATGCAAATCAGTCTGACCCCGTGCCTCATGGGAACAGTCCAGCCCGAACTGCCAAGCCATGCCTTCCCTGGACCAGAAACAAGCATCCTGGGACCGGTTTTGGGTTCAAAACCCTCATCAGCCAGGCTATCTTGAATCCAGTGGCAAAGTGAGCAAGGGACCCACGTCTGGGCATACCCTGCCAACTTAGGGCGAACAAAGCGATACCAAAGGGGATGATGGACGGAGCGTTAGAGCAAATCAAACACTCACCCCCAGTCAACTGATCTGGGCTTAATCCATCATCATTCTTTAGCTCACTCCACCACCCCAGTTCAGACATGGCCATATGCAAATCAGTCTGACCCTGTGCCTCATGGGAACAGTCCAGCCCGAACTGCCAAGCCATGCCTTCCCTGGACCAGAAACAAGCATCCTGGGACCGGTTTCGGGTTCAAAACCCTCATCAGCCAGGCTATCTTGAATCCAGTGGCAAAGTGAGCAAGGGACCCACGTCTGGGCATACCCTGCCAACTTAGGGTGAACAAAGCGATACCAAAGGGGATGATGGACGGAGCGTTAGAGCAAATCAAACACTCACCCCCAGTCAACTGATCTGGGTTTAATCCATCATCATTCTTTAGCTCACTCCACCACCCCAGTTCAGACATGGCCATATGCAAATCAGTCTGACCCTGTGCCTCATGGGAACAGTCCAGCCCGAACTGCCTAGCCATGCCTTACCTGGACCAGAAACAAGCATCCTGGGACCGGTTTCGTGTTCAAAACCCTCATCAGCCAGGCTATCTTGAATCCAGTGGCAAAGTGAGCAAGGGACCCACGTCTGGGCATACCCTGCCAACTTAGGGCGAACAAAGCGATACCAAAGGGGATGATGGACGGAGCGTTAGAGCAAATCAAACACTCACCCCCAGTCAACTGATCTGGGTTTAATCCATCATCATTCTTTAGCTCACTCCACCACCCCAGTTCAGACATGGCCATATGCAAATCAGTCTGACCCTGTGCCTCATGGGAACAGTCCAGCCCGAACTGCCAAGCCATGCCTTCCCTGGACCAGAAACAAGCATCCTGGGACCGGTTTCGGGTTCAAAACCCTCATCAGCCAGGCTATCTTGAATCCAGTGGCAAAGTGAGCAAGGGACCCACGTCTGGGCATACCCTGCCAACTTAGGGCGAACAAAGCGATACCAAAGGGGATGATGGACGGAGCGTTAGAGCAAATCAAACACTCACCCCCAGTCAACTGATCTGAGTTTAATCCATCATCATTCTTTAGCTCACTCCACCACCCCAGTTCAGACATGGCCATATGCAAATCAGTCTGACCCCGTGCCTCATGGGAACAGTCCAGCCCGAACTGCCAAGCCATGCCTTCCCTGGACCAGAAACAAGCATCCTGGGACCGGTTTCGGGTTCAAAACCCTCATCAGCCAGGCTATCTTGAATCCAGTGGCAAAGTGAGCAAGGGACCCACGTCTGGGCATACCCTGCCAACTTAGGGCGAACAAAGCAATACCAAAGGGGATGATGGACCGAGCGTTAGAGCAAATCAAACACTCACCCCCAATCAACTGATCTGGGTTTAATCCATCATCATTCTTTAGCTCACTCCACCACCCCAGTTCAGACATGGCCATATGCAAATCAGTCTGACCCTGTGCCTCATGGGAACAGTCCAGCCCGAACTGCCAAGCCATGCCTTCCCTGGACCAGAAACAAGCATCCTGGGACCGGTTTCGGGTTCAAAACCCTCATCAGCCAGGCTATCTTGAATCCAGTGGCAAAGTGAGCAAGGGACCCACGTCTGGGCATACCCTGCCAACTTAGGGCGAACAAAGCGATACCAAAGGGGATGATGGACGGAGCGTTAGAGCAAATCAAACACTCACCCCCAGTCAACTGATCTGGGTTTAATCCATCATCATTCTTTAGCTCACTCCACCACCCCAGTTCAGACATGGCCATATGCAAATCAGTCTGACCCTGTGCCTCATGGGAACAGTCCAGCCCGAACTGCCAAGCCATGCCTTCCCTGGACCAGAAACAAGCATCCTGGGACCGGTTTCGGGTTCAAAACCCTCATCAGCCAGGCTATCTTGAATCCAGTGGCAAAGTGAGCAAGGGACCCACGTCTGGGCATACCCTGCCAACTTAGGGCGAACAAAGCGATACCAAAGGGGATGATGGACGGAGCGTTAGAGCAAATCAAACACTCACCCCCAGTCAACTGATCTGGGTTTAATCCATCATCATTCTTTAGCTCACTCCACCACCCCAGTTCAGACATGGCCATATGCAAATCAGTCTGACCCTGTGCCTCATGGGAACAGTCCAGCCCGAACTGCCAAGCCATGCCTTCCCTGGACCAGAAACAAGCATCCTGGGACCGGTTTCGGGTTCAAAACCCTCATCAGCCAGGCTATCTTGAATCCAGTGGCAAAGTGAGCAAGGGACCCACGTCTGGGCATACCCTGCCAACTTAGGGCGAACAAAGCGATACCAAAGGGGATGATGGACGGAGCGTTAGAGCAAATCAAACACTCACCCCCAGTCAACTGATCTGGGTTTAATCCATCATCATTCTTTAGCTCACTCCACCACCCCAGTTCAGACATGGCCATATGCAAATCAGTCTGACCCTGTGCCTCATGGGAACAGTCCAGCCCGAACTGCCAAGCCATGCCTTCCCTGGACCAGAAACAAGCATCCTGGGACCGGTTTCGGGTTCAAAACCCTCATCAGCCAGGCTATCTTGAATCCAGTGGCAAAGTGAGCAAGGGACCCACGTCTGGGCATACCCTGCCAACTTAGGGCGAACAAAGCGATACCAAAGGGGATGATGGACGGAGCGTTAGAGCAAATCAAACACTCACCCCCAGTCAACTGATCTGGGTTTAATCCATCATCATTCTTTAGCTCACTCCACCACCCCAGTTCAGACATGGCCATATGCAAATCAGTCTGACCCTGTGCCTCATGGGAACAGTCCAGCCCGAACTGCCAAGCCATGCCTTCCCTGGACCAGAAACAAGCATCCTGGGACCGGTTTCGGGTTCAAAACCCTCATCAGCCAGGCTATCTTGAATCCAGTGGCAAAGTGAGCAAGGGACCCACGTCTGGGCATACCCTGCCAACTTAGGGCGAACAAAGCGATACCAAAGGGGATGATGGACGGAGCGTTAGAGCAAATCAAACACTCACCCCCAGTCAACTGATCTGGGTTTAATCCATCATCATTCTTTAGCTCACTCCACCACCCCAGTTCAGACATGGCCATATGCAAATCAGTCTGACCCTGTGCCTCATGGGAACAGTCCAGCCCGAACTGCCAAGCCATGCCTTCCCTGGACCAGAAACAAGCATCCTGGGACCGGTTTCGGGTTCAAAACCCTCATCAGCCAGGCTATCTTGAATCCAGTGGCAAAGTGAGCAAGGGACCCACGTCTGGGCATACCCTGCCAACTTAGGGCGAACAAAGCGATACCAAAGGGGATGATGGACGGAGCGTTAGAGCAAATCAAACACTCACCCCCAGTCAACTGATCTGGGTTTAATCCATCATCATTCTTTAGCTCACTCCACCACCCCAGTTCAGACATGGCCATATGCAAATCAGTCTGACCCTGTGCCTCATGGGAACAGTCCAGCCCGAACTGCCAAGCCATGCCTTCCCTGGACCAGAAACAAGCATCCTGGGACCGGTTTCGGGTTCAAAACCCTCATCAGCCAGGCTATCTTGAATCCAGTGGCAAAGTGAGCAAGGGACCCACGTCTGGGCATACCCTGCCAACTTAGGGCGAACAAAGCGATACCAAAGGGGATGATGGACGGAGCGTTAGAGCAAATCAAACACTCACCCCCAGTCAACTGATCTGGGTTTAATCCATCATCATTCTTTAGCTCACTCCACCACCCCAGTTCAGACATGGCCATATGCAAATCAGTCTGACCCTGTGCCTCATGGGAACAGTCCAGCCCGAACTGCCAAGCCATGCCTTCCCTGGACCAGAAACAAGCATCCTGGGACCGGTTTCGGGTTCAAAACCCTCATCAGCCAGGCTATCTTGAATCCAGTGGCAAAGTGAGCAAGGGACCCACGTCTGGGCATACCCTGCCAACTTAGGGCGAACAAAGCGATACCAAAGGGGATGATGGACGGAGCGTTAGAGCAAATCAAACACTCACCCCCAGTCAACTGATCTGGGTTTAATCCATCATCATTCTTTAGCTCACTCCACCACCCCAGTTCAGACATGGCCATATGCAAATCAGTCTGACCCTGTGCCTCATGGGAACAGTCCAGCCCGAACTGCCAAGCCATGCCTTCCCTGGACCAGAAACAAGCATCCTGGGACCGGTTTCGGGTTCAAAACCCTCATCAGCCAGGCTATCTTGAATCCAGTGGCAAAGTGAGCAAGGGACCCACGTCTGGGCATACCCTGCCAACTTAGGGCGAACAAAGCGATACCAAAGGGGATGATGGACGGAGCGTTAGAGCAAATCAAACACTCACCCCCAGTCAACTGATCTGGGTTTAATCCATCATCATTCTTTAGCTCACTCCACCACCCCAGTTCAGACATGGCCATATGCAAATCAGTCTGACCCTGTGCCTCATGGGAACAGTCCAGCCCGAACTGCCAAGCCATGCCTTCCCTGGACCAGAAACAAGCATCCTGGGACCGGTTTCGGGTTCAAAACCCTCATCAGCCAGGCTATCTTGAATCCAGTGGCAAAGTGAGCAAGGGACCCACGTCTGGGCATACCCTGCCAACTTAGGGCGAACAAAGCGATACCAAAGGGGATGATGGACGGAGCGTTAGAGCAAATCAAACACTCACCCCCAGTCAACTGATCTGGGTTTAATCCATCATCATTCTTTAGCTCACTCCACCACCCCAGTTCAGACATGGCCATATGCAAATCAGTCTGACCCTGTGCCTCATGGGAACAGTCCAGCCCGAACTGCCAAGCCATGCCTTCCTGGACCAGAAACAAGCATCCTGGGACCGGTTTCGGGTTCAAAACCCTCATCAGCCAGGCTATCTTGAATCCAGTGGCAAAGTGAGCAAGGGACCCACGTCTGGGCATACCCTGCCAACTTAGGGCGAACAAAGCGATACCAAAGGGGATGATGGACGGAGCGTTAGAGCAAATCAAACACTCACCCCCAGTCAACTGATCTGGGTTTAATCCATCATCATTCTTTAGCTCACTCCACCACCCCAGTTCAGACATGGCCATATGCAAATCAGTCTGACCCTGTGCCTCATGGGAACAGTCCAGCCCGAACTGCCAAGCCATGCCTTCCCTGGACCAGAAACAAGCATCCTGGGACCGGTTTCGGGTTCAAAACCCTCATCAGCCAGGCTATCTTGAATCCAGTGGCAAAGTGAGCAAGGGACCCACGTCTGGGCATACCCTGCCAACTTAGGGCGAACAAAGCGATACCAAAGGGGATGATGGACGGAGCGTTAGAGCAAATCAAACACTCACCCCCAGTCAACTGATCTGGGTTTAATCCATCATCATTCTTTAGCTCACTCCACCACCCCAGTTCAGACATGGCCATATGCAAATCAGTCTGACCCTGTGCCTCATGGGAACAGTCCAGCCCGAACTGCCAAGCCATGCCTTCCCTGGACCAGAAACAAGCATCCTGGGACCGGTTTCGGGTTCAAAACCCTCATCAGCCAGGCTATCTTGAATCCAGTGGCAAAGTGAGCAAGGGACCCACGTCTGGGCATACCCTGCCAACTTAGGGCGAACAAAGCGATACCAAAGGGGATGATGGACGGAGCGTTAGAGCAAATCAAACACTCACCCCCAGTCAACTGATCTGGGTTTAATCCATCATCATTCTTTAGCTCACTCCACCACCCCAGTTCAGACATGGCCATATGCAAATCAGTCTGACCCTGTGCCTCATGGGAACAGTCCAGCCCGAACTGCCAAGCCATGCCTTCCCTGGACCAGAAACAAGCATCCTGGGACCGGTTTCGGGTTCAAAACCCTCATCAGCCAGGCTATCTTGAATCCAGTGGCAAAGTGAGCAAGGGACCCACGTCTGGGCATACCCTGCCAACTTAGGGCGAACAAAGCGATACCAAAGGGGATGATGGACGGAGCGTTAGAGCAAATCAAACACTCACCCCCAGTCAACTGATCTGGGTTTAATCCATCATCATTCTTTAGCTCACTCCACCACCCCAGTTCAGACATGGCCATATGCAAATCAGTCTGACCCTGTGCCTCATGGGAACAGTCCAGCCCGAACTGCCAAGCCATGCCTTCCCTGGACCAGAAACAAGCATCCTGGGACCGGTTTCGGGTTCAAAACCCTCATCAGCCAGGCTATCTTGAATCCAGTGGCAAAGTGAGCAAGGGACCCACGTCTGGGCATACCCTGCCAACTTAGGGCGAACAAAGCGATACCAAAGGGGATGATGGACGGAGCGTTAGAGCAAATCAAACACTCACCCCCAGTCAACTGATCTGGGTTTAATCCATCATCATTCTTTAGCTCACTCCACCACCCCAGTTCAGACATGGCCATATGCAAATCAGTCTGACCCTGTGCCTCATGGGAACAGTCCAGCCCGAACTGCCAAGCCATGCCTTCCCTGGACCAGAAACAAGCATCCTGGGACCGGTTTCGGGTTCAAAACCCTCATCAGCCAGGCTATCTTGAATCCAGTGGCAAAGTGAGCAAGGGACCCACGTCTGGGCATACCCTGCCAACTTAGGGCGAACAAAGCGATACCAAAGGGGATGATGGACGGAGCGTTAGAGCAAATCAAACACTCACCCCCAGTCAACTGATCTGGGTTTAATCCATCATCATTCTTTAGCTCACTCCACCACCCCAGTTCAGACATGGCCATATGCAAATCAGTCTGACCCTGTGCCTCATGGGAACAGTCCAGCCCGAACTGCCAAGCCATGCCTTCCCTGGACCAGAAACAAGCATCCTGGGACCGGTTTCGGGTTCAAAACCCTCATCAGCCAGGCTATCTTGAATCCAGTGGCAAAGTGAGCAAGGGACCCACGTCTGGGCATACCCTGCCAACTTAGGGCGAACAAAGCGATACCAAAGGGGATGATGGACGGAGCGTTAGAGCAAATCAAACACTCACCCCCAGTCAACTGATCTGGGTTTAATCCATCATCATTCTTTAGCTCACTCCACCACCCCAGTTCAGACATGGCCATATGCAAATCAGTCTGACCCTGTGCCTCATGGGAACAGTCCAGCCCGAACTGCCAAGCCATGCCTTCCCTGGACCAGAAACAAGCATCCTGGGACCGGTTTCGGGTTCAAAACCCTCATCAGCCAGGCTATCTTGAATCCAGTGGCAAAGTGAGCAAGGGACCCACGTCTGGGCATACCCTGCCAACTTAGGGCGAACAAAGCGATACCAAAGGGGATGATGGACGGAGCGTTAGAGCAAATCAAACACTCACCCCCAGTCAACTGATCTGGGTTTAATCCATCATCATTCTTTAGCTCACTCCACCACCCCAGTTCAGACATGGCCATATGCAAATCAGTCTGACCCTGTGCCTCATGGGAACAGTCCAGCCCGAACTGCCAAGCCATGCCTTCCCTGGACCAGAAACAAGCATCCTGGGACCGGTTTCGGGTTCAAAACCCTCATCAGCCAGGCTATCTTGAATCCAGTGGCAAAGTGAGCAAGGGACCCACGTCTGGGCATACCCTGCCAACTTAGGGCGAACAAAGCGATACCAAAGGGGATGATGGACGGAGCGTTAGAGCAAATCAAACACTCACCCCCAGTCAACTGATCTGGGTTTAATCCATCATCATTCTTTAGCTCACTCCACCACCCCAGTTCAGACATGGCCATATGCAAATCAGTCTGACCCTGTGCCTCATGGGAACAGTCCAGCCCGAACTGCCAAGCCATGCCTTCCCTGGACCAGAAACAAGCATCCTGGGACCGGTTTCGGGTTCAAAACCCTCATCAGCCAGGCTATCTTGAATCCAGTGGCAAAGTGAGCAAGGGACCCACGTCTGGGCATACCCTGCCAACTTAGGGCGAACAAAGCGATACCAAAGGGGATGATGGACGGAGCGTTAGAGCAAATCAAACACTCACCCCCAGTCAACTGATCTGGGTTTAATCCATCATCATTCTTTAGCTCACTCCACCACCCCAGTTCAGACATGGCCATATGCAAATCAGTCTGACCCTGTGCCTCATGGGAACAGTCCAGCCCGAACTGCCAAGCCATGCCTTCCCTGGACCAGAAACAAGCATCCTGGGACCGGTTTCGGGTTCAAAACCCTCATCAGCCAGGCTATCTTGAATCCAGTGGCAAAGTGAGCAAGGGACCCACGTCTGGGCATACCCTGCCAACTTAGGGCGAACAAAGCGATACCAAAGGGGATGATGGACGGAGCGTTAGAGCAAATCAAACACTCACCCCCAGTCAACTGATCTGGGTTTAATCCATCATCATTCTTTAGCTCACTCCACCACCCCAGTTCAGACATGGCCATATGCAAATCAGTCTGACCCTGTGCCTCATGGGAACAGTCCAGCCCGAACTGCCAAGCCATGCCTTCCCTGGACCAGAAACAAGCATCCTGGGACCGGTTTCGGGTTCAAAACCCTCATCAGCCAGGCTATCTTGAATCCAGTGGCAAAGTGAGCAAGGGACCCACGTCTGGGCATACCCTGCCAACTTAGGGCGAACAAAGCGATACCAAAGGGGATGATGGACGGAGCGTTAGAGCAAATCAAACACTCACCCCCAGTCAACTGATCTGGGTTTAATCCATCATCATTCTTTAGCTCACTCCACCACCCCAGTTCAGACATGGCCATATGCAAATCAGTCTGACCCTGTGCCTCATGGGAACAGTCCAGCCCGAACTGCCAAGCCATGCCTTCCCTGGACCAGAAACAAGCATCCTGGGACCGGTTTCGGGTTCAAAACCCTCATCAGCCAGGCTATCTTGAATCCAGTGGCAAAGTGAGCAAGGGACCCACGTCTGGGCATACCCTGCCAACTTAGGGCGAACAAAGCGATACCAAAGGGGATGATGGACGGAGCGTTAGAGCAAATCAAACACTCACCCCCAGTCAACTGATCTGGGTTTAATCCATCATCATTCTTTAGCTCACTCCACCACCCCAGTTCAGACATGGCCATATGCAAATCAGTCTGACCCTGTGCCTCATGGGAACAGTCCAGCCCGAACTGCCAAGCCATGCCTTCCCTGGACCAGAAACAAGCATCCTGGGACCGGTTTCGGGTTCAAAACCCTCATCAGCCAGGCTATCTTGAATCCAGTGGCAAAGTGAGCAAGGGACCCACGTCTGGGCATACCCTGCCAACTTAGGGCGAACAAAGCGATACCAAAGGGGATGATGGACGGAGCGTTAGAGCAAATCAAACACTCACCCCCAGTCAACTGATCTGGGTTTAATCCATCATCATTCTTTAGCTCACTCCACCACCCCAGTTCAGACATGGCCATATGCAAATCAGTCTGACCCTGTGCCTCATGGGAACAGTCCAGCCCGAACTGCCAAGCCATGCCTTCCCTGGACCAGAAACAAGCATCCTGGGACCGGTTTCGGGTTCAAAACCCTCATCAGCCAGGCTATCTTGAATCCAGTGGCAAAGTGAGCAAGGGACCCACGTCTGGGCATACCCTGCCAACTTAGGGCGAACAAAGCGATACCAAAGGGGATGATGGACGGAGCGTTAGAGCAAATCAAACACTCACCCCCAGTCAACTGATCTGGGTTTAATCCATCATCATTCTTTAGCTCACTCCACCACCCCAGTTCAGACATGGCCATATGCAAATCAGTCTGACCCTGTGCCTCATGGGAACAGTCCAGCCCGAACTGCCAAGCCATGCCTTCCCTGGACCAGAAACAAGCATCCTGGGACCGGTTTCGGGTTCAAAACCCTCATCAGCCAGGCTATCTTGAATCCAGTGGCAAAGTGAGCAAGGGACCCACGTCTGGGCATACCCTGCCAACTTAGGGCGAACAAAGCGATACCAAAGGGGATGATGGACGGAGCGTTAGAGCAAATCAAACACTCACCCCCAGTCAACTGATCTGGGTTTAATCCATCATCATTCTTTAGCTCACTCCACCACCCCAGTTCAGACATGGCCATATGCAAATCAGTCTGACCCTGTGCCTCATGGGAACAGTCCAGCCCGAACTGCCAAGCCATGCCTTCCCTGGACCAGAAACAAGCATCCTGGGACCGGTTTCGGGTTCAAAACCCTCATCAGCCAGGCTATCTTGAATCCAGTGGCAAAGTGAGCAAGGGACCCACGTCTGGGCATACCCTGCCAACTTAGGGCGAACAAAGCGATACCAAAGGGGATGATGGACGGAGCGTTAGAGCAAATCAAACACTCACCCCCAGTCAACTGATCTGGGTTTAATCCATCATCATTCTTTAGCTCACTCCACCACCCCAGTTCAGACATGGCCATATGCAAATCAGTCTGACCCTGTGCCTCATGGGAACAGTCCAGCCCGAACTGCCAAGCCATGCCTTCCCTGGACCAGAAACAAGCATCCTGGGACCGGTTTCGGGTTCAAAACCCTCATCAGCCAGGCTATCTTGAATCCAGTGGCAAAGTGAGCAAGGGACCCACGTCTGGGCATACCCTGCCAACTTAGGGCGAACAAAGCGATACCAAAGGGGATGATGGACGGAGCGTTAGAGCAAATCAAACACTCACCCCCAGTCAACTGATCTGGGTTTAATCCATCATCATTCTTTAGCTCACTCCACCACCCCAGTTCAGACATGGCCATATGCAAATCAGTCTGACCCTGTGCCTCATGGGAACAGTCCAGCCCGAACTGCCAAGCCATGCCTTCCCTGGACCAGAAACAAGCATCCTGGGACCGGTTTCGGGTTCAAAACCCTCATCAGCCAGGCTATCTTGAATCCAGTGGCAAAGTGAGCAAGGGACCCACGTCTGGGCATACCCTGCCAACTTAGGGCGAACAAAGCGATACCAAAGGGGATGATGGACGGAGCGTTAGAGCAAATCAAACACTCACCCCCAGTCAACTGATCTGGGTTTAATCCATCATCATTCTTTAGCTCACTCCACCACCCCAGTTCAGACATGGCCATATGCAAATCAGTCTGACCCTGTGCCTCATGGGAACAGTCCAGCCCGAACTGCCAAGCCATGCCTTCCCTGGACCAGAAACAAGCATCCTGGGACCGGTTTCGGGTTCAAAACCCTCATCAGCCAGGCTATCTTGAATCCAGTGGCAAAGTGAGCAAGGGACCCACGTCTGGGCATACCCTGCCAACTTAGGGCGAACAAAGCGATACCAAAGGGGATGATGGACGGAGCGTTAGAGCAAATCAAACACTCACCCCCAGTCAACTGATCTGGGTTTAATCCATCATCATTCTTTAGCTCACTCCACCACCCCAGTTCAGACATGGCCATATGCAAATCAGTCTGACCCTGTGCCTCATGGGAACAGTCCAGCCCGAACTGCCAAGCCATGCCTTCCCTGGACCAGAAACAAGCATCCTGGGACCGGTTTCGGGTTCAAAACCCTCATCAGCCAGGCTATCTTGAATCCAGTGGCAAAGTGAGCAAGGGACCCACGTCTGGGCATACCCTGCCAACTTAGGGCGAACAAAGCGATACCAAAGGGGATGATGGACGGAGCGTTAGAGCAAATCAAACACTCACCCCCAGTCAACTGATCTGGGTTTAATCCATCATCATTCTTTAGCTCACTCCACCACCCCAGTTCAGACATGGCCATATGCAAATCAGTCTGACCCTGTGCCTCATGGGAACAGTCCAGCCCGAACTGCCAAGCCATGCCTTCCCTGGACCAGAAACAAGCATCCTGGGACCGGTTTCGGGTTCAAAACCCTCATCAGCCAGGCTATCTTGAATCCAGTGGCAAAGTGAGCAAGGGACCCACGTCTGGGCATACCCTGCCAACTTAGGGCGAACAAAGCGATACCAAAGGGGATGATGGACGGAGCGTTAGAGCAAATCAAACACTCACCCCCAGTCAACTGATCTGGGTTTAATCCATCATCATTCTTTAGCTCACTCCACCACCCCAGTTCAGACATGGCCATATGCAAATCAGTCTGACCCTGTGCCTCATGGGAACAGTCCAGCCCGAACTGCCAAGCCATGCCTTCCCTGGACCAGAAACAAGCATCCTGGGACCGGTTTCGGGTTCAAAACCCTCATCAGCCAGGCTATCTTGAATCCAGTGGCAAAGTGAGCAAGGGACCCACGTCTGGGCATACCCTGCCAACTTAGGGCGAACAAAGCGATACCAAAGGGGATGATGGACGGAGCGTTAGAGCAAATCAAACACTCACCCCCAGTCAACTGATCTGGGTTTAATCCATCATCATTCTTTAGCTCACTCCACCACCCCAGTTCAGACATGGCCATATGCAAATCAGTCTGACCCTGTGCCTCATGGGAACAGTCCAGCCCGAACTGCCAAGCCATGCCTTCCCTGGACCAGAAACAAGCATCCTGGGACCGGTTTCGGGTTCAAAACCCTCATCAGCCAGGCTATCTTGAATCCAGTGGCAAAGTGAGCAAGGGACCCACGTCTGGGCATACCCTGCCAACTTAGGGCGAACAAAGCGATACCAAAGGGGATGATGGACGGAGCGTTAGAGCAAATCAAACACTCACCCCCAGTCAACTGATCTGGGTTTAATCCATCATCATTCTTTAGCTCACTCCACCACCCCAGTTCAGACATGGCCATATGCAAATCAGTCTGACCCTGTGCCTCATGGGAACAGTCCAGCCCGAACTGCCAAGCCATGCCTTCCCTGGACCAGAAACAAGCATCCTGGGACCGGTTTCGGGTTCAAAACCCTCATCAGCCAGGCTATCTTGAATCCAGTGGCAAAGTGAGCAAGGGACCCACGTCTGGGCATACCCTGCCAACTTAGGGCGAACAAAGCGATACCAAAGGGGATGATGGACGGAGCGTTAGAGCAAATCAAACACTCACCCCCAGTCAACTGATCTGGGTTTAATCCATCATCATTCTTTAGCTCACTCCACCACCCCAGTTCAGACATGGCCATATGCAAATCAGTCTGACCCTGTGCCTCATGGGAACAGTCCAGCCCGAACTGCCAAGCCATGCCTTCCCTGGACCAGAAACAAGCATCCTGGGACCGGTTTCGGGTTCAAAACCCTCATCAGCCAGGCTATCTTGAATCCAGTGGCAAAGTGAGCAAGGGACCCACGTCTGGGCATACCCTGCCAACTTAGGGCGAACAAAGCGATACCAAAGGGGATGATGGACGGAGCGTTAGAGCAAATCAAACACTCACCCCCAGTCAACTGATCTGGGTTTAATCCATCATCATTCTTTAGCTCACTCCACCACCCCAGTTCAGACATGGCCATATGCAAATCAGTCTGACCCTGTGCCTCATGGGAACAGTCCAGCCCGAACTGCCAAGCCATGCCTTCCCTGGACCAGAAACAAGCATCCTGGGACCGGTTTCGGGTTCAAAACCCTCATCAGCCAGGCTATCTTGAATCCAGTGGCAAAGTGAGCAAGGGACCCACGTCTGGGCATACCCTGCCAACTTAGGGCGAACAAAGCGATACCAAAGGGGATGATGGACGGAGCGTTAGAGCAAATCAAACACTCACCCCCAGTCAACTGATCTGGGTTTAATCCATCATCATTCTTTAGCTCACTCCACCACCCCAGTTCAGACATGGCCATATGCAAATCAGTCTGACCCCGTGCCTCATGGGAACAGTCCAGCCCGAACTGCCAAGCCATGCCTTCCCTGGACCAGAAACAAGCATCCTGGGACCGGTTTCGGGTTCAAAACCCTCATCAGCCAGGCTATCTTGAATCCAGTGGCAAAGTGAGCAAGGGACCCACGTCTGGGCATACCCTGCCAACTTAGGGCGAACAAAGCGATACCAAAGGGGATGATGGACGGAGCGTTAGAGCAAATCAAACACTCACCCCCAGTCAACTGATCTGGGTTTAATCCATCATCATTCTTTAGCTCACTCCACCACCCCAGTTCAGACATGGCCATATGCAAATCAGTCTGACCCTGTGCCTCATGGGAACAGTCCAGCCCGAACTGCCAAGCCATGCCTTCCCTGGACCAGAAACAAGCATCCTGGGACCGGTTTCGGGTTCAAAACCCTCATCAGCCAGGCTATCTTGAATCCAGTGGCAAAGTGAGCAAGGGACCCACGTCTGGGCATACCCTGCCAACTTAGGGCGAACAAAGCGATACCAAAGGGGATGATGGACGGAGCGTTAGAGCAAATCAAACACTCACCCCCAGTCAACTGATCTGGGTTTAATCCATCATCATTCTTTAGCTCACTCCACCACCCCAGTTCAGACATGGCCATATGCAAATCAGTCTGACCCTGTGCCTCATGGGAACAGTCCAGCCCGAACTGCCAAGCCATGCCTTCCCTGGACCAGAAACAAGCATCCTGGGACCGGTTTCGGGTTCAAAACCCTCATCAGCCAGGCTATCTTGAATCCAGTGGCAAAGTGAGCAAGGGACCCACGTCTGGGCATACCCTGCCAACTTAGGGCGAACAAAGCGATACCAAAGGGGATGATGGACGGAGCGTTAGAGCAAATCAAACACTCACCCCCAGTCAACTGATCTGGGTTTAATCCATCATCATTCTTTAGCTCACTCCACCACCCCAGTTCAGACATGGCCATATGCAAATCAGTCTGACCCTGTGCCTCATGGGAACAGTCCAGCCCGAACTGCCAAGCCATGCCTTCCCTGGACCAGAAACAAGCATCCTGGGACCGGTTTCGGGTTCAAAACCCTCATCAGCCAGGCTATCTTGAATCCAGTGGCAAAGTGAGCAAGGGACCCACGTCTGGGCATACCCTGCCAACTTAGGGCGAACAAAGCGATACCAAAGGGGATGATGGACGGAGCGTTAGAGCAAATCAAACACTCACCCCCAGTCAACTGATCTGGGTTTAATCCATCATCATTCTTTAGCTCACTCCACCACCCCAGTTCAGACATGGCCATATGCAAATCAGTCTGACCCTGTGCCTCATGGGAACAGTCCAGCCCGAACTGCCAAGCCATGCCTTCCCTGGACCAGAAACAAGCATCCTGGGACCGGTTTCGGGTTCAAAACCCTCATCAGCCAGGCTATCTTGAATCCAGTGGCAAAGTGAGCAAGGGACCCACGTCTGGGCATACCCTGCCAACTTAGGGCGAACAAAGCGATACCAAAGGGGATGATGGACGGAGCGTTAGAGCAAATCAAACACTCACCCCCAGTCAACTGATCTGGGTTTAATCCATCATCATTCTTTAGCTCACTCCACCACCCCAGTTCAGACATGGCCATATGCAAATCAGTCTGACCCTGTGCCTCATGGGAACAGTCCAGCCCGAACTGCCAAGCCATGCCTTCCCTGGACCAGAAACAAGCATCCTGGGACCGGTTTCGGGTTCAAAACCCTCATCAGCCAGGCTATCTTGAATCCAGTGGCAAAGTGAGCAAGGGACCCACGTCTGGGCATACCCTGCCAACTTAGGGCGAACAAAGCGATACCAAAGGGGATGATGGACGGAGCGTTAGAGCAAATCAAACACTCACCCCCAGTCAACTGATCTGGGTTTAATCCATCATCATTCTTTAGCTCACTCCACCACCCCAGTTCAGACATGGCCATATGCAAATCAGTCTGACCCTGTGCCTCATGGGAACAGTCCAGCCCGAACTGCCAAGCCATGCCTTCCCTGGACCAGAAACAAGCATCCTGGGACCGGTTTCGGGTTCAAAACCCTCATCAGCCAGGCTATCTTGAATCCAGTGGCAAAGTGAGCAAGGGACCCACGTCTGGGCATACCCTGCCAACTTAGGGCGAACAAAGCGATACCAAAGGGGATGATGGACGGAGCGTTAGAGCAAATCAAACACTCACCCCCAGTCAACTGATCTGGGTTTAATCCATCATCATTCTTTAGCTCACTCCACCACCCCAGTTCAGACATGGCCATATGCAAATCAGTCTGACCCTGTGCCTCATGGGAACAGTCCAGCCCGAACTGCCAAGCCATGCCTTCCCTGGACCAGAAACAAGCATCCTGGGACCGGTTTCGGGTTCAAAACCCTCATCAGCCAGGCTATCTTGAATCCAGTGGCAAAGTGAGCAAGGGACCCACGTCTGGGCATACCCTGCCAACTTAGGGCGAACAAAGCGATACCAAAGGGGATGATGGACGGAGCGTTAGAGCAAATCAAACACTCACCCCCAGTCAACTGATCTGGGTTTAATCCATCATCATTCTTTAGCTCACTCCACCACCCCAGTTCAGACATGGCCATATGCAAATCAGTCTGACCCTGTGCCTCATGGGAACAGTCCAGCCCGAACTGCCAAGCCATGCCTTCCCTGGACCAGAAACAAGCATCCTGGGACCGGTTTCGGGTTCAAAACCCTCATCAGCCAGGCTATCTTGAATCCAGTGGCAAAGTGAGCAAGGGACCCACGTCTGGGCATACCCTGCCAACTTAGGGCGAACAAAGCGATACCAAAGGGGATGATGGACGGAGCGTTAGAGCAAATCAAACACTCACCCCCAGTCAACTGATCTGGGTTTAATCCATCATCATTCTTTAGCTCACTCCACCACCCCAGTTCAGACATGGCCATATGCAAATCAGTCTGACCCTGTGCCTCATGGGAACAGTCCAGCCCGAACTGCCAAGCCATGCCTTCCCTGGACCAGAAACAAGCATCCTGGGACCGGTTTCGGGTTCAAAACCCTCATCAGCCAGGCTATCTTGAATCCAGTGGCAAAGTGAGCAAGGGACCCACGTCTGGGCATACCCTGCCAACTTAGGGCGAACAAAGCGATACCAAAGGGGATGATGGACGGAGCGTTAGAGCAAATCAAACACTCACCCCCAGTCAACTGATCTGGGTTTAATCCATCATCATTCTTTAGCTCACTCCACCACCCCAGTTCAGACATGGCCATATGCAAATCAGTCTGACCCTGTGCCTCATGGGAACAGTCCAGCCCGAACTGCCAAGCCATGCCTTCCCTGGACCAGAAACAAGCATCCTGGGACCGGTTTCGGGTTCAAAACCCTCATCAGCCAGGCTATCTTGAATCCAGTGGCAAAGTGAGCAAGGGACCCACGTCTGGGCATACCCTGCCAACTTAGGGCGAACAAAGCGATACCAAAGGGGATGATGGACGGAGCGTTAGAGCAAATCAAACACTCACCCCCAGTCAACTGATCTGGGTTTAATCCATCATCATTCTTTAGCTCACTCCACCACCCCAGTTCAGACATGGCCATATGCAAATCAGTCTGACCCTGTGCCTCATGGGAACAGTCCAGCCCGAACTGCCAAGCCATGCCTTCCCTGGACCAGAAACAAGCATCCTGGGACCGGTTTCGGGTTCAAAACCCTCATCAGCCAGGCTATCTTGAATCCAGTGGCAAAGTGAGCAAGGGACCCACGTCTGGGCATACCCTGCCAACTTAGGGCGAACAAAGCGATACCAAAGGGGATGATGGACGGAGCGTTAGAGCAAATCAAACACTCACCCCCAGTCAACTGATCTGGGTTTAATCCATCATCATTCTTTAGCTCACTCCACCACCCCAGTTCAGACATGGCCATATGCAAATCAGTCTGACCCTGTGCCTCATGGGAACAGTCCAGCCCGAACTGCCAAGCCATGCCTTCCCTGGACCAGAAACAAGCATCCTGGGACCGGTTTCGGGTTCAAAACCCTCATCAGCCAGGCTATCTTGAATCCAGTGGCAAAGTGAGCAAGGGACCCACGTCTGGGCATACCCTGCCAACTTAGGGCGAACAAAGCGATACCAAAGGGGATGATGGACGGAGCGTTAGAGCAAATCAAACACTCACCCCCAGTCAACTGATCTGGGTTTAATCCATCATCATTCTTTAGCTCACTCCACCACCCCAGTTCAGACATGGCCATATGCAAATCAGTCTGACCCTGTGCCTCATGGGAACAGTCCAGCCCGAACTGCCAAGCCATGCCTTCCCTGGACCAGAAACAAGCATCCTGGGACCGGTTTCGGGTTCAAAATCCTCATCAGCCAGGCTATCTTGAATCCAGTGGCAAAGTGAGCAAGGGACCCACGTCTGGGCATACCCTGCCAACTTAGGGCGAACAAAGCGATACCAAAGGGGATGATGGACGGAGCGTTAGAGCAAATCAAACACTCACCCTCAGTCAACTGATCTGGGTTTAATCCATCATCATTCTTTAGCTCACTCCACCACCCCAGTTCAGACATGGCCATATGCAAATCAGTCTGACCCTGTGCCTCATGGGAACAGTCCAGCACGAACTGCCAAGCCATGCCTTCCCTGGACCAGAAACAAGCATCCTGGGACCGGTTTCGGGTTCAAAACCCTCATCAGCCAGGCTATCTTGAATCCAGTGGCAAAGTGAGCAAGGGACCCACGTCTGGGCATACCCTGCCAACTTAGGGCGAACAAAGCGATACCAAAGGGGATGATGGACGGAGCGTTAGAGCAAATCAAACACTCACCCCCAGTCAACTGATCTGGGTTTAATCCATCATCATTCTTTAGCTCACTCCACCACCCCAGTTCAGACATGGCCATATGCAAATCAGTCTGACCCTGTGCCTCATGGGAACAGTCCAGCCCGAACTGCCAAGTCATGCCTTCCCTGGACCAGAAACAAGCATCCTGGGACCGGTTTCGGGTTCAAAACCCTCATCAGTAGCCTACAGTACCTATCTTGCACCATCCTCTCCTTTCTCCCCATTCCTCTGGCCCTCCTCGGACCCCCTGCCCTCTCCCTCCTTTACAGCCCCCTTTTCTTTCGGATCCACGCACATTCAGACCTCATCTGTCCCCCCGCCCACCCCGCCCGGGTCAGTCTCGTCTCCCCTCTTCTCCCCTTACCTCCGGCCTTCTTTTATCCCCCCCTCCTACTCCTCAACTTCCTCCTCGGACGTATGCCCTCTTCTCTTCCCCTCTGTTCAACTCCAGTAAAAATATTTCTCTTCCCACCACTGTTTCACCTTCCACTCCCTCTGTTCACCATCGTTCCTCACCCTCTTCCCTTGCTCCCCAACCCCCCACCCATTCCCCCACCCCTCCCCTCCCTCCTTCACCCTCTGCACTCCCTCATTTATCCCATTCCACCACCCCGCCCCGTCCTCCCTCACCCTCTGCACTCCCTCTCATATCCTGCTCCTCCAGCCCGCCCTGTCCTCCCTTACCTTCTGCACCACCGCCCTCTACTCGTTCCCCCACCCCTCCCTGTCCTCCCTCACCCTCTGCACTCCCTTCTTTATCCATCGAGCCACCTAACACTCCATGCTCAGCTCTCCTCTCTCTTGAAAATAAACTGGATTCTCTCATCTATTCCATCTCCCAGCTGGTAGCGTCCATCTCACGTTTAAGCGCCAAGTTATCCCTTGTCCCTAACACCCTCCCGAGGAGTCCCTTGCTCCCGCGCCCCAATAAAACCAATCACAGTCTGCCCTCTGCAGACATCACCAACTTACGGAGCCAGCCTCAAGACCACCAACGTCACTCCCTCTCCGCCCTCCTCTCCTAAGAATTTTACTCAGTTTCCTATTCAGGTCATCTCCTCTGTCAGACCTCACCAACCTCCCTCTTGCCGGGCTCCCTCATTCAAGAATCTTATCCCTATCTCCCTGAACAACCCTAACACCCCCTTCACCAAAACATCTGCGTCAGAGCTGCACTGTTTGCTCCACAACTGCAGATCTGCAGTCAAACACAAAGTGGAAATCTCTGATACTATCACTCACCAAAATCTTGACATGATCTTCCTCACTGAGACCTGGTTTAATGACTCCTCTCATACTTTGTTTGATCTGTTGGTTCCCACTGACTATTCTATCCTCAGAAATGACAGGGCAGACAAAATTGGAGGAGGTGTCGCTATCATCTTCAGAAACTCCCTTCAAATGAAAGCGGTCCCAACCACCCTCTTCCGTACATTCGAATGCCTTTCCCTAGAACTTCAAATACATCACGGCTCACCCTTTAGATTCCATGCCATCTACCACCCGCCTGGTTACTGCTCTTCCTTTGTGGAGGAACTGACTGACTTCATCAGTGACCAACTCTCTCAAAGTGACAGACAGATCTTCCTGGGTGACTTTAATCTCCACTGGGGCTCCTTGGAAGACTCGGCTGCCAACAAGCTTGCCTCCTTTCTCTCAGCCAATGATCTCCTCCAACATTGCTCGGAAACCACACATTCTAAGGGCTCTATTCTGGACCTTGTCATATCCAAAGAAGACCTGCTGACCACTGCTCCCCCCATCCATGTAGACTGGTCTGACCACCTCCTCATTCCCTTCCGCTTTCACCTATCGCACGTTATAACTCTCGGCCAACCTAAAAGAGCTACTACCTGGTTCCGTAACACTAAGAACATTGATCTTGACACTTTTTGTGATTCCGCTATGCGGGCACTTCCTAGACTAGACCCTAGCGTGGATGTCAACGTTCTCACTTCTCAGTGCCTCTCAGTACTAGCAGTCGAAATCGACATTGTTGCTCCTCTCCAAAGCAAAGGAAAAGACCCACCCCTCAGCACCTTGGTTCAATAAAGCGCTCTACAATGAAAGGAAAAACCTTAGATTCCTGGAGAAGCATTGGAGAAAATCTCATTCCACCTCCAATCTCTCTCTTTTACGCTCAGCAAGATCCAAATATCACAATCACATCTTCCTTGAAAAAGCATCACATTTCAGATCCCTCCTTGACTCAGCTAAAAACAGACCCAAAAACTTTTTGACCTCTTCAAAAACCCAAACTGTTCTCCTCCAACCATTAAGCCTGAGGATTCCTCAAAGAAAGCAGCAGATTTCGCTATATTCTTCGATGAAAAGGTCAAAGCTCTGGTGGATCAGGTCGCCCAGCACCCCCCCCATGGAGGAGCGGAAATCCTTGGTCATCTGGCAGAACTTTGACGTCATCTCGGAAGATGACCTCCTCAAATGCATCCGCGAGACTAAACCCTCCAACCATTCCTCCGACCCCATCCCTAGCGACATCGCCATCGATTTCTATACCTATACTCTCTCTTACTGGACCAGGCTAGTCAATCTCTTCCTCAGTCAACGCTCCCTCCCGGTTGCCCTCAAATCAGGTCAGGTCACCCCTCTTCTAAAAAACCCGCCGCGGATGCGAACGACCTCAACAACTTCCGCCCTATCTCCAACCTCCCTTTTCTGTCGAAAATCACCGAAAAATGTGTCGCGAAACAACTTTCCTCACATATTATGGACAATAACCTCCTCGACGTCTTCCAGTCGGGCTTCATCCAAAATTGCAGCACTGAAACAGCCCTGCTGCAAGTGATTGACGATGCGCTGCATATACTCGACGCTGGGGAATCATGTCTTCTGATTCTTCTAGACCTCTCTGCAGCCTTTGACACGGTTAATCATAGCACCCTCCTCAACACTCTTCAACAGAGAATGGGTCTGGATGGCACAGTGCTCAAATGGTTTGCCTCTTTCCTCTCGGACAGATCCCAAATGATCAAGATAGGGAACAGTCTTTCATCTCCTGTGGCCGTAGGTCAAGGCGTCCCTCAAGGTTCTATCCTGGCACCCACCTTGTTTAATCTCTACCTGGAACCTTTAGGGAACCTCCTAAGCAAATCTGGGATCCTTTACCATCTGTATGCGGACGACACGCAAATCTACCTTAAGGTGTCCTCCGCACACGATCTCTCCCTACTCAATTCTACCCTCAACTCTATTCACAACTGGATGTCAGCTCACCAACTCATTCTGAATCCCGCCAAAACTGAATTCCTCCTCCTCTCTACCTCTCTCTCACCTCCTCCTGTTCAATCTTGGATGGATCAGCTGAACCTTCTCAACAACAAACCCATCATTGTTGACAGCGCTAAATCCCTAGGTGTCATTCTTGACAAAAGACTCAACCTAATCGCCCACATCAACTCTATTGCTAAGAATGCACGGTACAAGCTGCGCCTTCTGTGGGGGATCCGTCGGTTCTTCCCGGAGAAAGACTTAAAAATCTTGGTACAATCTCTGGTTCTCTCAAGACTGGATTACTGCAATTCTCTTCTGACTGGCCTACCCAAATCCCACCTCTCCCCTCTCAAATCCATCCTCCATTCAGCAGCTCGCTTCATTTCAGGGTCTAAACGAGGCGACCACATCACTCCTATCCTGTCCTCTCTGCGATGGCTTCCGATCGAGGCAAGATCTATTTACAAAACTGCCTGCATCACACACAAAGCCTTACACACGTCCTCCCTCATTACCTGGCGAATAAATTGAAATTGTCCGGTGGCTCTCGCCCTTCTCGCAATGCGGAAAAGCTTCTGCTTGAGCCCCCGTCTTCAAAAGGGAAAGATCGATGGCTCAATCCTTCTCGGGCAATGCGGTGAGAATCTGGAACTCGCTTCCCCCACTGCTCCGTGCCACCTCCTCTACCCAGGATCTTCAAAGCTGACCTCAAGTCTCTTCTATTCCAAAGACACTTCCAGAACTAATACGTTCGGTCTTAGGCCCCTCTAGGAAGTTCGCTCGTCAGTATAAAGTTGTACTTTTGTCTGTTCATTCCTTATTTTATGTGTTGTGTTGGTTTTTATGTGCGTGTTCCCCTCATTATAAGTCCCCTGTGAAGTCACGCCCTCTCTACTACCTCAAGGAAGCTCTTCCACGATATGAATTCTGTATTCCAAGCCTATAGAAGGGCCTTCTCAGTGTGCTTTGAGTTACTGCCACTTATTACAGTATTATGCCTTTAGTGGTATTTTGTACCCCACATGTATCATATATTTTGTACCCCATGTACCCCCTGCTGAATTCACGCCCTCTCTACTACCTCAAGGAAGTTCTTCCACTATAGGAAATTCTGTACTCTAAGCCTATAGAAGTGCCTTCCCAGTGTGTCATGTGTGACTGCCACTTATTGCAGTATTATACCTCCATTTGTATTTGGTACCCCATGTTTCATGCACATCTGTCACTTTTTCCTATTGGAACTTATTCCTCTTTTTGTATTTGGTGTGTTTGTTTTTGCACAATTGTCACTTTTTCCTCATGCAATGTAACGCTTGCCTTTGTATTATGCTCATTTGTATCCTCCTCCTTATGTAATGTTGCTGATCCTGTTGTGAAGCGCTCTGACACCCTCGGGTAAAGTCCGCGCTATATAAAAACGCATAAATAAATAAATAAATAAATAAATAAATAAATAAATAAATAAATAAATAAATAAATCAGCCAGGCTATCTTGAATCCAGTGGCAAAGTGAGCAAGGGACCCACGTCTGGGCATACCCTGCCAACTTAGGGCGAACAAAGCGATACCAAAGGGGATGATGGACGGAGCGTTAGAGCAAATCAAACACTCACCCCCAGTCAACTGATCTGGGTTTAATCCATCATCATTCTTTAGCTCACTCCACCACCCCAGTTCAGACATGGCCATATGCAAATCAGTCTGACCCTGTGCCTCATGGGAACAGTCCAGCCCGAACTGCCAAGCCATGCCTTCCCTGGACCAGAAACAAGCATCCTGGGACCGGTTTCGGGTTCAAAACCCTCATCAGCCAGGCTATCTTGAATCCAGTGGCAAAGTGAGCAAGGGACCCACGTCTGGGCATACCCTGCCAACTTAGGGCGAACAAAGCGATACCAAAGGGGATGATGGACGGAGCGTTAGAGCAAATCAAACACTCACCCCCAGTCAACTGATCTGGGTTTAATCCATCATCATTCTTTAGCTCACTCCACCACCCCAGTTCAGACATGGCCATATGCAAATCAGTCTGACCCTGTGCCTCATGGGAACAGTCCAGCCCGAACTGCCAAGCCATGCCTTCCCTGGACCAGAAACAAGCATCCTGGGACCGGTTTCGGGTTCAAAACCCTCATCAGCCAGGCTATCTTGAATCCAGTGGCAAAGTGAGCAAGGGACCCACGTCTGGGCATACCCTGCCAACTTAGGGCGAACAAAGCGATACCAAAGGGGATGATGGACGGAGCGTTAGAGCAAATCAAACACTCACCCCCAGTCAACTGATCTGGGTTTAATCCATCATCATTCTTTAGCTCACTCCACCACCCCAGTTCAGACATGGCCATATGCAAATCAGTCTGACCCTGTGCCTCATGGGAACAGTCCAGCCCGAACTGCCAAGCCATGCCTTCCCTGGACCAGAAACAAGCATCCTGGGACCGGTTTCGGGTTCAAAACCCTCATCAGCCAGGCTATCTTGAATCCAGTGGCAAAGTGAGCAAGGGACCCACGTCTGGGCATACCCTGCCAACTTAGGGCGAACAAAGCGATACCAAAGGGGATGATGGACGGAGCGTTAGAGCAAATCAAACACTCACCCCCAGTCAACTGATCTGGGTTTAATCCATCATCATTCTTTAGCTCACTCCACCACCCCAGTTCAGACATGGCCATATGCAAATCAGTCTGACCCTGTGCCTCATGGGAACAGTCCAGCCCGAACTGCCAAGCCATGCCTTCCCTGGACCAGAAACAAGCATCCTGGGACCGGTTTCGGGTTCAAAACCCTCATCAGCCAGGCTATCTTGAATCCAGTGGCAAAGTGAGCAAGGGACCCACGTCTGGGCATACCCTGCCAACTTAGGGCGAACAAAGCGATACCAAAGGGGATGATGGACGGAGCGTTAGAGCAAATCAAACACTCACCCCCAGTCAACTGATCTGGGTTTAATCCATCATCATTCTTTAGCTCACTCCACCACCCCAGTTCAGACATGGCCATATGCAAATCAGTCTGACCCTGTGCCTCATGGGAACAGTCCAGCCCGAACTGCCAAGCCATGCCTTCCCTGGACCAGAAACAAGCATCCTGGGACCGGTTTCGGGTTCAAAACCCTCATCAGCCAGGCTATCTTGAATCCAGTGGCAAAGTGAGCAAGGGACCCACGTCTGGGCATACCCTGCCAACTTAGGGCGAACAAAGCGATACCAAAGGGGATGATGGACGGAGCGTTAGAGCAAATCAAACACTCACCCCCAGTCAACTGATCTGGGTTTAATCCATCATCATTCTTTAGCTCACTCCACCACCCCAGTTCAGACATGGCCATATGCAAATCAGTCTGACCCTGTGCCTCATGGGAACAGTCCAGCCCGAACTGCCAAGCCATGCCTTCCCTGGACCAGAAACAAGCATCCTGGGACCGGTTTCGGGTTCAAAACCCTCATCAGCCAGGCTATCTTGAATCCAGTGGCAAAGTGAGCAAGGGACCCACGTCTGGGCATACCCTGCCAACTTAGGGCGAACAAAGCGATACCAAAGGGGATGATGGACGGAGCGTTAGAGCAAATCAAACACTCACCCCCAGTCAACTGATCTGGGTTTAATCCATCATCATTCTTTAGCTCACTCCACCACCCCAGTTCAGACATGGCCATATGCAAATCAGTCTGACCCTGTGCCTCATGGGAACAGTCCAGCCCGAACTGCCAAGCCATGCCTTCCCTGGACCAGAAACAAGCATCCTGGGACCGGTTTCGGGTTCAAAACCCTCATCAGCCAGGCTATCTTGAATCCAGTGGCAAAGTGAGCAAGGGACCCACGTCTGGGCATACCCTGCCAACTTAGGGCGAACAAAGCGATACCAAAGGGGATGATGGACGGAGCGTTAGAGCAAATCAAACACTCACCCCCAGTCAACTGATCTGGGTTTAATCCATCATCATTCTTTAGCTCACTCCACCACCCCAGTTCAGACATGGCCATATGCAAATCAGTCTGACCCTGTGCCTCATGGGAACAGTCCAGCCCGAACTGCCAAGCCATGCCTTCCCTGGACCAGAAACAAGCATCCTGGGACCGGTTTCGGGTTCAAAACCCTCATCAGCCAGGCTATCTTGAATCCAGTGGCAAAGTGAGCAAGGGACCCACGTCTGGGCATACCCTGCCAACTTAGGGCGAACAAAGCGATACCAAAGGGGATGATGGACGGAGCGTTAGAGCAAATCAAACACTCACCCCCAGTCAACTGATCTGGGTTTAATCCATCATCATTCTTTAGCTCACTCCACCACCCCAGTTCAGACATGGCCATATGCAAATCAGTCTGACCCTGTGCCTCATGGGAACAGTCCAGCCCGAACTGCCAAGCCATGCCTTCCCTGGACCAGAAACAAGCATCCTGGGACCGGTTTCGGGTTCAAAACCCTCATCAGCCAGGCTATCTTGAATCCAGTGGCAAAGTGAGCAAGGGACCCACGTCTGGGCATACCCTGCCAACTTAGGGCGAACAAAGCGATACCAAAGGGGATGATGGACGGAGCGTTAGAGCAAATCAAACACTCACCCCCAGTCAACTGATCTGGGTTTAATCCATCATCATTCTTTAGCTCACTCCACCACCCCAGTTCAGACATGGCCATATGCAAATCAGTCTGACCCTGTGCCTCATGGGAACAGTCCAGCCCGAACTGCCAAGCCATGCCTTCCCTGGACCAGAAACAAGCATCCTGGGACCGGTTTCGGGTTCAAAACCCTCATCAGCCAGGCTATCTTGAATCCAGTGGCAAAGTGAGCAAGGGACCCACGTCTGGGCATACCCTGCCAACTTAGGGCGAACAAAGCGATACCAAAGGGGATGATGGACGGAGCGTTAGAGCAAATCAAACACTCACCCCCAGTCAACTGATCTGGGTTTAATCCATCATCATTCTTTAGCTCACTCCACCACCCCAGTTCAGACATGGCCATATGCAAATCAGTCTGACCCTGTGCCTCATGGGAACAGTCCAGCCCGAACTGCCAAGCCATGCCTTCCCTGGACCAGAAACAAGCATCCTGGGACCGGTTTCGGGTTCAAAACCCTCATCAGCCAGGCTATCTTGAATCCAGTGGCAAAGTGAGCAAGGGACCCACGTCTGGGCATACCCTGCCAACTTAGGGCGAACAAAGCGATACCAAAGGGGATGATGGACGGAGCGTTAGAGCAAATCAAACACTCACCCCCAGTCAACTGATCTGGGTTTAATCCATCATCATTCTTTAGCTCACTCCACCACCCCAGTTCAGACATGGCCATATGCAAATCAGTCTGACCCTGTGCCTCATGGGAACAGTCCAGCCCGAACTGCCAAGCCATGCCTTCCCTGGACCAGAAACAAGCATCCTGGGACCGGTTTCGGGTTCAAAACCCTCATCAGCCAGGCTATCTTGAATCCAGTGGCAAAGTGAGCAAGGGACCCACGTCTGGGCATACCCTGCCAACTTAGGGCGAACAAAGCGATACCAAAGGGGATGATGGACGGAGCGTTAGAGCAAATCAAACACTCACCCCCAGTCAACTGATCTGGGTTTAATCCATCATCATTCTTTAGCTCACTCCACCACCCCAGTTCAGACATGGCCATATGCAAATCAGTCTGACCCTGTGCCTCATGGGAACAGTCCAGCCCGAACTGCCAAGCCATGCCTTCCCTGGACCAGAAACAAGCATCCTGGGACCGGTTTCGGGTTCAAAACCCTCATCAGCCAGGCTATCTTGAATCCAGTGGCAAAGTGAGCAAGGGACCCACGTCTGGGCATACCCTGCCAACTTAGGGCGAACAAAGCGATACCAAAGGGGATGATGGACGGAGCGTTAGAGCAAATCAAACACTCACCCCCAGTCAACTGATCTGGGTTTAATCCATCATCATTCTTTAGCTCACTCCACCACCCCAGTTCAGACATGGCCATATGCAAATCAGTCTGACCCTGTGCCTCATGGGAACAGTCCAGCCCGAACTGCCAAGCCATGCCTTCCCTGGACCAGAAACAAGCATCCTGGGACCGGTTTCGGGTTCAAAACCCTCATCAGCCAGGCTATCTTGAATCCAGTGGCAAAGTGAGCAAGGGACCCACGTCTGGGCATACCCTGCCAACTTAGGGCGAACAAAGCGATACCAAAGGGGATGATGGACGGAGCGTTAGAGCAAATCAAACACTCACCCCCAGTCAACTGATCTGGGTTTAATCCATCATCATTCTTTAGCTCACTCCACCACCCCAGTTCAGACATGGCCATATGCAAATCAGTCTGACCCTGTGCCTCATGGGAACAGTCCAGCCCGAACTGCCAAGCCATGCCTTCCCTGGACCAGAAACAAGCATCCTGGGACCGGTTTCGGGTTCAAAACCCTCATCAGCCAGGCTATCTTGAATCCAGTGGCAAAGTGAGCAAGGGACCCACGTCTGGGCATACCCTGCCAACTTAGGGCGAACAAAGCGATACCAAAGGGGATGATGGACGGAGCGTTAGAGCAAATCAAACACTCACCCCCAGTCAACTGATCTGGGTTTAATCCATCATCATTCTTTAGCTCACTCCACCACCCCAGTTCAGACATGGCCATATGCAAATCAGTCTGACCCTGTGCCTCATGGGAACAGTCCAGCCCGAACTGCCAAGCCATGCCTTCCCTGGACCAGAAACAAGCATCCTGGGACCGGTTTCGGGTTCAAAACCCTCATCAGCCAGGCTATCTTGAATCCAGTGGCAAAGTGAGCAAGGGACCCACGTCTGGGCATACCCTGCCAACTTAGGGCGAACAAAGCGATACCAAAGGGGATGATGGACGGAGCGTTAGAGCAAATCAAACACTCACCCCCAGTCAACTGATCTGGGTTTAATCCATCATCATTCTTTAGCTCACTCCACCACCCCAGTTCAGACATGGCCATATGCAAATCAGTCTGACCCTGTGCCTCATGGGAACAGTCCAGCCCGAACTGCCAAGCCATGCCTTCCCTGGACCAGAAACAAGCATCCTGGGACCGGTTTCGGGTTCAAAACCCTCATCAGCCAGGCTATCTTGAATCCAGTGGCAAAGTGAGCAAGGGACCCACGTCTGGGCATACCCTGCCAACTTAGGGCGAACAAAGCGATACCAAAGGGGATGATGGACGGAGCGTTAGAGCAAATCAAACACTCACCCCCAGTCAACTGATCTGGGTTTAATCCATCATCATTCTTTAGCTCACTCCACCACCCCAGTTCAGACATGGCCATATGCAAATCAGTCTGACCCTGTGCCTCATGGGAACAGTCCAGCCCGAACTGCCAAGCCATGCCTTCCCTGGACCAGAAACAAGCATCCTGGGACCGGTTTCGGGTTCAAAACCCTCATCAGCCAGGCTATCTTGAATCCAGTGGCAAAGTGAGCAAGGGACCCACGTCTGGGCATACCCTGCCAACTTAGGGCGAACAAAGCGATACCAAAGGGGATGATGGACGGAGCGTTAGAGCAAATCAAACACTCACCCCCAGTCAACTGATCTGGGTTTAATCCATCATCATTCTTTAGCTCACTCCACCACCCCAGTTCAGACATGGCCATATGCAAATCAGTCTGACCCTGTGCCTCATGGGAACAGTCCAGCCCGAACTGCCAAGCCATGCCTTCCCTGGACCAGAAACAAGCATCCTGGGACCGGTTTCGGGTTCAAAACCCTCATCAGCCAGGCTATCTTGAATCCAGTGGCAAAGTGAGCAAGGGACCCACGTCTGGGCATACCCTGCCAACTTAGGGCGAACAAAGCGATACCAAAGGGGATGATGGACGGAGCGTTAGAGCAAATCAAACACTCACCCCCAGTCAACTGATCTGGGTTTAATCCATCATCATTCTTTAGCTCACTCCACCACCCCAGTTCAGACATGGCCATATGCAAATCAGTCTGACCCTGTGCCTCATGGGAACAGTCCAGCCCGAACTGCCAAGCCATGCCTTCCCTGGACCAGAAACAAGCATCCTGGGACCGGTTTCGGGTTCAAAACCCTCATCAGCCAGGCTATCTTGAATCCAGTGGCAAAGTGAGCAAGGGACCCACGTCTGGGCATACCCTGCCAACTTAGGGCGAACAAAGCGATACCAAAGGGGATGATGGACGGAGCGTTAGAGCAAATCAAACACTCACCCCCAGTCAACTGATCTGGGTTTAATCCATCATCATTCTTTAGCTCACTCCACCACCCCAGTTCAGACATGGCCATATGCAAATCAGTCTGACCCTGTGCCTCATGGGAACAGTCCAGCCCGAACTGCCAAGCCATGCCTTCCCTGGACCAGAAACAAGCATCCTGGGACCGGTTTCGGGTTCAAAACCCTCATCAGCCAGGCTATCTTGAATCCAGTGGCAAAGTGAGCAAGGGACCCACGTCTGGGCATACCCTGCCAACTTAGGGCGAACAAAGCGATACCAAAGGGGATGATGGACGGAGCGTTAGAGCAAATCAAACACTCACCCCCAGTCAACTGATCTGGGTTTAATCCATCATCATTCTTTAGCTCACTCCACCACCCCAGTTCAGACATGGCCATATGCAAATCAGTCTGACCCTGTGCCTCATGGGAACAGTCCAGCCCGAACTGCCAAGCCATGCCTTCCCTGGACCAGAAACAAGCATCCTGGGACCGGTTTCGGGTTCAAAACCCTCATCAGCCAGGCTATCTTGAATCCAGTGGCAAAGTGAGCAAGGGACCCACGTCTGGGCATACCCTGCCAACTTAGGGCGAACAAAGCGATACCAAAGGGGATGATGGACGGAGCGTTAGAGCAAATCAAACACTCACCCCCAGTCAACTGATCTGGGTTTAATCCATCATCATTCTTTAGCTCACTCCACCACCCCAGTTCAGACATGGCCATATGCAAATCAGTCTGACCCTGTGCCTCATGGGAACAGTCCAGCCCGAACTGCCAAGCCATGCCTTCCCTGGACCAGAAACAAGCATCCTGGGACCGGTTTCGGGTTCAAAACCCTCATCAGCCAGGCTATCTTGAATCCAGTGGCAAAGTGAGCAAGGGACCCACGTCTGGGCATACCCTGCCAACTTAGGGCGAACAAAGCGATACCAAAGGGGATGATGGACGGAGCGTTAGAGCAAATCAAACACTCACCCCCAGTCAACTGATCTGGGTTTAATCCATCATCATTCTTTAGCTCACTCCACCACCCCAGTTCAGACATGGCCATATGCAAATCAGTCTGACCCTGTGCCTCATGGGAACAGTCCAGCCCGAACTGCCAAGCCATGCCTTCCCTGGACCAGAAACAAGCATCCTGGGACCGGTTTCGGGTTCAAAACCCTCATCAGCCAGGCTATCTTGAATCCAGTGGCAAAGTGAGCAAGGGACCCACGTCTGGGCATACCCTGCCAACTTAGGGCGAACAAAGCGATACCAAAGGGGATGATGGACGGAGCGTTAGAGCAAATCAAACACTCACCCCCAGTCAACTGATCTGGGTTTAATCCATCATCATTCTTTAGCTCACTCCACCACCCCAGTTCAGACATGGCCATATGCAAATCAGTCTGACCCTGTGCCTCATGGGAACAGTCCAGCCCGAACTGCCAAGCCATGCCTTCCCTGGACCAGAAACAAGCATCCTGGGACCGGTTTCGGGTTCAAAACCCTCATCAGCCAGGCTATCTTGAATCCAGTGGCAAAGTGAGCAAGGGACCCACGTCTGGGCATACCCTGCCAACTTAGGGCGAACAAAGCGATACCAAAGGGGATGATGGACGGAGCGTTAGAGCAAATCAAACACTCACCCCCAGTCAACTGATCTGGGTTTAATCCATCATCATTCTTTAGCTCACTCCACCACCCCAGTTCAGACATGGCCATATGCAAATCAGTCTGACCCTGTGCCTCATGGGAACAGTCCAGCCCGAACTGCCAAGCCATGCCTTCCCTGGACCAGAAACAAGCATCCTGGGACCGGTTTCGGGTTCAAAACCCTCATCAGCCAGGCTATCTTGAATCCAGTGGCAAAGTGAGCAAGGGACCCACGTCTGGGCATACCCTGCCAACTTAGGGCGAACAAAGCGATACCAAAGGGGATGATGGACGGAGCGTTAGAGCAAATCAAACACTCACCCCCAGTCAACTGATCTGGGTTTAATCCATCATCATTCTTTAGCTCACTCCACCACCCCAGTTCAGACATGGCCATATGCAAATCAGTCTGACCCTGTGCCTCATGGGAACAGTCCAGCCCGAACTGCCAAGCCATGCCTTCCCTGGACCAGAAACAAGCATCCTGGGACCGGTTTCGGGTTCAAAACCCTCATCAGCCAGGCTATCTTGAATCCAGTGGCAAAGTGAGCAAGGGACCCACGTCTGGGCATACCCTGCCAACTTAGGGCGAACAAAGCGATACCAAAGGGGATGATGGACGGAGCGTTAGAGCAAATCAAACACTCACCCCCAGTCAACTGATCTGGGTTTAATCCATCATCATTCTTTAGCTCACTCCACCACCCCAGTTCAGACATGGCCATATGCAAATCAGTCTGACCCTGTGCCTCATGGGAACAGTCCAGCCCGAACTGCCAAGCCATGCCTTCCCTGGACCAGAAACAAGCATCCTGGGACCGGTTTCGGGTTCAAAACCCTCATCAGCCAGGCTATCTTGAATCCAGTGGCAAAGTGAGCAAGGGACCCACGTCTGGGCATACCCTGCCAACTTAGGGCGAACAAAGCGATACCAAAGGGGATGATGGACGGAGCGTTAGAGCAAATCAAACACTCACCCCCAGTCAACTGATCTGGGTTTAATCCATCATCATTCTTTAGCTCACTCCACCACCCCAGTTCAGACATGGCCATATGCAAATCAGTCTGACCCTGTGCCTCATGGGAACAGTCCAGCCCGAACTGCCAAGCCATGCCTTCCCTGGACCAGAAACAAGCATCCTGGGACCGGTTTCGGGTTCAAAACCCTCATCAGCCAGGCTATCTTGAATCCAGTGGCAAAGTGAGCAAGGGACCCACGTCTGGGCATACCCTGCCAACTTAGGGCGAACAAAGCGATACCAAAGGGGATGATGGACGGAGCGTTAGAGCAAATCAAACACTCACCCCCAGTCAACTGATCTGGGTTTAATCCATCATCATTCTTTAGCTCACTCCACCACCCCAGTTCAGACATGGCCATATGCAAATCAGTCTGACCCTGTGCCTCATGGGAACAGTCCAGCCCGAACTGCCAAGCCATGCCTTCCCTGGACCAGAAACAAGCATCCTGGGACCGGTTTCGGGTTCAAAACCCTCATCAGCCAGGCTATCTTGAATCCAGTGGCAAAGTGAGCAAGGGACCCACGTCTGGGCATACCCTGCCAACTTAGGGCGAACAAAGCGATACCAAAGGGGATGATGGACGGAGCGTTAGAGCAAATCAAACACTCACCCCCAGTCAACTGATCTGGGTTTAATCCATCATCATTCTTTAGCTCACTCCACCACCCCAGTTCAGACATGGCCATATGCAAATCAGTCTGACCCTGTGCCTCATGGGAACAGTCCAGCCCGAACTGCCAAGCCATGCCTTCCCTGGACCAGAAACAAGCATCCTGGGACCGGTTTCGGGTTCAAAACCCTCATCAGCCAGGCTATCTTGAATCCAGTGGCAAAGTGAGCAAGGGACCCACGTCTGGGCATACCCTGCCAACTTAGGGCGAACAAAGCGATACCAAAGGGGATGATGGACGGAGCGTTAGAGCAAATCAAACACTCACCCCCAGTCAACTGATCTGGGTTTAATCCATCATCATTCTTTAGCTCACTCCACCACCCCAGTTCAGACATGGCCATATGCAAATCAGTCTGACCCTGTGCCTCATGGGAACAGTCCAGCCCGAACTGCCAAGCCATGCCTTCCCTGGACCAGAAACAAGCATCCTGGGACCGGTTTCGGGTTCAAAACCCTCATCAGCCAGGCTATCTTGAATCCAGTGGCAAAGTGAGCAAGGGACCCACGTCTGGGCATACCCTGCCAACTTAGGGCGAACAAAGCGATACCAAAGGGGATGATGGACGGAGCGTTAGAGCAAATCAAACACTCACCCCCAGTCAACTGATCTGGGTTTAATCCATCATCATTCTTTAGCTCACTCCACCACCCCAGTTCAGACATGGCCATATGCAAATCAGTCTGACCCTGTGCCTCATGGGAACAGTCCAGCCCGAACTGCCAAGCCATGCCTTCCCTGGACCAGAAACAAGCATCCTGGGACCGGTTTCGGGTTCAAAACCCTCATCAGCCAGGCTATCTTGAATCCAGTGGCAAAGTGAGCAAGGGACCCACGTCTGGGCATACCCTGCCAACTTAGGGCGAACAAAGCGATACCAAAGGGGATGATGGACGGAGCGTTAGAGCAAATCAAACACTCACCCCCAGTCAACTGATCTGGGTTTAATCCATCATCATTCTTTAGCTCACTCCACCACCCCAGTTCAGACATGGCCATATGCAAATCAGTCTGACCCTGTGCCTCATGGGAACAGTCCAGCCCGAACTGCCAAGCCATGCCTTCCCTGGACCAGAAACAAGCATCCTGGGACCGGTTTCGGGTTCAAAACCCTCATCAGCCAGGCTATCTTGAATCCAGTGGCAAAGTGAGCAAGGGACCCACGTCTGGGCATACCCTGCCAACTTAGGGCGAACAAAGCGATACCAAAGGGGATGATGGACGGAGCGTTAGAGCAAATCAAACACTCACCCCCAGTCAACTGATCTGGGTTTAATCCATCATCATTCTTTAGCTCACTCCACCACCCCAGTTCAGACATGGCCATATGCAAATCAGTCTGACCCTGTGCCTCATGGGAACAGTCCAGCCCGAACTGCCAAGCCATGCCTTCCCTGGACCAGAAACAAGCATCCTGGGACCGGTTTCGGGTTCAAAACCCTCATCAGCCAGGCTATCTTGAATCCAGTGGCAAAGTGAGCAAGGGACCCACGTCTGGGCATACCCTGCCAACTTAGGGCGAACAAAGCGATACCAAAGGGGATGATGGACGGAGCGTTAGAGCAAATCAAACACTCACCCCCAGTCAACTGATCTGGGTTTAATCCATCATCATTCTTTAGCTCACTCCACCACCCCAGTTCAGACATGGCCATATGCAAATCAGTCTGACCCTGTGCCTCATGGGAACAGTCCAGCCCGAACTGCCAAGCCATGCCTTCCCTGGACCAGAAACAAGCATCCTGGGACCGGTTTCGGGTTCAAAACCCTCATCAGCCAGGCTATCTTGAATCCAGTGGCAAAGTGAGCAAGGGACCCACGTCTGGGCATACCCTGCCAACTTAGGGCGAACAAAGCGATACCAAAGGGGATGATGGACGGAGCGTTAGAGCAAATCAAACACTCACCCCCAGTCAACTGATCTGGGTTTAATCCATCATCATTCTTTAGCTCACTCCACCACCCCAGTTCAGACATGGCCATATGCAAATCAGTCTGACCCTGTGCCTCATGGGAACAGTCCAGCCCGAACTGCCAAGCCATGCCTTCCCTGGACCAGAAACAAGCATCCTGGGACCGGTTTCGGGTTCAAAACCCTCATCAGCCAGGCTATCTTGAATCCAGTGGCAAAGTGAGCAAGGGACCCACGTCTGGGCATACCCTGCCAACTTAGGGCGAACAAAGCGATACCAAAGGGGATGATGGACGGAGCGTTAGAGCAAATCAAACACTCACCCCCAGTCAACTGATCTGGGTTTAATCCATCATCATTCTTTAGCTCACTCCACCACCCCAGTTCAGACATGGCCATATGCAAATCAGTCTGACCCTGTGCCTCATGGGAACAGTCCAGCCCGAACTGCCAAGCCATGCCTTCCCTGGACCAGAAACAAGCATCCTGGGACCGGTTTCGGGTTCAAAACCCTCATCAGCCAGGCTATCTTGAATCCAGTGGCAAAGTGAGCAAGGGACCCACGTCTGGGCATACCCTGCCAACTTAGGGCGAACAAAGCGATACCAAAGGGGATGATGGACGGAGCGTTAGAGCAAATCAAACACTCACCCCCAGTCAACTGATCTGGGTTTAATCCATCATCATTCTTTAGCTCACTCCACCACCCCAGTTCAGACATGGCCATATGCAAATCAGTCTGACCCTGTGCCTCATGGGAACAGTCCAGCCCGAACTGCCAAGCCATGCCTTCCCTGGACCAGAAACAAGCATCCTGGGACCGGTTTCGGGTTCAAAACCCTCATCAGCCAGGCTATCTTGAATCCAGTGGCAAAGTGAGCAAGGGACCCACGTCTGGGCATACCCTGCCAACTTAGGGCGAACAAAGCGATACCAAAGGGGATGATGGACGGAGCGTTAGAGCAAATCAAACACTCACCCCCAGTCAACTGATCTGGGTTTAATCCATCATCATTCTTTAGCTCACTCCACCACCCCAGTTCAGACATGGCCATATGCAAATCAGTCTGACCCTGTGCCTCATGGGAACAGTCCAGCCCGAACTGCCAAGCCATGCCTTCCCTGGACCAGAAACAAGCATCCTGGGACCGGTTTCGGGTTCAAAACCCTCATCAGCCAGGCTATCTTGAATCCAGTGGCAAAGTGAGCAAGGGACCCACGTCTGGGCATACCCTGCCAACTTAGGGCGAACAAAGCGATACCAAAGGGGATGATGGACGGAGCGTTAGAGCAAATCAAACACTCACCCCCAGTCAACTGATCTGGGTTTAATCCATCATCATTCTTTAGCTCACTCCACCACCCCAGTTCAGACATGGCCATATGCAAATCAGTCTGACCCTGTGCCTCATGGGAACAGTCCAGCCCGAACTGCCAAGCCATGCCTTCCCTGGACCAGAAACAAGCATCCTGGGACCGGTTTCGGGTTCAAAACCCTCATCAGCCAGGCTATCTTGAATCCAGTGGCAAAGTGAGCAAGGGACCCACGTCTGGGCATACCCTGCCAACTTAGGGCGAACAAAGCGATACCAAAGGGGATGATGGACGGAGCGTTAGAGCAAATCAAACACTCACCCCCAGTCAACTGATCTGGGTTTAATCCATCATCATTCTTTAGCTCACTCCACCACCCCAGTTCAGACATGGCCATATGCAAATCAGTCTGACCCTGTGCCTCATGGGAACAGTCCAGCCCGAACTGCCAAGCCATGCCTTCCCTGGACCAGAAACAAGCATCCTGGGACCGGTTTCGGGTTCAAAACCCTCATCAGCCAGGCTATCTTGAATCCAGTGGCAAAGTGAGCAAGGGACCCACGTCTGGGCATACCCTGCCAACTTAGGGCGAACAAAGCGATACCAAAGGGGATGATGGACGGAGCGTTAGAGCAAATCAAACACTCACCCCCAGTCAACTGATCTGGGTTTAATCCATCATCATTCTTTAGCTCACTCCACCACCCCAGTTCAGACATGGCCATATGCAAATCAGTCTGACCCTGTGCCTCATGGGAACAGTCCAGCCCGAACTGCCAAGCCATGCCTTCCCTGGACCAGAAACAAGCATCCTGGGACCGGTTTCGGGTTCAAAACCCTCATCAGCCAGGCTATCTTGAATCCAGTGGCAAAGTGAGCAAGGGACCCACGTCTGGGCATACCCTGCCAACTTAGGGCGAACAAAGCGATACCAAAGGGGATGATGGACGGAGCGTTAGAGCAAATCAAACACTCACCCCCAGTCAACTGATCTGGGTTTAATCCATCATCATTCTTTAGCTCACTCCACCACCCCAGTTCAGACATGGCCATATGCAAATCAGTCTGACCCTGTGCCTCATGGGAACAGTCCAGCCCGAACTGCCAAGCCATGCCTTCCCTGGACCAGAAACAAGCATCCTGGGACCGGTTTCGGGTTCAAAACCCTCATCAGCCAGGCTATCTTGAATCCAGTGGCAAAGTGAGCAAGGGACCCACGTCTGGGCATACCCTGCCAACTTAGGGCGAACAAAGCGATACCAAAGGGGATGATGGACGGAGCGTTAGAGCAAATCAAACACTCACCCCCAGTCAACTGATCTGGGTTTAATCCATCATCATTCTTTAGCTCACTCCACCACCCCAGTTCAGACATGGCCATATGCAAATCAGTCTGACCCTGTGCCTCATGGGAACAGTCCAGCCCGAACTGCCAAGCCATGCCTTCCCTGGACCAGAAACAAGCATCCTGGGACCGGTTTCGGGTTCAAAACCCTCATCAGCCAGGCTATCTTGAATCCAGTGGCAAAGTGAGCAAGGGACCCACGTCTGGGCATACCCTGCCAACTTAGGGCGAACAAAGCGATACCAAAGGGGATGATGGACGGAGCGTTAGAGCAAATCAAACACTCACCCCCAGTCAACTGATCTGGGTTTAATCCATCATCATTCTTTAGCTCACTCCACCACCCCAGTTCAGACATGGCCATATGCAAATCAGTCTGACCCTGTGCCTCATGGGAACAGTCCAGCCCGAACTGCCAAGCCATGCCTTCCCTGGACCAGAAACAAGCATCCTGGGACCGGTTTCGGGTTCAAAACCCTCATCAGCCAGGCTATCTTGAATCCAGTGGCAAAGTGAGCAAGGGACCCACGTCTGGGCATACCCTGCCAACTTAGGGCGAACAAAGCGATACCAAAGGGGATGATGGACGGAGCGTTAGAGCAAATCAAACACTCACCCCCAGTCAACTGATCTGGGTTTAATCCATCATCATTCTTTAGCTCACTCCACCACCCCAGTTCAGACATGGCCATATGCAAATCAGTCTGACCCTGTGCCTCATGGGAACAGTCCAGCCCGAACTGCCAAGCCATGCCTTCCCTGGACCAGAAACAAGCATCCTGGGACCGGTTTCGGGTTCAAAACCCTCATCAGCCAGGCTATCTTGAATCCAGTGGCAAAGTGAGCAAGGGACCCACGTCTGGGCATACCCTGCCAACTTAGGGCGAACAAAGCGATACCAAAGGGGATGATGGACGGAGCGTTAGAGCAAATCAAACACTCACCCCCAGTCAACTGATCTGGGTTTAATCCATCATCATTCTTTAGCTCACTCCACCACCCCAGTTCAGACATGGCCATATGCAAATCAGTCTGACCCTGTGCCTCATGGGAACAGTCCAGCCCGAACTGCCAAGCCATGCCTTCCCTGGACCAGAAACAAGCATCCTGGGACCGGTTTCGGGTTCAAAACCCTCATCAGCCAGGCTATCTTGAATCCAGTGGCAAAGTGAGCAAGGGACCCACGTCTGGGCATACCCTGCCAACTTAGGGCGAACAAAGCGATACCAAAGGGGATGATGGACGGAGCGTTAGAGCAAATCAAACACTCACCCCCAGTCAACTGATCTGGGTTTAATCCATCATCATTCTTTAGCTCACTCCACCACCCCAGTTCAGACATGGCCATATGCAAATCAGTCTGACCCTGTGCCTCATGGGAACAGTCCAGCCCGAACTGCCAAGCCATGCCTTCCCTGGACCAGAAACAAGCATCCTGGGACCGGTTTCGGGTTCAAAACCCTCATCAGCCAGGCTATCTTGAATCCAGTGGCAAAGTGAGCAAGGGACCCACGTCTGGGCATACCCTGCCAACTTAGGGCGAACAAAGCGATACCAAAGGGGATGATGGACGGAGCGTTAGAGCAAATCAAACACTCACCCCCAGTCAACTGATCTGGGTTTAATCCATCATCATTCTTTAGCTCACTCCACCACCCCAGTTCAGACATGGCCATATGCAAATCAGTCTGACCCTGTGCCTCATGGGAACAGTCCAGCCCGAACTGCCAAGCCATGCCTTCCCTGGACCAGAAACAAGCATCCTGGGACCGGTTTCGGGTTCAAAACCCTCATCAGCCAGGCTATCTTGAATCCAGTGGCAAAGTGAGCAAGGGACCCACGTCTGGGCATACCCTGCCAACTTAGGGCGAACAAAGCGATACCAAAGGGGATGATGGACGGAGCGTTAGAGCAAATCAAACACTCACCCCCAGTCAACTGATCTGGGTTTAATCCATCATCATTCTTTAGCTCACTCCACCACCCCAGTTCAGACATGGCCATATGCAAATCAGTCTGACCCTGTGCCTCATGGGAACAGTCCAGCCCGAACTGCCAAGCCATGCCTTCCCTGGACCAGAAACAAGCATCCTGGGACCGGTTTCGGGTTCAAAACCCTCATCAGCCAGGCTATCTTGAATCCAGTGGCAAAGTGAGCAAGGGACCCACGTCTGGGCATACCCTGCCAACTTAGGGCGAACAAAGCGATACCAAAGGGGATGATGGACGGAGCGTTAGAGCAAATCAAACACTCACCCCCAGTCAACTGATCTGGGTTTAATCCATCATCATTCTTTAGCTCACTCCACCACCCCAGTTCAGACATGGCCATATGCAAATCAGTCTGACCCTGTGCCTCATGGGAACAGTCCAGCCCGAACTGCCAAGCCATGCCTTCCCTGGACCAGAAACAAGCATCCTGGGACCGGTTTCGGGTTCAAAACCCTCATCAGCCAGGCTATCTTGAATCCAGTGGCAAAGTGAGCAAGGGACCCACGTCTGGGCATACCCTGCCAACTTAGGGCGAACAAAGCGATACCAAAGGGGATGATGGACGGAGCGTTAGAGCAAATCAAACACTCACCCCCAGTCAACTGATCTGGGTTTAATCCATCATCATTCTTTAGCTCACTCCACCACCCCAGTTCAGACATGGCCATATGCAAATCAGTCTGACCCTGTGCCTCATGGGAACAGTCCAGCCCGAACTGCCAAGCCATGCCTTCCCTGGACCAGAAGCAAGCATCGTGGGACCGGTTTCGGGTTCAAAACCCTCATCAGCCAGGCTATCTTGAATCCAGTGGCAAAGTGAGCAAGGGACCCACGTCTGGGCATACCCTGCCAACTTAGGGCGAACAAAGCGATACCAAAGGGGATGATGGACGGAGCGTTAGAGCAAATCAAACACTCACCCCCAGTCAACTGATCTGGGTTTAATCCATCATCATTCTTTAGCTCACTCCACC